>CP092865.1:60495377-60653722 GCA_030710605.1 Cordylochernes scorpioides | reverse complement strand
TATTCTGTGCATAAATTAGGGCATATAAATTGCTATAATTTCTATATTGAATGATCTGAAAATATTCTCACTTGAAAGACGCTAGCTTCAAACATCTATTCTCACTGATATAAATGATATAAATACGTTGTGGTTGACGTATTTTTTTTTTTTTTGTTTATCAAGAAATAGAGTTGGCGAAGCATTTTTAGAATAAGCTAATTCAACATTTAGTTGATTTTCGTGCCACTAGATAACTCTCTGCTATCTAAAATGTCCATTTGAGCGGTCAGAAAAAATATTTTTGTTTTAAATATAAATTTGTATACACCTCTGATATGAAATAAATTTTCAAATGATTAATCACAAATTATATTTTTATGAAACACTTCTTATATTGAATTAATATCTTAATTACCTACAGAAACAATAAATTCATTCTATTTTTTCCATTAATGATGAAAATAAAATGAAGTGCTGAAGTATTGTTAAAATTAATTCTCAACAAATCTCTCTTTAGTCAGGTGGAACAAAAGAAGATATCTGGTGTCATCTTTAAGATTCTATTCTTTGCATTCAGAGTATTTGTAGAAAAGGACCCTTCATTAAAAGAAAATAGAGTTTATGGTTTGGGAGGATTAATATTTTACATCTTTATGGCCATATTCTAAGTAGTTCATGGGCAGAATATATTTTTTTCATTGTTAAGTGATAATGACAATTTTACTTGGTAGTACAAGTAATTTGCATTTTTTTTTTCAAATATACTTGTCAAATCTATTTTACTCAAGGTACAGGCCGAATATTTCTTTTCAATACAGTCAAATACTGTTTTTGACTAATAGAAGTACAGGCCCAACATACGAGGTGTGTTCAAAAAGTATCGCGACCTTTGTGTTTTTCAAATATTATTTATTTGTTCATGAATACATATTTTGTCTCCTCCAATATCTCCATGAGATATTATATACTTGTGCCAACGGTTTTTCCAATCTTCGAAGCACTTCAAAAAATCATTTTTTAAAATCTTGTTCAGCTCCTCCTTCGATGCCGTCTTTATCTCGTCAATCGTAGCGTAACGTCGTCCTTTCATGGGCCTCTTCAGTCTAGGGAACAAGAAAAAGTCACAGGGGGGCAGATCTGGTGAATACGGTGGCTGCGGCATCATTAGTGTGTTGTTTTTGGCCAAAAGGTCGCGCACAGGCAACGATGTGTGAGCAGGGGCGTTATCGTGGTGCAAAAGCCAATTTTTGTTCTTTCACAAATCCGGAAGTGAAAGCAGATATATGGAGGAAATGATTGTAAATTGTCAGAACTCTGCTAAAAGGAAGGGAGTATTGATAAAATATTCGCATTGTATGTAATCTTTCCGTCTTAACGTTAAAATGGATGTACATTCCTGTGTCAGGCCTCTAGAGACGAGTGAATCACACTTGTGACAAGTAGCGGGGCAACTTCCTGTTTCTGAGGTTGTTATTTTTGAGAAATCACGTGAATGGACGTGAAACAAAAGTAGGGTTTGCCTCTTTCTCTCCTGTTATTTCTGTTCCACACTGATCTGAATATGTTTAGTTTGTGAAACACTTTCTTTTCAGTGTCATTTTATTTCTGGTATTACCAGACCATTTCTATTTTTGATTTACCCTTGGTCATTCACATCACCGTGTGATTTTTGGAATCATTAATACCTTTATAATAAATTTTACAGCTTTCGCATATGCAAATATATTTTTTTATGATATCCTGCTCATTGAATGTAAGACCATTTAATGATTATTATTCATAACAAATATATGCATAGATTTTATTTTTGGGAACAATTTTATATAAATATTGCCAATTTTTTTTTACATAATCCCCTAGATTTATAAATTATTCTGTCTATTTGGAATATCTCACGATTGTGGCCTCCTTTATTATTGTCTATTTCCTCTATCACTCCACTGTCCCACACACACACACACACACACACACACACACTCGGCCGTGCGGCCACGCGTCGCGCGAGCTCCGCGTATTTTGCCTCTGGCGGATGTATGAGTTCTGGCAGTGCGCCGGGTTTGGCACGGGCTGAAAGCCCTTCAAAAGCCGAGGAAAAGCCTGCAAGGCTCGGCTCAAAAGCACAGCCCAGTGCGGAGTTACCAGCGAGAAACGCTTTGAAGTTCAATTCTTCAATGAAATCGACGAAGAATCAAAGATATGCAAATCCGGCTACCGGCGGCAAGGATGCAAATCCGGCCGCGCCGACCGACTTTGCCGCTGCTTCTTCCTCTGAGGCTGCTGCCCAAGCCAATAGAAACTGGGCAGAATTAACAGAGGATAGCAACTCCGAATATGAGGGCAACTTCACCATTGTCCAGAAAAGAAAGAGACGTCGCGGCTCGGCGAATTCGTCTCCAGCGGCCGCACCTTCTTCCAATTTAGGAGGTACCAGAACTAACCGCCGTCCGCAATCTTCGGCAGGATGGGCGCCGCGCGCCCAGGAAGTCAGGACTACCCGAGCGCACATCGTGGAGGCCAGGGCGCGGCAGGCGTCCTCAACAGAAGACCACTGCGTCTACGTAGAGCGCAGCCCTGAACTGGAGCCCTACCATTACATGAGGGCCATGGATCGAATGTTTGGGAGCACCAGGGAGGTCTTCCAAGTGACCAAGATGAACGGCCACTTCCTGGTGGGACTGGCAAACAGAGGCATGGCCGAGCGCCTCGTCAACGAAGGCCTCGAGGTGGAGGGGACACTCCACAGGGTCTTCCCGTTCCGCAAGGGGGCGGAGCGAATAACGGTGGGCAACCTCCCCTTCTTCGTGGGGGATGCAGCCGTCATCAGCGCCCTTACACCTCTTGGGCGAGTTACATCCATCGCCCCCAAGCTGATGGAAGCGGGCCCATACACCTATAACGACAGCCGCCGAGAGGCGTTCATCATCCTCCGCGAAGGAATGACCATCGAGGGACTGCCCACCCGTCTCAACATCACCATCAAAGGCGAGGCCTGGCCCGCATACCTATCCTCCGGGATTAGATGCTCCAGGTGCCGAGGCCAAGGACATCGCCGGGCCAACTGCCCCCTGCTTGCAGGGCGAACCAACGCTCCTGGACCGGCCACACCTACCTCTCCCACCAGCGTCCCTTCAGCGTCTGCGCCTGGCCTGCCTCAGCAGCCATCCGCCCAGCCTCCACCACCGGCGTCCCCCAGTCCAGCCATGGAGGTCTCCGAAGTGCCCTCCACAAGCCGAGCTGCGCTTCCACCTGCAGCACCCCGGCAATCACCACCAGTGGCCCCGGCCATACCTACGGAGATGGCGCCTCCTGCCTCTCCACCTGTCGCCCCTGCTCCGTCCCTGCGAGCTCCTGGGAGTCACGGGCTTGCAGTCCCTACACTGGACGTTGAGATGTCCATCGAGGAGACATCGACATTTAGGGCGGCGCTCAAGACCTCGCCAGCCGCAGTGCCTCCAACACCCCCACTGCCCGCGCCTCAGCCTGCCGGGCCGATGCCACCTGCTCCCGACGAGGAGGAGATGACGCCGATCATGAGGGAGGAGTGCATGGTTATTGAAATCCTCAAGAAACTGAAGCACTTAACCTGCCTAAGGCCCTTATATCAATCAGGGATCCAACCGAATGACCTCAAGGATGCCATTCTCTTCATCGATGAAAGAGAGTCCCTCATGGCGAGACTGACACCTGCGATGAGGGGAGTCCTCGCTGAGTTCCTCAGCGCGGCCATAGAACCGGCTCGGGGCAACCATCCCGATGTTAGCTCCGATTTGGCCAGTCTTAGGCGGCGATGCCTTGATTCCTGACAACTGTCAAATGTAAATATTTCTTTTTCACCCTCCTGGTTGAGATGTAAAATTGTCTAGATGACAATAAATGGTTTTTAATTGTCAATTGTCACACACACACACACACACTCGGCCGTGCGGCCACGCGTCGCGCGAGCTCCGTGTTTTTCGCCTCTGGCGAGCGGTGAAATGCATCTAAGCATGCCGAGTTCAGCATCGCCAGGGACCTCGGGATCTGCTGGAATAGAGCCTGGTAGGCCCAGCATCCCATCTCCAACTGGTGAAAGGAAATTACAAAAAGACGGGATTCAGAAGACAATCTTAGAAAATTCTGAAAATCGCAATCATGCAAATCCGCCGGCAGGCGTTAGAGATGTAAATCTGGCCGCCGGGCGTGACGTCACGCTCAGCTTGCCGGCCGGTACATCATCCAATGGCGGTGCCCGTGTCCTGGGAAACTGGGCGGACTGCATTGAAGATTTGGGCCCTGAAGCGGACGACGCTTTTACCGTCGTCAAGGGTAAGAAGAGGCGCCGCGAATCGACGAATTCGCCTACAGCGGCTGCACCATCCTCCAACATCGGAGGTGCTAGGACTAGTCGCCGACCACAATCTTCGGCAGGATCTGTGCCGCGGGCACAGGAGATAAGAACAACCAGGGCCCATATCACAGAGGCCCGGGCGCGGCAGGCATCCTCCTCTGAGGAACATTGCATCTACCTGGAGCACGGCCCCGAGCTACAGCCCTTCCACTACCTGAGGGCGCTCGACAGGATGCTTGGAGGAACCGCCGGAGTCATCCAAGTCTCCAAGGTGAACGGCCACCAACTCCTGGGACTGGCGAACAGAGGCCTGGCCGAGCGCCTCATAAACGAGGGCCTCGAGGTTGAGGGCACACTCCTCAGGGCCTTTCCTTTCCGCAAAAGGGCGGAAAGGATAACAGTGGGCAACCTCCCTTTCTTCGTGGAGGACTCCGCCATCATCAGCGCCCTAAAACCTTATGGGCGCGTAACATCAATTGCACCCAAACTGATGAAGGCCGGCCCATACACTTACAACGACGGCCGTCGCGAGGCGTTCATTGTCCTCCGCGAAGGAATAACAACTGAGAGGCTCCCCACCCGCCTTGAGATCCCTATTAAAGGCGAGGCCTGGCCCGCGTATTTGTCCTCGGGCATCAAGTGCTCCAGGTGCCACGGCCAAGGACATCGCCGGGCCAACTGCCCCCTGCTTGCAGGGCGAGCCAACAACACCAGATTGGCCCCACCAGCCTCTCCTGCTGGCGCCCCACCACCTACCACTCCTGCTCCGCCTCAGAGGTCAGCAGCCCAGCCTCCCGCACCGGCACCCTCCAGTCCAGCCATGGAGATCCCCGGCGCTCCTACTACGGCCCGAGCTGTGACTCCATCCACAGCACCTCGGCCATCTCCACCAGTGGCCCCGGCCGTACCTATGGAGATGGCGCCTCCTGCCTCTCCACCTGTGACCCCTGCTCCGTCCCTGCGGGCACCTGGGAGTCACGGGCCTGCAGTCCCTACACTGGACGTTGAGATGTCAATCGAGGAGACATCGACATCCTCCACCTCCTCGTCGGGAACATCAACGAGAGAAGGCCTCGTGACTTTCCTGGAGAGGAACCCGGGCGTCTCCTTCGCCCAGACGGACGCCCTTGGCCTAGGGCGGGAGGAGGTCTTGGACCTCCTCTCCTCGAAGACCAAGGCTCGAAAGCGGGGACCCCTCCTGTCACCTTCGCAGGGCGACGCTCTCGCCGGCTTAATCCGTCAGCTCTTGGGCCTGAAGCCCGGAGGAAACTCCAACATATACAAAGTCCTCGGGCAGGTTAGGGCGGCGCTCAAGACCTCGCCAGCCGCAGTGCCTCCAACACCCCCACTGCCCGCGCCTCAGCCTGCCGGGCCGACACCACCTGCTCCCGACGAGGAGGAGATGACGCCGATCATGAGGGAGGAGTGTATGGTCATTGAAATCTTCAAGAAACTGAAGCACTTAACCTGCCTAAGGCCCTTATATCAATCAGGGATCCAACCGAATGACATCAAGGATGCCATTCTCTTCATCGATGAAAGAGAGTCCCTCATGGCGAGACTGACACCTGCGATGAGGGGAGTCCTCGCTGAGTTCCTCAGCGCGGCCATAGAACCGGCTCGGGGCAACCATCCCGATGTTAGCTCCGATTTGGCCAGTCTTAGGCGGCGATGCCTTGATTCCTGACAACTGTCAATGTAAATATTTCTTTTTCACCCTCCTGGTTGAGATGTAACATTGTCTAGAAGACAATAAACTATTTTCAATTGTCAATTGTCACACACACACACACACATCACTTTTAATACTTTCTATTGTTTCTAGCATCGTCCAAAATGCAATGTACATAGTTTGGTCAATAATTTCCAGGAATGCTAAATATTTAAAGAAATACAAAAGTATAATAAAGTTTTTTTTTAATTTCTAAAAATAATTACCGTCACTATTTATACACTTGTTCGATCTTTTTTTCCAGATATCAAAACACCTCTGAAAATCCTCATCTTTCAGGCTTTTCAAAATATTCTTCGTATTTTCCTTTATTTCAGGTAT
The DNA here is from genome assembly GCA_030710605.1 of Cordylochernes scorpioides. Taxonomy (NCBI): domain Eukaryota; kingdom Metazoa; phylum Arthropoda; class Arachnida; order Pseudoscorpiones; family Chernetidae; genus Cordylochernes; species Cordylochernes scorpioides. Next base: position 60,647,360 of record CP092865.1, on the reverse strand, counting down.
TGAGTCAAATCGACGTCCTTTCATTACTTTTTTAATTTTAGGGTAAAGAAAAAGTCGTTGGAAGTTAGGTAAGGAAAATAGGGTGGCTAGGATAGTAAAGCAATTCCGTGTTTAGCTAAATAGAGTTGTACAGTGACGGCCGTATGTGGCCGTGCGTTGTCACGATGCAAAAGCCAATTTTTCTGATGCCATTTTTCGGGTCGTTTCTGACGCACAGCCTCCCTTAAACGTCGCAATACATCAAGATAGTAATGTTGATTAATGGTCTGACCCTAGGGCACGAATTCACAGTGTACCAATTATTTTACATCAAAGAAAGTGATAAGAAGACACTTAAGCTTCGATTTGATCGTCCTTGCTTTCTTGAATCTTGGTTCTCCAGGCTCTAGCCACTGGATTGATTGCCTCTTAGTCTCGGGATCATATCCGTGCACCCATGTTTCATCTCCTATGATAACAATTTTGAGCCAATAGGGATCAGAATTAAACATTTCGACCATGTTTTTTCACGTTTCTTTGCGATGCTCTTTCTGCTCATTCGTTAAGAGATGTGGGACAAATTTAGCCGGGGATCGTTTAAGATGCAGATCATTCTTTATGATGGTTTGGCATGTTCCAAAAGAGATATCCAAGTCTTCTGATAGCTCTCTGATAATATATGGGTTTTCTTTGATCGATGACTTTATTTTGAGTGCATTTTCAGTGCTTCTTATCGAAAAGGTCTGCCAGTGTGTAGATCATCCTTGACGCTTGTTCGACCAGCTTTAAATCGTGCAAACCATTCAATTTGGGTTTTTGATTCTTCGTTTTATTTACATGCTACTTTGGAGGATGATATCTCCACTGCCAGAGGAGCCATTCTCCACCAGTGAGCCATCGGTGTATATATATATATATATATATATATATATATATATATATATGAAATGTAAATAATAAAGTTTATCAAATAAAATTTTAAATCTTAAATATAATTTAAATTAAGTTGATATTATAGAGTGAGTTAAGATGGATTTATATATTGATATAACTATATTTAAAACTTTTAATAATAGTAATATTTATATATAAAAAGGAAATTCTATTAGATTAGCAAGCTAAATCTAAATTAATTATATAAGATAAAAGTTGATAATTATTTTTGTGTTTAAGTTAGATGAGATTAAAAAGTTCTTTATATGTATTATATTTATATCTTATTAAGGAGAGAAAAATGTAATAAAAGTAATTATATGTTAGAATAATATGTTTTTATTTTAGATAGAAAAAAAAAAATTTGAAAAATAAAAAGAAAATTTAACAAGAAAAGAAGATTTAACAACGTAACGTCTTTTAGCATCGGCTTTTACCCGTCATTTAGACATACTCTTAAAATAAATAGGAATAAAGAAGAGATTTATAATGATTATATATTTATTTTTTAGTAAAAGAGAGGAAAGAGATAAAGAAAGAACCATACACTTTTATTTCAAACAGGTAGAGAATTGAAAGGTTGTTAGTATTTTTTTTTTAGTTAATTAATAGTTTTTGTAATTTTTTTATATAATTTTTTTTTTCCTATATAATTTTAGATTTTTTTTTTTTTCCTAAGAGTAAGAATAATATGAAATAATGTTTTTGCCTAGTTAAGGATAGATAAACATATTTTAAATCTTTGCCTATTAGAAATTATTTTTTGGAACCCTAATGGTAGACCAGGACATTACACAAAAGGAGATTTGGAAAATCTATTGGAGAGAGAAATCTGTGGTACCAGGGCTCTTCAGATGAAAATACCACAACCCATTTCACCCTTACTTCATTATGGATTGATTTCTCTTCGACCATTAAACTGTATAATCAAATTAATATTAGATATCATAGAAGGAGGCTGTTTACTTACTTATTCAAAGTGGCGTCTGCCGCTCCCTCGAGACAGCGCACATGTGTGGATGTAACATCTGTCTGTCAGGGACCCTCGACACTGTTCTAAAAGTAACCTTCCCTTTTCTAGGAAATCTTATTTTTAAAATTGTTAGAAGTTAGAAAAGCTGTCAGAAAAGAATCATTAGAAATTTTAAAGATTGTGAAAATATGTATTAAAATTTTGTTTTCATTGATATAAGTTACATTTTATTAAAATTATAAATTAATTGAATAATAAAACATTTATTATGCTTCAAATTCATTTATATTTGTTTTCCAGTTCCCTCCCACAGTAACTGGAGATCAAATTGAATGAATTTAATGCTTTATAATCGTTATCATATAATTAATATATTTAAAGTCATAGGAAATATATTCAGTAATTCTATCATTTGTTTTAGTATAAGAGTAGAATATAAGTTGTTGGTTAGATTAATTGGAGAAGTTTGAAGTTTCAAATTTATAATTATATTTATTATTGCTTAGGTATTTGTGTATTGACAGCCTATTGTAAAACTTTACTGTTTTGTATTTAAAACCATTGTTTAAATACTCTTTATTAAGATTTTTAATGTCTTTAATAAAGTTTGTTTTAATGTTGTTGATTCTATAAAATCTTAAAAATTGACCAAAATATATGCCTTTGCAGCAATTTGATGATATGTTGGAATTGACATTACAGAATTTAATAATTTTAAAATTATAACAATTTCTTTTGTCATATGTTCCAATTGACTTGTTTGCAAGGTTTATATTTAAGTCTAAAAAGTTAACCTCCTTGTTATTAGTTATCTTTTCATTATTTTTAAGTTTCAAATATTTAGGGTATATTTTGTAAATGACATTATTGAATTGTGGGTTATTCAAGATAATGATGTCATCTACATAGCGGAACATATGCCAATTTACATCATTCTGTAGGAAGAACTCTCTTTCATACCAAAAAAGTAATAAGTTTGCTAGTAGTGGACTGGATGAAGTTCCCATTGGAACACCTTTAGATTGAATGTATATTTTGTTTTTAAAATTAATATAATTAAAGTTTAAGAAGGTTTCAAGTAATGTTTTTGCTGTTTTGTTATCTAATTTAAATGTTTTGTATTTGTTGTGAATAATTTGAATATGGAATGTTTTATCATTAATGAATTCATTTATTAAGCTGTGTATTTTATTATTAAGGTCTTCTAAACGTATGTTAGAGTAAAGATCTTCAAAATCAAATGTATGAACTGTATTGATCTTTTGTAGGTTATTTGTTAGGAAGTTAATGATTTTTTTATTAGAATCTATGAATTTATAATTATGTTTGTTAGTTATTTTATTTATTATGAATTGAAGTGTTGAAGCTAGTCTTAAATCTATGTTTTTTATGACTGAGTTTATTCCTGATGTGATTGTTCTAAATGAGATTGGTGTTTTATGTAATTTAGGAATAATATAAAATTTCGGTATGTTTGTGTTTTTGTTGTAATTAATGATTTTTAGTGTGTTTTCTACATTTTTAATATCTTTTTTGATTTTAGTTTCAGTTGTTTTTATGAAAGTGTATTTACTGTTGTTATTAATTTCATTTTTTAGAAGGTCATGATATAAGTTTTTACATATAATAGATAAATTATTTGAACATTTATCTATTGGACATATGATAAAATCTTTTTGTAAGTTTTCAAAATTGTCTTTTAAGGAATTAATTTCCGATTCATTAGGGATTGTGTATTTTAGTGTGTTGTTATAATAGTTTTTTATTTCTTTACTTAATTTATATTTCCATTCTAGGAAAGTAAATTCAGGAATTCTGTGTTTTATACTAGTTTTATTAATGAATATATCGATGTCTTTTAATATAGATTTAATTGTATTATTGAAATTGTGTTTGATCTGAGGTATATATTTATATCCTCTGTTTAAAATGTTTTGGAGTTTTGGTTCCAAAAAAGTATAATCGCTAGTTAAAATATGTCCTGTGAATTTATATTTATCTAGAACATTGTGGCAATTACATTTAGATTTTTTAAAATTTGTTAGATTATTAATAAACGGGTTATAATTGCATAATATACTGCCAATATTCTTGTTATATTTCCAGGTAGTTTTAAAATTTAAACCTTTTATAGGAAATAAACTGTTAATAGATTGGTCATTAAATATATCATTAAATTTGAAATGATCAAATAATTTGTTATTGAATTTAATAATAATGTTAATTTGGTTATTATTTTGTTTAATTTTTCTGTATTTGAAGATGTCGTTTGTGATATCTGTTAATCTATTAGAAAGATTGTGAATTTTAATGTGTTCTACAAGTTTTATAAGTTTGCTATTATTTAATTTGAATAATGTTTTAATAAAATTTTCAATGAAATTTTTTGTGTACATTTTGTTTGTGTCTAATAAGTTATTAAAGTTTATGAAGCCTAATTTGTTGGTAGTTTTACCTCTGGTTTTGACTGAGTTATTATTAGAGTTATGTTTTTTGTATTTATTACTAATTTCATAGATTGATATTTCAGATGGTTGTGGTGTGTATGTGTGGTTAAGTTCGTCGTTAAGTCCATAAGGGTATAAAGTGTTGTGTTGATAAATGTAATTGTTTTCTAATAATAATCGTTGTTTTTTGTCTTGACAAATGTCAAGTATTTCTATCATGTAATTGTTAAAGGTATGTATTTTATTGTGTTGTTTCATGTATGTGTTACCAATTGATTTTTTCGAGTGGTTTCTATGTAAATTTATTCTTATGTTTAAAGGATTGCAAGTTTGTCCTATATATGAAAGTTGACAAGTTTGGCAAGTTAATTTATAAATAGTGTTTTCTATCTTACAACTAGGTGTTTGAAATGTGTCATGGTTCTTGAAAGTTGGGCAAGTTTGACATTTCTTATTTAGACAATTTTTAGCGAGTTTAGAGAACATAGAAGGGGTGCTAACCCAAAAATGTTTGTAGTTTTTTTTAAAGTTTTTTAGTTTGTTATTCTTTAAAACGTTTTTTTTTTTTATTAAAATTATTTGCTATAGATGTTAGTTGAAATAATTAATAATTTGTTTGATAATAAATATAGATTGTTGTATGTATATCTGTAGTAATTGTAAGAATAACTAATAAAAAACATCTTTAAACTGACTAAAACACTGAGAAAAAAAAAATTCTGTGAGTATTATGTGATTATAATTACTTTTATATTTTAATCTTTCCTTTAAGATATAAATTATACCTTTTGGATATGTAAATAACAGAGTTTGTCTATTAAAAATTGAAATCTTAAATATAACTTAAATTAAGTTATTATCATAGAGCAAGCTCGTATGAATTTATATGAAATGTAAATAATAAAGTTTATCAAATAAAATTTTAAATCTTAAATATAATTTAAATTAAGTTGATATTATAGAGTGAGTTAAGATGGATTTATATATTGATATAACTATATTTAAAACTTTTAATAATAGTAATATTTATATATAAAAAGGAAATTCTATTAGATTAGCAAGCTAAATCTAAATTAATTATATAAGATAAAAGTTGATAATTATTTTTGTGTTTAAGTTAGATGAGATTAAAAAGTTCTTTATATGTATTATATTTATATCTTATTTAGGAGAGAAAAATGTAATAAAAGTAATTATATGTTAGAATAATATGTTTTTATTTTAGATAGAAAAAAAAAAATTTGAAAAATAAAAAGAAAATTTAACAAGAAAAGAAGATTTAACAACGTAACGTCTTTTAGCATCGGCTTTTACCCGTCATTTAGACATACTCTTAAAATAAATAGGAATAAAGAAGAGATTTATAATGATTATATATTTATTTTTTAGTAAAAGAGAGGAAAGAGATAAAGAAAGAACCATACACTTTTATTTCAAACAGGTAGAGAATTGAAAGGTTGTTAGTATTTTTTTTTTAGTTAATTAATAGTTTTTGTAATTTTTTTATATAATTTTTTTTTTCCTATATAATTTTAGATTTTTTTTTTTTTCCTAAGAGTAAGAATAATATGAAATAATGTTTTTGCCTAGTTAAGGATAGATAAACATATTTTAAATCTTTGCCTATTAGAAATTATTTTTTGGAACCCTAATGGTAGACCAGGACATTACACAAAAGGAGATTTGGAAAATCTATTGGAGAGAGAAATCTGTGGTACCAGGGCTCTTCAGATGAAAATACCACAACCCATTTCACCCTTACTTCATTATGGATTGATTTCTCTTCGACCATTAAACTGTATAATCAAATTAATATTAGATATCATAGAAGGAGGCTGTTTACTTACTTATTCAAAGTGGCGTCTGCCGCTCCCTCGAGACAGCGCACATGTGTGGATGTAACATCTGTCTGTCAGGGACCCTCGACACTGTTCTAAAAGTAACCTTCCCTTTTCTAGGAAATCTTATTTTTAAAATTGTTAGAAGTTAGAAAAGCTGTCAGAAAAGAATCATTAGAAATTTTAAAGATTGTGAAAATATGTATTAAAATTTTGTTTTCATTGATATAAGTTACATTTTTATTAAAATTATAAATTAATTGAATAATAAAACATTTATTATGCTTCAAATTCATTTATATTTGTTTTCCAGTTCCCTCCCACAGTAACTGGAGATCAAATTGAATGAATTTAATGCTTTATAATCGTTATCATATAATTAATATATTTAAAGTCATAGGAAATATATTCAGTAATTCTATCATTTGTTTTAGTATAAGAGTAGAATATAAGTTGTTGGTTAGATTAATTGGAGAAGTTTGAAGTTTCAAATTTATAATTATATTTATTATTGCTTAGGTATTTGTGTATTGACAGCCTATTGTAAAACTTTACTGTTTTGTATTTAAAACCATTGTTTAAATACTCTTTATTAAGATTTTTAATGTCTTTAATAAAGTTTGTTTTAATGTTGTTGATTCTATAAAATCTTAAAAATTGACCAAAATATATGCCTTTGCAGCAATTTGATGATATGTTGGAATTGACATTACAGAATTTAATAATTTTAAAATTATAACAATTTCTTTTGTCATATGTTCCAATTGACTTGTTTGCAAGGTTTATATTTAAGTCTAAAAAGTTAACCTCCTTGTTATTAGTTATCTTTTCATTATTTTTAAGTTTCAAATATTTAGGGTATATTTTGTAAATGACATTATTGAATTGTGGGTTATTCAAGATAATGATGTCATCTACATAGCGGAACATATGCCAATTTACATCATTCTGTAGGAAGAACTCTCTTTCATACCAAAAAAGTAATAAGTTTGCTAGTAGTGGACTGGATGAAGTTCCCATTGGAACACCTTTAGATTGAATGTATATTTTGTTTTTAAAATTAATATAATTAAAGTTTAAGAAGGTTTCAAGTAATGTTTTTGCTGTTTTGTTATCTAATTTAAATGTTTTGTATTTGTTGTGAATAATTTGAATATGGAATGTTTTATCATTAATGAATTCATTTATTAAGCTGTGTATTTTATTATTAAGGTCTTCTAAACGTATGTTAGAGTAAAGATCTTCAAAATCAAATGTATGAACTGTATTGATCTTTTGTAGGTTATTTGTTAGGAAGTTAATGATTTTTTTATTAGAATCTATGAATTTATAATTATGTTTGTTAGTTATTTTATTTATTATGAATTGAAGTGTTGAAGCTAGTCTTAAATCTATGTTTTTTATGACTGAGTTTATTCCTGATGTGATTGTTCTAAATGAGATTGGTGTTTTATGTAATTTAGGAATAATATAAAATTTCGGTATGTTTGTGTTTTTGTTGTAATTAATGATTTTTAGTGTGTTTTCTACATTTTTAATATCTTTTTTGATTTTAGTTTCAGTTGTTTTTATGAAAGTGTATTTACTGTTGTTATTAATTTCATTTTTTAGAAGGTCATGATATAAGTTTTTACATATAATAGATAAATTATTTGAACATTTATCTATTGGACATATGATAAAATCTTTTTGTAAGTTTTCAAAATTGTCTTTTAAGGAATTAATTTCCGATTCATTAGGGATTGTGTATTTTAGTGTGTTGTTATAATAGTTTTTTATTTCTTTACTTAATTTATATTTCCATTCTAGGAAAGTAAATTCAGGAATTCTGTGTTTTATACTAGTTTTATTAATGAATATATCGATGTCTTTTAATATAGATTTAATTGTATTATTGAAATTGTGTTTGATCTGAGGTATATATTTATATCCTCTGTTTAAAATGTTTTGGAGTTTTGGTTCCAAAAAAGTATAATCGCTAGTTAAAATATGTCCTGTGAATTTATATTTATCTAGAACATTGTGGCAATTACATTTAGATTTTTTAAAATTTGTTAGATTATTAATAAACGGGTTATAATTGCATAATATACTGCCAATATTCTTGTTATATTTCCAGGTAGTTTTAAAATTTAAACCTTTTATAGGAAATAAACTGTTAATAGATTGGTCATTAAATATATCATTAAATTTGAAATGATCAAATAATTTGTTATTGAATTTAATAATAATGTTAATTTGGTTATTATTTTGTTTAATTTTTCTGTATTTGAAGATGTCGTTTGTGATATCTGTTAATCTATTAGAAAGATTGTGAATTTTAATGTGTTCTACAAGTTTTATAAGTTTGCTATTATTTAATTTGAATAATGTTTTAATAAAATTTTCAATGAAATTTTTTGTGTACATTTTGTTTGTGTCTAATAAGTTATTAAAGTTTATGAAGCCTAATTTGTTGGTAGTTTTACCTCTGGTTTTGACTGAGTTATTATTAGAGTTATGTTTTTTGTATTTATTACTAATTTCATAGATTGATATTTCAGATGGTTGTGGTGTGTATGTGTGGTTAAGTTCGTCGTTAAGTCCATAAGGGTATAAAGTGTTGTGTTGATAAATGTAATTGTTTTCTAATAATAATCGTTGTTTTTTGTCTTGACAAATGTCAAGTATTTCTATCATGTAATTGTTAAAGGTATGTATTTTATTGTGTTGTTTCATGTATGTGTTACCAATTGATTTTTTCGAGTGGTTTCTATGTAAATTTATTCTTATGTTTAAAGGATTGCAAGTTTGTCCTATATATGAAAGTTGACAAGTTTGGCAAGTTAATTTATAAATAGTGTTTTCTATCTTACAACTAGGTGTTTGAAATGTGTCATGGTTCTTGAAAGTTGGGCAAGTTTGACATTTCTTATTTAGACAATTTTTAGCGAGTTTAGAGAACATAGAAGGGGTGCTAACCCAAAAATGTTTGTAGTTTTTTTTAAAGTTTTTTAGTTTGTTATTCTTTAAAACGTTTTTTTTTTTTATTAAAATTATTTGCTATAGATGTTAGTTGAAATAATTAATAATTTGTTTGATAATAAATATAGATTGTTGTATGTATATCTGTAGTAATTGTAAGAATAACTAATAAAAAACATCTTTAAACTGACTAAAACACTGAGAAAAAAAAAATTCTGTGAGTATTATGTGATTATAATTACTTTTATATTTTAATCTTTCCTTTAAGATATAAATTATACCTTTTGGATATGTAAATAACAGAGTTTGTCTATTAAAAATTGAAATCTTAAATATAACTTAAATTAAGTTATTATCATAGAGCAAGCTCGTATGAATTTATATGAAATGTAAATAATAAAGTTTATCAAATAAAATTTTAAATCTTAAATATAATTTAAATTAAGTTGATATTATAGAGTGAGTTAAGATGGATTTATATATTGATATAACTATATTTAAAACTTTTAATAATAGTAATATTTATATATAAAAAGGAAATTCTATTAGATTAGCAAGCTAAATCTAAATTAATTATATAAGATAAAAGTTGATAATTATTTTTGTGTTTAAGTTAGATGAGATTAAAAAGTTCTTTATATGTATTATATTTATATCTTATTTAGGAGAGAAAAATGTAATAAAAGTAATTATATGTTAGAATAATATGTTTTTATTTTAGATAGAAAAAAAAAAATTTGAAAAATAAAAAGAAAATTTAACAAGAAAAGAAGATTTAACAACGTAACGTCTTTTAGCATCGGCTTTTACCCGTCATTTAGACATACTCTTAAAATAAATAGGAATAAAGAAGAGATTTATAATGATTATATATTTATTTTTTAGTAAAAGAGAGGAAAGAGATAAAGAAAGAACCATACACTTTTATTTCAAACAGGTAGAGAATTGAAAGGTTGTTAGTATTTTTTTTTTAGTTAATTAATAGTTTTTGTAATTTTTTTATATAATTTTTTTTTTCCTATATAATTTTAGATTTTTTTTTTTTTCCTAAGAGTAAGAATAATATGAAATAATGTTTTTGCCTAGTTAAGGATAGATAAACATATTTTAAATCTTTGCCTATTAGAAATTATTTTTTGGAACCCTAATGGTAGACCAGGACATTACACAAAAGGAGATTTGGAAAATCTATTGGAGAGAGAAATCTGTGGTACCAGGGCTCTTCAGATGAAAATACCACAACCCATTTCACCCTTACTTCATTATGGATTGATTTCTCTTCGACCATTAAACTGTATAATCAAATTAATATTAGATATCATAGAAGGAGGCTGTTTACTTACTTATTCAAAGTGGCGTCTGCCGCTCCCTCGAGACAGCGCACATGTGTGGATGTAACATCTGTCTGTCAGGGACCCTCGACACTGTTCTAAAAGTAACCTTCCCTTTTCTAGGAAATCTTATTTTTAAAATTGTTAGAAGTTAGAAAAGCTGTCAGAAAAGAATCATTAGAAATTTTAAAGATTGTGAAAATATGTATTAAAATTTTGTTTTCATTGATATAAGTTACATTTTTATTAAAATTATAAATTAATTGAATAATAAAACATTTATTATGCTTCAAATTCATTTATATTTGTTTTCCAGTTCCCTCCCACAGTAACTGGAGATCAAATTGAATGAATTTAATGCTTTATAATCGTTATCATATAATTAATATATTTAAAGTCATAGGAAATATATTCAGTAATTCTATCATTTGTTTTAGTATAAGAGTAGAATATAAGTTGTTGGTTAGATTAATTGGAGAAGTTTGAAGTTTCAAATTTATAATTATATTTATTATTGCTTAGGTATTTGTGTATTGACAGCCTATTGTAAAACTTTACTGTTTTGTATTTAAAACCATTGTTTAAATACTCTTTATTAAGATTTTTAATGTCTTTAATAAAGTTTGTTTTAATGTTGTTGATTCTATAAAATCTTAAAAATTGACCAAAATATATGCCTTTGCAGCAATTTGATGATATGTTGGAATTGACATTACAGAATTTAATAATTTTAAAATTATAACAATTTCTTTTGTCATATGTTCCAATTGACTTGTTTGCAAGGTTTATATTTAAGTCTAAAAAGTTAACCTCCTTGTTATTAGTTATCTTTTCATTATTTTTAAGTTTCAAATATTTAGGGTATATTTTGTAAATGACATTATTGAATTGTGGGTTATTCAAGATAATGATGTCATCTACATAGCGGAACATATGCCAATTTACATCATTCTGTAGGAAGAACTCTCTTTCATACCAAAAAAGTAATAAGTTTGCTAGTAGTGGACTGGATGAAGTTCCCATTGGAACACCTTTAGATTGAATGTATATTTTGTTTTTAAAATTAATATAATTAAAGTTTAAGAAGGTTTCAAGTAATGTTTTTGCTGTTTTGTTATCTAATTTAAATGTTTTGTATTTGTTGTGAATAATTTGAATATGGAATGTTTTATCATTAATGAATTCATTTATTAAGCTGTGTATTTTATTATTAAGGTCTTCTAAACGTATGTTAGAGTAAAGATCTTCAAAATCAAATGTATGAACTGTATTGATCTTTTGTAGGTTATTTGTTAGGAAGTTAATGATTTTTTTATTAGAATCTATGAATTTATAATTATGTTTGTTAGTTATTTTATTTATTATGAATTGAAGTGTTGAAGCTAGTCTTAAATCTATGTTTTTTATGACTGAGTTTATTCCTGATGTGATTGTTCTAAATGAGATTGGTGTTTTATGTAATTTAGGAATAATATAAAATTTCGGTATGTTTGTGTTTTTGTTGTAATTAATGATTTTTAGTGTGTTTTCTACATTTTTAATATCTTTTTTGATTTTAGTTTCAGTTGTTTTTATGAAAGTGTATTTACTGTTGTTATTAATTTCATTTTTTAGAAGGTCATGATATAAGTTTTTACATATAATAGATAAATTATTTGAACATTTATCTATTGGACATATGATAAAATCTTTTTGTAAGTTTTCAAAATTGTCTTTTAAGGAATTAATTTCCGATTCATTAGGGATTGTGTATTTTAGTGTGTTGTTATAATAGTTTTTTATTTCTTTACTTAATTTATATTTCCATTCTAGGAAAGTAAATTCAGGAATTCTGTGTTTTATACTAGTTTTATTAATGAATATATCGATGTCTTTTAATATAGATTTAATTGTATTATTGAAATTGTGTTTGATCTGAGGTATATATTTATATCCTCTGTTTAAAATGTTTTGGAGTTTTGGTTCCAAAAAAGTATAATCGCTAGTTAAAATATGTCCTGTGAATTTATATTTATCTAGAACATTGTGGCAATTACATTTAGATTTTTTAAAATTTGTTAGATTATTAATAAACGGGTTATAATTGCATAATATACTGCCAATATTCTTGTTATATTTCCAGGTAGTTTTAAAATTTAAACCTTTTATAGGAAATAAACTGTTAATAGATTGGTCATTAAATATATCATTAAATTTGAAATGATCAAATAATTTGTTATTGAATTTAATAATAATGTTAATTTGGTTATTATTTTGTTTAATTTTTCTGTATTTGAAGATGTCGTTTGTGATATCTGTTAATCTATTAGAAAGATTGTGAATTTTAATGTGTTCTACAAGTTTTATAAGTTTGCTATTATTTAATTTGAATAATGTTTTAATAAAATTTTCAATGAAATTTTTTGTGTACATTTTGTTTGTGTCTAATAAGTTATTAAAGTTTATGAAGCCTAATTTGTTGGTAGTTTTACCTCTGGTTTTGACTGAGTTATTATTAGAGTTATGTTTTTTGTATTTATTACTAATTTCATAGATTGATATTTCAGATGGTTGTGGTGTGTATGTGTGGTTAAGTTCGTCGTTAAGTCCATAAGGGTATAAAGTGTTGTGTTGATAAATGTAATTGTTTTCTAATAATAATCGTTGTTTTTTGTCTTGACAAATGTCAAGTATTTCTATCATGTAATTGTTAAAGGTATGTATTTTATTGTGTTGTTTCATGTATGTGTTACCAATTGATTTTTTCGAGTGGTTTCTATGTAAATTTATTCTTATGTTTAAAGGATTGCAAGTTTGTCCTATATATGAAAGTTGACAAGTTTGGCAAGTTAATTTATAAATAGTGTTTTCTATCTTACAACTAGGTGTTTGAAATGTGTCATGGTTCTTGAAAGTTGGGCAAGTTTGACATTTCTTATTTAGACAATTTTTAGCGAGTTTAGAGAACATAGAAGGGGTGCTAACCCAAAAATGTTTGTAGTTTTTTTTTAAGTTTTTTAGTTTGTTATTCTTTAAAACGTTTTTTTTTTTTTATTAAAAATTATTTGCTATAGATGTTAGTTGAAATAATTAATAATTTGTTTGATAATAAATATAGATTGTTGTATGTATATCTGTAGTAATTGTAAGAATAACTAATAAAAAACATCTTTAAACTGACTAAAACACTGAGAAAAAAAAATTCTGTGAGTATTATGTGATTATAATTACTTTTATATTTTAATCTTTCCTTTAAGATATAAATTATACCTTTTGGATATGTAAATAACAGAGTTTGTCTATTAAAAATTGAAATCTTAAATATAACTTAAATTAAGTTATTATCATAGAGCAAGCTCGTATGAATTTATATGAAATGTAAATAATAAAGTTTATCAAATAAAATTTTAAATCTTAAATATAATTTAAATTAAGTTGATATTATAGAGTGAGTTAAGATGGATTTATATATTGATATAACTATATTTAAAACTTTTAATAATAGTAATATTTATATATAAAAAGGAAATTCTATTAGATTAGCAAGCTAAATCTAAATTAATTATATAAGATAAAAGTTGATAATTATTTTTGTGTTTAAGTTAGATGAGATTAAAAAGTTCTTTATATGTATTATATTTATATCTTATTTAGGAGAGAAAAATGTAATAAAAGTAATTATATGTTAGAATAATATGTTTTTATTTTAGATAGAAAAAAAAAATTTGAAAAATAAAAAGAAAATTTAACAAGAAAAGAAGATTTAACAACGTAACGTCTTTTAGCATCGGCTTTTACCCGTCATTTAGACATACTCTTAAAATAAATAGGAATAAAGAAGAGATTTATAATGATTATATATTTATTTTTTAGTAAAAGAGAGGAAAGAGATAAAGAAAGAACCATACACTTTTATTTCAAACAGGTAGAGAATTGAAAGGTTGTTAGTATTTTTTTTTAGTTAATTAATAGTTTTTGTAATTTTTTTATATAATTTTTTTTTTCCTATATAATTTTAGATTTTTTTTTTTCCTAAGAGTAAGAATAATATGAAATAATGTTTTTGCCTAGTTAAGGATAGATAAACATATTTTAAATCTTTGCCTATTAGAAATTATTTTTTGGAACCCTAATGGTAGACCAGGACATTACACAAAAGGAGATTTGGAAAATCTATTGGAGAGAGAAATCTGTGGTACCAGGGCTCTTCAGATGAAAATACCACAACCCATTTCACCCTTACTTCATTATGGATTGATTTCTCTTCGACCATTAAACTGTATAATCAAATTAATATTAGATATCATAGAAGGAGGCTGTTTACTTACTTATTCAAAGTGGCGTCTGCCGCTCCCTCGAGACAGCGCACATGTGTGGATGTAACATCTGTCTGTCAGGGACCCTCGACACTGTTCTAAAAGTAACCTTCCCTTTTCTAGGAAATCTTATTTTTAAAATTGTTAGAAGTTAGAAAAGCTGTCAGAAAAGAATCATTAGAAATTTTAAAGATTGTGAAAATATGTATTAAAATTTTGTTTTCATTGATATAAGTTACATTTTTATTAAAATTATAAATTAATTGAATAATAAAACATTTATTATGCTTCAAATTCATTTATATTTGTTTTCCAGTTCCCTCCCACAGTAACTGGAGATCAAATTGAATGAATTTAATGCTTTATAATCGTTATCATATAATTAATATATTTAAAGTCATAGGAAATATATTCAGTAATTCTATCATTTGTTTTAGTATAAGAGTAGAATATAAGTTGTTGGTTAGATTAATTGGAGAAGTTTGAAGTTTCAAATTTATAATTATATTTATTATTGCTTAGGTATTTGTGTATTGACAGCCTATTGTAAAACTTTACTGTTTTGTATTTAAAACCATTGTTTAAATACTCTTTATTAAGATTTTTAATGTCTTTAATAAAGTTTGTTTTAATGTTGTTGATTCTATAAAATCTTAAAAATTGACCAAAATATATGCCTTTGCAGCAATTTGATGATATGTTGGAATTGACATTACAGAATTTAATAATTTTAAAATTATAACAATTTCTTTTGTCATATGTTCCAATTGACTTGTTTGCAAGGTTTATATTTAAGTCTAAAAAGTTAACCTCCTTGTTATTAGTTATCTTTTCATTATTTTTAAGTTTCAAATATTTAGGGTATATTTTGTAAATGACATTATTGAATTGTGGGTTATTCAAGATAATGATGTCATCTACATAGCGGAACATATGCCAATTTACATCATTCTGTAGGAAGAACTCTCTTTCATACCAAAAAAGTAATAAGTTTGCTAGTAGTGGACTGGATGAAGTTCCCATTGGAACACCTTTAGATTGAATGTATATTTTGTTTTTAAAATTAATATAATTAAAGTTTAAGAAGGTTTCAAGTAATGTTTTTGCTGTTTTGTTATCTAATTTAAATGTTTTGTATTTGTTGTGAATAATTTGAATATGGAATGTTTTATCATTAATGAATTCATTTATTAAGCTGTGTATTTTATTATTAAGGTCTTCTAAACGTATGTTAGAGTAAAGATCTTCAAAATCAAATGTATGAACTGTATTGATCTTTTGTAGGTTATTTGTTAGGAAGTTAATGATTTTTTTATTAGAATCTATGAATTTATAATTATGTTTGTTAGTTATTTTATTTATTATGAATTGAAGTGTTGAAGCTAGTCTTAAATCTATGTTTTTTATGACTGAGTTTATTCCTGATGTGATTGTTCTAAATGAGATTGGTGTTTTATGTAATTTAGGAATAATATAAAATTTCGGTATGTTTGTGTTTTTGTTGTAATTAATGATTTTTAGTGTGTTTTCTACATTTTTAATATCTTTTTTGATTTTAGTTTCAGTTGTTTTTATGAAAGTGTATTTACTGTTGTTATTAATTTCATTTTTTAGAAGGTCATGATATAAGTTTTTACATATAATAGATAAATTATTTGAACATTTATCTATTGGACATATGATAAAATCTTTTTGTAAGTTTTCAAAATTGTCTTTTAAGGAATTAATTTCCGATTCATTAGGGATTGTGTATTTTAGTGTGTTGTTATAATAGTTTTTTATTTCTTTACTTAATTTATATTTCCATTCTAGGAAAGTAAATTCAGGAATTCTGTGTTTTATACTAGTTTTATTAATGAATATATCGATGTCTTTTAATATAGATTTAATTGTATTATTGAAATTGTGTTTGATCTGAGGTATATATTTATATCCTCTGTTTAAAATGTTTTGGAGTTTTGGTTCCAAAAAAGTATAATCGCTAGTTAAAATATGTCCTGTGAATTTATATTTATCTAGAACATTGTGGCAATTACATTTAGATTTTTTAAAATTTGTTAGATTATTAATAAACGGGTTATAATTGCATAATATACTGCCAATATTCTTGTTATATTTCCAGGTAGTTTTAAAATTTAAACCTTTTATAGGAAATAAACTGTTAATAGATTGGTCATTAAATATATCATTAAATTTGAAATGATCAAATAATTTGTTATTGAATTTAATAATAATGTTAATTTGGTTATTATTTTGTTTAATTTTTCTGTATTTGAAGATGTCGTTTGTGATATCTGTTAATCTATTAGAAAGATTGTGAATTTTAATGTGTTCTACAAGTTTTATAAGTTTGCTATTATTTAATTTGAATAATGTTTTAATAAAATTTTCAATGAAATTTTTTGTGTACATTTTGTTTGTGTCTAATAAGTTATTAAAGTTTATGAAGCCTAATTTGTTGGTAGTTTTACCTCTGGTTTTGACTGAGTTATTATTAGAGTTATGTTTTTTGTATTTATTACTAATTTCATAGATTGATATTTCAGATGGTTGTGGTGTGTATGTGTGGTTAAGTTCGTCGTTAAGTCCATAAGGGTATAAAGTGTTGTGTTGATAAATGTAATTGTTTTCTAATAATAATCGTTGTTTTTTGTCTTGACAAATGTCAAGTATTTCTATCATGTAATTGTTAAAGGTATGTATTTTATTGTGTTGTTTCATGTATGTGTTACCAATTGATTTTTTCGAGTGGTTTCTATGTAAATTTATTCTTATGTTTAAAGGATTGCAAGTTTGTCCTATATATGAAAGTTGACAAGTTTGGCAAGTTAATTTATAAATAGTGTTTTCTATCTTACAACTAGGTGTTTGAAATGTGTCATGGTTCTTGAAAGTTGGGCAAGTTTGACATTTCTTATTTAGACAATTTTTAGCGAGTTTAGAGAACATAGAAGGGGTGCTAACCCAAAAATGTTTGTAGTTTTTTTTAAAGTTTTTTAGTTTGTTATTCTTTAAAACGTTTTTTTTTTTTATTAAAATTATTTGCTATAGATGTTAGTTGAAATAATTAATAATTTGTTTGATAATAAATATAGATTGTTGTATGTATATCTGTAGTAATTGTAAGAATAACTAATAAAAAACATCTTTAAACTGACTAAAACACTGAGAAAAAAAAATTCTGTGAGTATTATGTGATTATAATTACTTTTATATTTTAATCTTTCCTTTAAGATATAAATTATACCTTTTGGATATGTAAATAACAGAGTTTGTCTATTAAAAATTGAAATCTTAAATATAACTTAAATTAAGTTATTATCATAGAGCAAGCTCGTATGAATTTATATGAAATGTAAATAATAAAGTTTATCAAATAAAATTTTAAATCTTAAATATAATTTAAATTAAGTTGATATTATAGAGTGAGTTAAGATGGATTTATATATTGATATAACTATATTTAAAACTTTTAATAATAGTAATATTTATATATAAAAAGGAAATTCTATTAGATTAGCAAGCTAAATCTAAATTAATTATATAAGATAAAAGTTGATAATTATTTTTGTGTTTAAGTTAGATGAGATTAAAAAGTTCTTTATATGTATTATATTTATATCTTATTTAGGAGAGAAAAATGTAATAAAAGTAATTATATGTTAGAATAATATGTTTTTATTTTAGATAGAAAAAAAAAATTTGAAAAATAAAAAGAAAATTTAACAAGAAAAGAAGATTTAACAACGTAACGTCTTTTAGCATCGGCTTTTACCCGTCATTTAGACATACTCTTAAAATAAATAGGAATAAAGAAGAGATTTATAATGATTATATATTTATTTTTTAGTAAAAGAGAGGAAAGAGATAAAGAAAGAACCATACACTTTTATTTCAAACAGGTAGAGAATTGAAAGGTTGTTAGTATTTTTTTTTTAGTTAATTAATAGTTTTTGTAATTTTTTTATATAATTTTTTTTTTCCTATATAATTTTAGATTTTTTTTTTTTCCTAAGAGTAAGAATAATATGAAATAATGTTTTTGCCTAGTTAAGGATAGATAAACATATTTTAAATCTTTGCCTATTAGAAATTATTTTTTGGAACCCTAATGGTAGACCAGGACATTACACAAAAGGAGATTTGGAAAATCTATTGGAGAGAGAAATCTGTGGTACCAGGGCTCTTCAGATGAAAATACCACAACCCATTTCACCCTTACTTCATTATGGATTGATTTCTCTTCGACCATTAAACTGTATAATCAAATTAATATTAGATATCATAGAAGGAGGCTGTTTACTTACTTATTCAAAGTGGCGTCTGCCGCTCCCTCGAGACAGCGCACATGTGTGGATGTAACATCTGTCTGTCAGGGACCCTCGACACTGTTCTAAAAGTAACCTTCCCTTTTCTAGGAAATCTTATTTTTAAAATTGTTAGAAGTTAGAAAAGCTGTCAGAAAAGAATCATTAGAAATTTTAAAGATTGTGAAAATATGTATTAAAATTTTGTTTTCATTGATATAAGTTACATTTTTATTAAAATTATAAATTAATTGAATAATAAAACATTTATTATGCTTCAAATTCATTTATATTTGTTTTCCAGTTCCCTCCCACAGTAACTGGAGATCAAATTGAATGAATTTAATGCTTTATAATCGTTATCATATAATTAATATATTTAAAGTCATAGGAAATATATTCAGTAATTCTATCATTTGTTTTAGTATAAGAGTAGAATATAAGTTGTTGGTTAGATTAATTGGAGAAGTTTGAAGTTTCAAATTTATAATTATATTTATTATTGCTTAGGTATTTGTGTATTGACAGCCTATTGTAAAACTTTACTGTTTTGTATTTAAAACCATTGTTTAAATACTCTTTATTAAGATTTTTAATGTCTTTAATAAAGTTTGTTTTAATGTTGTTGATTCTATAAAATCTTAAAAATTGACCAAAATATATGCCTTTGCAGCAATTTGATGATATGTTGGAATTGACATTACAGAATTTAATAATTTTAAAATTATAACAATTTCTTTTGTCATATGTTCCAATTGACTTGTTTGCAAGGTTTATATTTAAGTCTAAAAAGTTAACCTCCTTGTTATTAGTTATCTTTTCATTATTTTTAAGTTTCAAATATTTAGGGTATATTTTGTAAATGACATTATTGAATTGTGGGTTATTCAAGATAATGATGTCATCTACATAGCGGAACATATGCCAATTTACATCATTCTGTAGGAAGAACTCTCTTTCATACCAAAAAAGTAATAAGTTTGCTAGTAGTGGACTGGATGAAGTTCCCATTGGAACACCTTTAGATTGAATGTATATTTTGTTTTTAAAATTAATATAATTAAAGTTTAAGAAGGTTTCAAGTAATGTTTTTGCTGTTTTGTTATCTAATTTAAATGTTTTGTATTTGTTGTGAATAATTTGAATATGGAATGTTTTATCATTAATGAATTCATTTATTAAGCTGTGTATTTTATTATTAAGGTCTTCTAAACGTATGTTAGAGTAAAGATCTTCAAAATCAAATGTATGAACTGTATTGATCTTTTGTAGGTTATTTGTTAGGAAGTTAATGATTTTTTTATTAGAATCTATGAATTTATAATTATGTTTGTTAGTTATTTTATTTATTATGAATTGAAGTGTTGAAGCTAGTCTTAAATCTATGTTTTTTATGACTGAGTTTATTCCTGATGTGATTGTTCTAAATGAGATTGGTGTTTTATGTAATTTAGGAATAATATAAAATTTCGGTATGTTTGTGTTTTTGTTGTAATTAATGATTTTTAGTGTGTTTTCTACATTTTTAATATCTTTTTTGATTTTAGTTTCAGTTGTTTTTATGAAAGTGTATTTACTGTTGTTATTAATTTCATTTTTTAGAAGGTCATGATATAAGTTTTTACATATAATAGATAAATTATTTGAACATTTATCTATTGGACATATGATAAAATCTTTTTGTAAGTTTTCAAAATTGTCTTTTAAGGAATTAATTTCCGATTCATTAGGGATTGTGTATTTTAGTGTGTTGTTATAATAGTTTTTTATTTCTTTACTTAATTTATATTTCCATTCTAGGAAAGTAAATTCAGGAATTCTGTGTTTTATACTAGTTTTATTAATGAATATATCGATGTCTTTTAATATAGATTTAATTGTATTATTGATATTGTGTTTGATCTGAGGTATATATTTATATCCTCTGTTTAAAATGTTTTGGAGTTTTGGTTCCAAAAAAGTATAATCGCTAGTTAAAATATGTCCTGTGAATTTATATTTATCTAGAACATTGTGGCAATTACATTTAGATTTTTTAAAATTTGTTAGATTATTAATAAACGGGTTATAATTGCATAATATACTGCCAATATTCTTGTTATATTTCCAGGTAGTTTTAAAATTTAAACCTTTTATAGGAAATAAACTGTTAATAGATTGGTCATTAAATATATCATTAAATTTGAAATAATCAAATAATTTGTTATTGAATTTAATAATAATGTTAATTTGGTTATTATTTTGTTTAATTTTTCTGTATTTGAAGATGTCGTTTGTGATATCTGTTAATCTATTAGAAAGATTGTGAATTTTAATGTGTTCTACAAGTTTTATAAGTTTGCTATTATTTAATTTGAATAATGTTTTAATAAAATTTTCAATGAAATTTTTTGTGTACATTTTGTTTGTGTCTAATAAGTTATTAAAGTTTATGAAGCCTAATTTGTTGGTAGTTTTACCTCTGGTTTTGACTGAGTTATTATTAGAGTTATGTTTTTTGTATTTATTACTAATTTCATAGATTGATATTTCAGATGGTTGTGGTGTGTATGTGTGGTTAAGTTCGTCGTTAAGTCCATAAGGGTATAAAGTGTTGTGTTGATAAATGTAATTGTTTTCTAATAATAATCGTTGTTTTTTGTCTTGACAAATGTCAAGTATTTCTATCATGTAATTGTTAAAGGTATGTATTTTATTGTGTTGTTTCATGTATGTGTTACCAATTGATTTTTTCGAGTGGTTTCTATGTAAATTTATTCTTATGTTTAAAGGATTGCAAGTTTGTCCTATATATGAAAGTTGACAAGTTTGGCAAGTTAATTTATAAATAGTGTTTTCTATCTTACAACTAGGTGTTTGAAATGTGTCATGGTTCTTGAAAGTTGGGCAAGTTTGACATTTCTTATTTAGACAATTTTTAGCGAGTTTAGAGAACATAGAAGGGGTGCTAACCCAAAAATGTTTGTAGTTTTTTTTAAAGTTTTTTAGTTTGTTATTCTTTAAAACGTTTTTTTTTTTATTAAAATTATTTGCTATAGATGTTAGTTGAAATAATTAATAATTTGTTTGATAATAAATATAGATTGTTGTATGTATATCTGTAGTAATTGTAAGAATAACTAATAAAAAACATCTTTAAACTGACTAAAACACTGTGAAAAAAAAAAATTCTGTGAGTATTATGTGATTATAATTACTTTTATATTTTAATCTTTCCTTTAAGATATAAATTATACCTATTGGATATGTAAATAACAGAGTTTGTCTATTAAAAATTGAAATCTTAAATATAACTTAAATTAAGTTATTATCATAGAGCAAGCTCGTATGAATTTATATGAAATGTAAATAATAAAGTTTATCAAATAAAATTTTAAATTTTAAATATAATTTAAATTAAGTTGATATTATAGAGTGAGTTAAGATGGATTTATATATTGATATAACTATATTTAAAACTTTTAATAATAGTAATATTTATATATAAAAAGGAAATTCTATTAGATTAGCAAGCTAAATCTAAATTAATTATATAAGATAAAAGTTGATAATTATTTTTGTGTTTAAGTTAGATGAGATTAAAAAGTTCTTTATATGTATTATATTTATATCTTATTAAGGAGAGAAAAATGTAATAAAAGTAATTATATGTTAGAATAATATGTTTTTATTTTAGATAGAAAAAAAAAAATTTGAAAAATAAAAAGAAAATTTAACAAGAAAAGAAGATTTAACAACGTAACGTCTTTTAGCATCGGCTTTTACCCGTCATTTAGACATACTCTTAAAATAAATAGGAATAAAGAAGAGATTTATAATGATTATATATTTATTTTTTAGTAAAAGAGAGGAAAGAGATAAAGAAAGAACCATACACTTTTATTTCAAACAGATAGAGAATTGAAAGGTTGTTAGTATTTTTTTTTAGTTAATTAATAGTTTTTGTAATTTTTTTATATAATTTTTTTTTTCCTATATAATTTTAGATTTTTTTTTTTCCTAAGAGTAAGAATAATATGAAATAATATTTTTGCCTAGTTAAGGATAGATAAACATATTTTAAATCTTTGCCTATTAGAAATTATTTTTTGGAACCCTAATGGTAGACCAGGACATTACACAAAAGGAGATTTGGAAAATCTATTGGAGAGAGAAATCTGTGGTACCAGGGCTCTTCAGATGAAAATACCACAACCCATTTCACCCTTACTTCATTATGGATTGATTTCTCTTCGACCATTAAACTGTATAATCAAATTAATATTAGATATCATAGAAGGAGGCTGTTTACTTACTTATTCAAAGTGGCGTCTGCCGCTCCCTCGAGACAGCGCACATGTGTGGATGTAACATCTGTCTGTCAGGGACCCTCGACACTGTTCTAAAAGTAACCTTCCCTTTTCTAGGAAATCTTATTTTTAAAATTGTTAGAAGTTAGAAAAGCTGTCAGAAAAGAATCATTAGAAATTTTAAAGATTGTGAAAATATGTATTAAAATTTTGTTTTCATTGATATAAGTTACATTTTATTAAAATTATAAATTAATTGAATAATAAAACATTTATTATGCTTCAAATTCATTTATATTTGTTTTCCAGTTCCCTCCCACAGTAACTGGAGATCAAATTGAATGAATTTAATGCTTTATAATCGTTATCATATAATTAATATATTTAAAGTCATAGGAAATATATTCAGTAATTCTATCATTTGTTTTAGTATAAGAGTAGAATATAAGTTGTTGGTTAGATTAATTGGAGAAGTTTGAAGTTTCAAATTTATAATTATATTTATTATTGCTTAGGTATTTGTGTATTGACAGCCTATTGTAAAACTTTACTGTTTTGTATTTAAAACCATTGTTTAAATACTCTTTATTAAGATTTTTAATGTCTTTAATAAAGTTTCTTTAAAAGAAGGAATATCTGAATTAGGTTTTGTGTATTTAAGTGTATTATTATAATAATTTATAATTTCCTTTTTAATATTATGTTTCCATTCCAGAAAAGTAAATTCTGGAATACTGTATTTTATACTAGTTTTATTTATGAAAATATCTATATCTTTTAATATAGATTTAATTGTATTATTATAATTGTGTTTAATTTGAGGTATATATTTATACCCTTTATTTAAAATATCCTGATATTCTGGATTTAAAAAAGAAAAATTGCTAGTTAATATATGACCAGAAAACTTATATCTATCGATATAATTGTTGCAATTACATTTAATTTTTTTAAAATTTGCCAAATTATTAATAAATTGGTTATAATTGCAAACTAAATTACCTATATTTTTGTTGTATCTCCAGATTGTTTTGAAATTTAAATTTTTTATAGGGAAAAGATTATTAATGTTTTGGTTATTAAAAATATCATTAAACTTAATATGATTAAATAAATTGTTATTAAATTTAATGATAATATTAATGTTATTAGTAGATTGACTAGTTGTAAATTAGTAAATACTATTTATAAATTAACATGCCAAATTTGTCAATTATCATATATAGGACAAACGTGTAATCCATTAAATATACGAATAAACCTACATAGAAACCACGTTAAAAAATCAATTGGTAATATATATATGAAAGAACACAATCAATTACATACTTTTAACAACTTTAAGATAGAAATACTAGACATATGTCAAAACAAAAAACAACGACTATTATTAGAAAACAACTACATTTATAAACACAACACATTATTCCCTTATGGACTTAATGACGAATTAAACTACACATACAAACCACAAACAGAAGAAATTTCAACTTATGAAATCAGCTGCAAATACAAAAAAAAATGAATTTAAAACTAAACCTAATAAAACTAGAAGTAAAACTTCCAATAAATTAGGTTACATTGAATTTGAAGAATTACTGGACCCAAAACAAATGTACACTAACAACTTCGTCGATAAATTTATTAAAACATTATTTAAACTAAATAATAATAAATTTATCAAACTTATAGAATATATTAAAATTCATAATCTGACTAGCAGATTAATAGATATCACACACGACATCTTTAAATACAGAAAAATTAAACAATCTACTAATAACATTAATATTATCATTAAATTTAATAACAATTTATTTAATCATATTAAGTTTAATGATATTTTTAATAACCAAAACATAAATAATCTTTTCCCTATAAAAAATTTAAATTTCAAAACAATCTGGAGATACAACAAAAATATAGGTAATTTAGTTTGCAATTATAACCAATTTATTAATAATTTGGCAAATTTTAAAAAATTAAATGTAATTGCAACAATTATATCGATAGATATAAGTTTTCTGGTCATATATTAACTAGCAATTTTTCGTTTTTAAATCCAGAATATCAGGATATTTTAAATAAAGGGTATAAATATATACCTCAAATTAAACACAATTATAATAATACAATTAAATCTATATTAAAAGATATAGATATTTTCATAAATAAAACTAGTATAAAATACAGTATTCCAGAATTTACTTTTCTGGAATGGAAACATAATATTAAAAAGGAAATTATAAATTATTATAATAATACACTTAAATACACAAAACCTAATTCAGATATTCCTTCTTTTAAAGAAAATATAATTAAATTACAGAAGGACTTTATTATCACTCCTATAGATAAATGTTCCAATAACTTATCTATAATTTGTAAAAATCTATACCACGATATACTAAAAAAGGAAATTGATAATAATCATAAATACACTTTTGCTAGAACTACAGCCACAAAAATCAAAAAAGACATCAAAAACGTTGAAAATTCACTAAAAATTTATAATCACTACAAAAATCCAAACATACCAAAGTTCTATATAATTCCTAAACTACACAAAAAACCTATTTCTTTCAGAACAATCACATCTGGTATAAATTCAGTTATAAAAAACATTGATATACAATTAGCTTCAACACTACAATTTATTATAAATAAATTAACTAATAAATATAATTATAAATTTATCGACTCAAATAAAAAAATCATTAACTATTTAATGAACAATTGGACAAACATGGAAACAGTACACACATTTGACTTTGAGGACCTATATTCTAAAATAAATTTAAGAGATCTAAATAATAAAATAACCAATTTATTTAACGAAATCATTAATGACAAAACTTTCCACATTAAAATTATTCATAACAGATATAAAACAATTAAATTAGATCTTAAAACAGCAAAAACTCTACTGGAAACATTTTTAAATTTTAACTATATAGAATTTAAAAATAAAATATATATTCAATCAGAAGGCGTTCCATGGGAATTTCTTCCAGTCCTTTATTAGCAAACTTAATATTATTCTGGTACGAAAGAGAATACTTTCTACAAAATAATGTTAACTGGCAAATGTTCCGTTATGTAGATGACATCATAATATTTAATAATCCACAGTTCAAAAACTTAATACCTAAAATTTATCCTAAATACTTGAAACTTAAGAACAATGAAAAAATTTATAGAAACAAAAAAGTTAACTTTTTAGACCTAAATATAGACCTTACAAATAATGCTATTAAAATTTATAATAAAAAAGTAATTATAATTTCAATATTATAAAATACTGTAATATGAATTCTAATATTTCATCAAATTGTTGTAAAGGTATATATTTTGGTCAGTTTCTAAGATTTTATAGAATAAATAATATATTAGAAAATTTCATAGAAGATGTTAAAAATTTAAACATGGAATTTATTAAAAACAAATTTAGTATCAGACAAGTAAAATATTCCAACAGTATATCAATTATAAAATACTTAAAAAAAAATAAATGGTAGTATCCATTTATTAAATCAACTTTCTATAATTTCTCTCAATAATAAATACTACAAATTTATAATCTTTAACAATTAGTTAAACTTAAATTAAATAGCTGATTTGAAGATTTTTTCACAAGATTTTTAAAGTAATATTGTATAGAATTCATTTTGTTTAATCTCCAATTTCTGGGGAGGAAAATGGAAATTAAATAAAAGTGAATTTTCACAATTAATAGCTTTATTAAACTCTAATAGTTTGCCTTTTTAAAGGAATATTGAAAGATGAATAAGTGTTGAATCAGTTATTTTAATATAACTGGCTGCAAAGATTATAAAGTTTGGATTTCTTCCCTTAACTATCTTCTCTTTCTTCTTTGAATATCTTGTTGTTATAAAACTTCAGAATGGACGGTCTAATTTTGTCCCCCACCCCCCACAACATGTGTCATCCAGAAATAGATGTTTACAGTTGAAGGCGGCGCGGTCAAGGTAGGTTCGCAATAAGAATTTGGTAACACTTATATCTGTTCATATAAATGTTTCACTGAAGTAACTTTATATTAACACATAAAATCCGGTTGAAAAGAGGTCTATAACGTAATAGAGAAGGGATGAAACGCCGCTGAACTTCTATTTGAGAATTCCCGGTTCAGCAGACCTCTTTTTTCAATAATTACTCCAATTTAAATTTTTTTGTATATGTCTGGTCTACCATTAGGGTTTCAAAACATAATAACCAAACTTATAACAAAAGTTAATTCCTAGTATAGATATATTACTAAATACAACTATTTATATTCATATTTTAAAATAAAAAAAAATTAAAAAATCATTTAAAAAAAAACGATAAAATATAAAATTATAAAAATAGATATATATATACTAACAATCTTAACTACCTTCGTTACAAAACTTTTTGTCTTCTTATTATTAGTTTGATCAAAAGTACATGGTTCTGTCTTTCTCTCTTTTTTCTAACTATTATATATATTCTCACTTCGATTATTCTATATATAGGATTAGAGTATGTCTAAATGACGTGTAAAAGCCGATGCAAAAGACGTTACGTTGTTGAATTTTATTGTTATTAATTATAAATATATAATTAACTAGATGATGTTTTAGAAGTAAAAGATTTTTTTTTCTCTCTCTATCTATACTAAATAATAACAATTTACTAATTTTATAATTTGAATTTAAATAATCAAAATAATTAAGATAATTTTAATAGAATACTTAACTATAAAACTATACAACTATTTATTTTTATAATTAATTTAGATTTAGCTTGCTAATCTAACCAAATCTACTTGATATGATTTATCATTCTTATCAGTTTGCTCCTTGAGTTTTAAATGTAGAATCACTGTTATATTTTTATTATATAGTTTTTACACTATATTAATTCATATGAGCGTGCTCTATGATATATTTTTATATATAATATAATATACAAATTTAATTATATATTAGATATTCTAATATAAATAAAACTTCATACATATTATAATTATCTTTTATTGTTTGATTATGAAAAAGTAAATTATAAAAGTAATTTTAGAAAAAATAACTTCAGAACTTTTGTTTTTTTCAGTGTTTAGATAGTTTAAAGATTTTTTTTATTAGTTATTCTTAAAAATATAACAGATAACAAACAGTAATATCTATATTTTTATAGATTAATTATTCATTTTATTACAAATTTAATCACCACAAAAACAATTAAGATAAATATATAAAAAAAAAAATTTCAATAGAATAACAAACTAAAAAACTAAAAAAAAACTACCAGCATATTAGGGTTAGCACCTCTTTTATGTTAATTTAAACTCGCTAAGAATTGCCTAAGAAAGAATTGTCAAACTTGTCCCTCTCTTAAGAACCATGACACTTTTCAAACGACTAGTTGTAAATTAGTAAATACTATTTATAAATTAACATGCCAAATTTGTCAATTATCATATATAGGACAAACGTGTAATCCATTAAATATACGAATAAACCTACATAGAAACCACGCTAAAAAATCAATTGGTAATATATATATGAAAGAACACAATCAATTACATACTTTTAACAACTTTAAGATAGAAATACTAGACATATGTCAAAACAAAAAACAACGACTATTATTAGAAAACAACTACATTTATAAACACAACACATTATTCCCTTATGGACTTAATGACGAATTAAACTACACATACAAACCACAAACAGAAGAAATTTCAACTTATGAAATCAGCTGCAAATACAAAAAAAATGAATTTAAAACTAAACCTAATAAAACTAGAGGTAAAACTACCAATAAATTAGGTTACATTGAATTTGAAGAATTATTGGACCCAAAACAAATGTACACTAACAACTTCGTCGATAAATTTATTAAAACATTATTTAAACTAAATAATAATAAATTTATCAAACTTATAGAATATAATAAAATTCATAATATGACTAACAGATTAATAGATATCACACACGACATCTTTAAATACAAAAAAATTAAACAATCTACTAATAACATTAATATTATCATTAAATTTAATAACAATTTATTTAATCATATTAAGTTTAATGATATTTTTAATAACCAAAACATTAATAATCTTTTCCCTATAAAAAAATTAAATTTCAAAACAATCTGGAGATACAACAAAAATATAGGTAATTTAGTTTGCAATTATAACCAATTTATTAATAATTTGGCAAATTTTAAAAAAATTAAATGTAATTGCAACAATTATATCGATAGATATAAGTTTTCTGGTCATATATTAACTAGCAATTTTTCGTTTTTAAATCCAGAATATCAGGATATTTTAAATAAAGGGTATAAATATATACCTCAAATTAAACACAATTATAATAATACAATTAAATCTATATTAAAAGATATAGATATTTTCATAAATAAAACTAGTATAAAATACAGTATTCCAGAATTTACTTTTCTGGAATGGAAACATAATATTAAAAAGGAAATTATAAATTATTATAATAATACACTTAAATACACAAAACCTAATTCAGATATTCCTTCTTTTAAAGAAAATATAATTAAATTACAGAAGGACTTTATTATCACTCCTATAGATAAATGTTCCAATAACTTATCTATAATTTGTAAAAATCTATACCACGATATACTAAAAAAGGAAATTGATAATAATCATAAATACACTTTTGCTAGAACTACAGCCACAAAAATCAAAAAAGACATCAAAAACGTTGAAAATTCACTAAAAATTTATAATCACTACAAAAATCCAAACATACCAAAGTTCTATATAATTCCTAAACTACACAAAAAACCTATTTCTTTCAGAACAATCACATCTGGTATAAATTCAGTTATAAAAAACATTGATATACAATTAGCTTCAACACTACAATTTATTATAAATAAATTAACTAATAAATATAATTATAAATTTATCGACTCAAATAAAAAAATCATTTACTATTTAATGAACAATTGGACAAACATGGAAACAGTACACACATTTGACTTTGAGGACCTATATTCTAAAATAAATTTAAGAGATCTAAATAATAAAATAACCAATTTATTTAACGAAATCATTAATGACAAAACTTTCCACATTAAAATTATTCATAACAGATATAAAACAATTAAATTAGATCTTAAAACAGCAAAAACTCTACTGGAAACATTTTTAAATTTTAACTATATAGAATTTAAAAATAAAATATATATTCAATCAGAAGGCGTTCCCATGGGAACTTCTTCCAGTCCTTTATTAGCAAACTTAATATTATTCTGGTACGAAAGAGAATACTTTCTACAAAATAATGTTAACTGGCAAATGTTCCGTTATGTAGATGACATCATAATATTTAATAATCCACAGTTCAAAAACTTAATACCTAAAATTTATCCTAAATACTTGAAACTTAAGAACAATGAAAAAATTTATAGAAACAAAAAAGTTAACTTTTTAGACCTAAATATAGACCTTACAAATAATGCTATTGATATTTATAATAAAAAAAGTAATTATAATTTCAATATTATAAAATACTGTAATATGAATTCTAATATTTCATTAAATTGTTGTAAAGGTATATATTTTGGTCAGTTTCTAAGATTTTATAGAATAAATAATATATTAGAAAATTTCATAGAAGATGTTAAAATTTTAAACAGGGAATTTATTAAAAACAAATTTAGTATCAGACAAGTAAAATATTTCAACAGTATATCAATTATAAAATACTTTTAAAAAAATAAATGGAAGTATCCATTTATTAAATCAACTTTCTATAATTTCTCTCAATAATAAATACTACAAATTTATAATCTTTAACAATTCGTTAAACTTAAATTAAATAGCTGATTTGAAGATTTTTTCACAAGATTTTTAAAGTAATATTGTATAGAATTCATTTTGTTTAATCTCCAATTTCTGGGGAGGAAAATGTAAATTAAATAAAAGTGAATTTTCACAATTAATAGCTTTATTAAACTCTAATAGTTTGCCTTTTTAAAGGAATATTGAAAGATGAATAAGTGTTGAATCAGTTATTTTAATATAACTGGCTGCAAAGAATATAAAGTTTGGATTTCTTCCCTTAACTATCTTATCTTTCTTCTTTGAACATCTTGTTGTTCTAAAACTTCAGAATGGACGGTCTAATTTTGTCCCCCACCCCCCACAACATGTGTCATCCAGAAATAGATGTTTACAGTTGAAGGCGGCGCGGTCAAGGTAGGTTCACAATAAGAATTTGGTAACACTTATATCTGTTATATCTGTTCATATAAATGTTTCACTGAAGTAACTTTATATTAACACATAAAATCCGGTTGAAAAGAGGTCTATGACGTAATAGAGAAGGGATGAAACGCCGCTGAACTTCTATTTGAGATTTCCCGGTTCAGCAGACCTCTTTTTTCAATAATTACTCCAATTTAAATTTTTTTGTATATGTCTGGTCTACCATTAGGGTTTCAAAACATAATAACCAAACTTATAACAAAAGTTAATTCATAGTATAGATATATTACTAAATACAACTATTTATATTCATATTTTAAAATAAAAAAAAATTAAAAAATCATTTAAAAAAAAAACGATAAAATATAAAATTATAAAAATATATATATATATACTAACAATCTTAACTACCTTCTTTACAAAACTTTTTGTCTTCTTATTATTAATTTGATCAAAAGTACATGGTTCTGTCTTTCTCTCTTTTTTCTAACTATTATACAGGGTGATCCAAAAGTCCCGCACTATTTTAAAAATTAATAACTCCATGAATATTTGCGCTAGAGCAATGCTGTAAACACCATTGTATTCAGGATGCAATGGGATTTTTTATGGCAAATAATGAAAAATTCGAAATTGATTTTAGTTACAATTTTATTCGCCAGATGGCGCTCTACCAGAATCAGAGATTCAGCGGCCAAATTGTTTGATAAATTGAAAAATATAACTGATCGACACGTATTTTTCCTTTTTGAATAGCAGGAAAGAACCCTAATAATATCAAATAACAAATTAATAAAACACCACTTCACCAAAAGTATGAAGAATTGGTTAACGATTTTCAAATACAATCAGAGATATGTAAAATAGGTAAATGCAAATTAAAACATGTAGCAAAAATATTTATATTTTATATGGGGTTTTGTGAAATAGATTGAATGTTTGAAAAATACTGCATATACACGAATATTTGAATACACGAATGCACGAATTTTTGAAATGTTAATATAGTACCAAAAATTATGATGGCACTATTAATAAGATTTCTTGCTATAAGAAATGTGTAGTTTCTTGACTGATTGGCGACCCTTGACTATTTAACTGGATATTTGTTATGATCCAAAAATGAAATATAGAGGGGAGTGACAAAATATATTTGTCGTACTTTATTCCAAATATCCTATGGGCTTGTCAAATGTTATCATTGTTTATTATACTGTACACAATTTTAAAAAATGTGTCCCCTCAAATAAAAATAAATTTTAAATCGACCTTTTGCGTTGAAAAACGTGGTAGTAAAATCATTTTGTATTATTTATTTTTTTTTCACAAAATTTCTAAAGTTATTGGTGTACAGAAAATATTACTTATGCTATTTCTTCTAATGAGCGAAAAGCGAAAAACTAAACATAAGGGGAAAATTGTGTGTACCAGTGTTATTCAAGAAGTTATAACACTCTGGTTTGCACGACATAATATGTGAGCAAATGACAAACAAAATATTACTGTTCACAAAAAAAAAGAGTCAAGATGTGAGGACAGCATTTATTATCCCCATATCCCAACACAACGAGCTGCAAAATATTGGTAGATAATATGATACATGGCGGCTTATATAACACATGAGGTAACTGCCTTCTCGCTTGTATTAGGTCACAATCCTTGCTCAATGTGGCACCCTTCATTCTCAATCACCGCCTGCAGACGATAAATGACAGAATGGACAGCATTAAATAACATATCTGTTGAAATTGATAAAACGTGCCATCTGATAGAAGCCTTCAGCATGGCCAATGTGGTAGGCCAGCATCGATAAACACACGATTTAATGTACCCCCATAAACAAAAATCGCAAGGCGTCAAGTCTGGTGATCTTGGAGGCCACTGGTATATAAAGTGGCGACTTATCACACGATTTTCACCGAACGTATCCTTCAGCAATTTTTTGGCACCTCGGGAGATATGAGGAGGTCCTCCATCTTTCATGAATGTTATTTCGCTTAGTGCTTTTGCCCTGCAATATGGGAATACCCTTTTCTCTCAAAAGTTGAACATAACGTTCACCAGTTACAAAAACGGTTTTAAAAGTTCTTCAATTGATTTTTCAAAGAAAAGTGGCCCAATAATAAAAGAAGTGAACCCACACAAAACTTTAACTCTAGGCTGGTAAAGTGGCATTTCTGTAAAAATACAAGGGTTTTCTCTTGCCCAAATGCGGCTGTTTTGAATGTTAAATTCTCCGTTTAGAGAAAGGTGAGCATCATCTGTCCACAGAACATTCGACAGCCAGTTTTCATCAATATCAATTTACCGGAAAACCCATGCAGCGAATTCTTGACGCATCTCAAAATCGCCAACTTTCAGCTCGTGAAATCTTTGAATTTTGTATGGGTACACACAATAGAGACATTAAGTAAAGCGTCTTCGGATATCGCAATCATACTCGGCGAATTTAACGCCAAAAGTTCAATTTGGGGATCACCTGTCCAGGATAACAAAAGTCAGCAGGTTGAGGACATGCTAACCGACCTCGACCTTACACCGTTAAATAACGGAGAGAACAGCTATCTATCTAAGTCCACAGGCACAGAATCCGCAATAGACATCACAGCGATAAATTACAACAACGCACCCACAACACAATGAAAAATCCTGAGAGGTGTAATCAGTGACCACAGACCAATTTTAACAACCCTAAACTTCAAAATTGAGAATGTCCATTAGAATAAAAGAACATGGAACTTTAGGAAAGCTGACTTGAAAAAAATTCACAGAAAAGCTTGAAGAACTGTGCAGCGAAAAAATGAATTACAGAACGCTTGACAAAAACTTGGAAAAATTCTCTACGAACATTTCAAAAGCTGCAAAAGCATCGATACCTAGAGGTAGACGTAAAGACCTGTGGATACCTTACTGGAAGGACCACAACATCGAGGCAATGATTTCAGAGAGAGAGACAATATCAATGAAATATATCACAAAATAGAACAAGAAATTTAGATATGCAAACAAGAAAAATGGCAGAATTCTGCGAAAAAATGGATCCAAGAAAGGACAGCCAACACTGGAATATGATTAGAGTGTTAGAGAACAATCAAAACCAACACCAATCCTCCAATACTTTAACCGATATGAATAGAACAGCGAGAACGAGAACAAACAGAAGGCTGACATAATTGCTGAATATCTTTCAAGCACTTCCATACTCAACTATTCGAATGAAGACAGGACTCTGAAATAATATAAACCAGTTAGTTAAACAAGCAAGAAACTTTCATCAACAAGATATTTTCTCGAGAGACTTCACACTAAATGAGCTAAACTCATCAATAAAAAAATCCAAGAGGTCACCAAGAGATGATCTAATCTTTGGTCAAATGATTAAACACTTTGAAGACAAAGCTAATATTCAACTCCTACGAATACTGAACATTTCATGGTAAACTACCAAAGAATTGGAAGATATCAATTATAGTGCCATTACTGAAGCCAAACAAAGATGCCAAGGAATACAAGAACTATCGGCCAATTGCTCTCACCAGCATACTTTTTAAAAATACCAGAACGAATTATCCACTCTAGGCTCATAGTCTGGCTCACTAAAATTAATAAAATAAACCTCTACCAAACTGCCTATAGATCCCAGCACTGTACGACTGATCAACTGTTCTACTTCTGTCAATTAATAATAGATTCTTTCCAGGAAAAACCACCAAAGAAGACCACGGCTATATTCCTTGATATGACCTCAGCTTTTGATCGAGTGTGGAGGGAGAAATTACGTGAACGGCTGCACAATATCGGAGTAAGAATAAAAACCTTAATCTCGATTGCAGACTTTTTAAGGGGAAGAAGGTTAAAGGTTCGGGTCTATGGAGAATTTTCCAAGGAAGGAAGAACATGGGCTGGTGTATCTCAGGGATCTGTGCTCAGTCCTCTACTCTATCTGCTATATATTAACGACATCCATCCTTACCTCACTGAAGACACAAAGGTTGCCTGTTATGCAGATGATATAGCCATATGGCACACAAGTAGCAGCATAGAAAAATCGTAAAAAATACTGAACACTTCAATGAGAGGACTGGAGAAGTGGGCAATGGAACTCCAAATGACCATAAACCCAATAAAACCAAACCTATGCGTCTTCTCCGCTGACAGGGGAAAAAGGCTTAAATATAACCCCAAAATGAGCATAAACTACCAATTAATTGATAAAATAGAAATCCAAAATACCTAGGTGTGATACTGCAGTCCTGGATCTTTCCAGTTGGTCTCGAGGACCACGCCATCACCATCTCCTAAGCGGCGAAGTACGCGATCTACGTATTCATCGTAGATCGCAAAATGCGTGGTGTCGCTGGAGACCCACTGGCGATTCTCCACCAAACTCTGAAGCGCTGGCAGAGGCGCCATATTCATTGTATATAGTGTATATAATGCATATTATCTTTTTTTAATAGTGCAGACTGTGCATGTATTGACAAGATGTCAACAAAATTATTTTAATTATTATTGATGAGGAATTGGAATTTTCAGAACACTTGATTAGCACCTCAAATAGAGCTATCAGAATGCTAAACATTCTGAGAAGGCTATGTGGAACAAATTGGGGAGCAAAACCCAGAATTCTTAGAACAACATATACCACCTTAATAAGGCCGATAATGGAATATGCAACACCGGTCTGGGCTCCCTCAAGCTCATCACTAAAAGTAAGACTAAACAGTGTTCAAGCAAAAGCGGCCAAAATAATCACTGGTGCTGTTTCATCCACCAACAATGAGAAAATTCAGGGAGAATGTGTTCTAGACCTACTCGCTCGAAAGCAGAAGACAAAATAAAAACAACTTGGATCGGCACTTCGGAAACGAGGAACCAGAGGACGAGATCTCTCTGACCACTTGTGGTTTGGTGGATCCGCCCTTTTCTGAGAATGAGGTGAAACTGACGGCTTTCAAGTTCGGGAAAAGGAAATCTCCTGGTCCCGAAGGGATCGATAACACGGTCGTGAAAGCCCTGGTAAGGATGTACCCATCGCTTCTTTCCAGGTTATTCAATAGGTGCCTGGACACTGGTACATTTCCTGAGGCATGGAAGGTTGCCCGAGTAGTGCTTCTCGAAAAGTCTGGTAGAAAGGGTAATTCTCCTAATGATTATCGTCCGTTTTCTTTACTAGTGTGTCTAGGTAAGGTCCTGGATAGCCTACTAGCTCAGCGACTGAAGCACTGGCTAGAGAGTAATGAGCTCCTTTCCTCTTCCCAACATGGTTTTAAGGAAGGGAAGTCCACAACCACAGCTCTGAACGAGGTGTTCAATGGCGTGTTCAACTCCATGAGCTAGAACAAGCTGATGAGAAATTTGATGGACATGGGTGGTCCTGATAATTTGTGCAGCTTGGTTCGTGACTTCCTGAGGGATAGACGGATTAGCCTCAGTTTTGGTGGGCGGAAGTTGGAAAGAAACTGTGCTAGGGGTTGCCCCCAGGGCTCTTGCTGCGGACCTATTCTGTGGAATATCCTGGTAAACACCGTTTTCCAGGAGGAGCTCCCTGAGGGAGCCAGGCTGGTTCTCTATGCTGACGACCACCAGTTCCTCATCATTGAGGCTGCTTCGAGAGCGAAGGCTGAGAAGTGTGTTGAAACTTCTCTCCAAATTCTCTCGAACTGGGCCCATGACTCTGGCCTAAGTTCAATGTTTCCAAAACTAAAGCCCTCAGCTTTAAGCCTAGAGACATAAGAACTAAAAGGAAAGGGATCAAATGGGAACACAAGCCGGCTATCCGGATGGAAGGACGGAGGGTAGCGTTGGTCAATAGGATGATCATCCTGGGGGTGGTCATTGATGACAAGATGGGTTGGCAATACCAGGCGGAGGAGATGGTGGCGAGAGGCAGGGAGGCGTTGTCCAGGCCTGTCCTGGTTGGCTCTCAACAGTGGAGGGGGGGGAGGAGGGTACTATTTTTAGGAACCTCTGCCTCTCCTGTATCGAGCCAATCTTGCTATATGCTTCCGGGGCTTGGTGGCGCCGAAACAGGGATCAGAAGGTGGCAACAACTCTAGAGAGAGTGCAGAGGACAGCGGCACTCAGAATCACAGGGGGATATCGCACTACCAGCAGTGAGGCCTTTTTGGTCCTCGCTGGGCTTATTCCCCTGGGGTTGAAACTAGAGGAGGAGACCATCAGACAGAAGATCTGGAAGAACAGGGAAGATGCCCTGGGACTTGAAGCGGGGGCCCTGGAATCGAAGAGGGACCCAAGGAAGCCTCCGCAGTGGTTGCCAAAGTGGAATTGGAGTCCTGGAGGGCCGACAGGGATTGGTACGGAGGTTTTCACTGATGGTAGTAAGTCTGGAACCAATACTGGAGCTGGGGTAGTGATTTTCACTAATGGAGAGCTGATCTTCCAAGAAAGCTTAACACTCAGAGTGGACGAATTGGTCTTTTCAGCCGAGCTGGTTGCGATCAGGGTAGCCCTCAGAGTGTGTGCCGAGAAGAACTTCAGCCCGGACCGCTTCTATTCAGATTGTATGTCGGCCCTCGTCGCCATCAATCTGGAGAAAGGGCAACTTGCGCATCAAATAATCCAGGAGCTGGAGATGATGACGCGGGCTCCGGAGCTCCCTTGGTTTAGGAGACACAGCCTCATCGAAGGTAATGAGTTCGCAGACAGGATCGCTAAGGCAGGATGCTTTAGAGGTAGATCACTGCGGACCCCAGTGACCAAGAAAGAAGTTTATAGGAGGATCAGGGGGCACGTCCAGGACTTATGGTTGGACAGATGGAGGAACAGTGTGAAGGGGAGAGAGGTATTCAATGGGGTAACAACACCCAAGTACCTCTGTAAGGTAATGTCCCACAAACTCATTAGGGTAGTTCGGGAAATGGGCTCTTCCCCAAGTCTCCACAGATTTAAAATTAAGAGAAACCCTGATTGCGTCTATGGAGAAAGGGATGTAAATGCACGCCACTACGTCTTGGATTGTCCAAGGGTGGTGGGTGTGCAGGAAGAGAGAAGGAGGGCGAGGGGCGCGATCGAGAGTAAGCTGCTGAGAAATCACAGCAAGCTTCTTGAGAAAGCCCTCGACGTGGCAGCTGAGCTTTTCCTCAGCTGTGAGTGAACAGAGTCGACCGGGGGTTGCCTCCCCGCGGTCCCTGCTGGACACAGTAGATAGTTTCCTATTTTGCTGTGATTAAAGGCCACCGGTATAGAAATCCTTCCAGACACGTTGTCTTGTGGACCGAAAGGTCTGGGTGGCCATCTGCTTCTAGGGTGTACTAACTGTGCTTAAGTGGGATCCTCCAGTTCTTGTTTATTTTGGCTACTGTTTCTATATCTTTAAAAGTAAGTTTATTTTTCTGTAGCAAGGGTTCTTTAGTGCCTTTTTTCGCTAGCGCAACAGCAGCTTCATTGCCTTCAATGCTAACATGTAAGGGTATCCATTGAAGGTGAATTTTTGAGGTAATTGAGAGTTTTTGGAGATAACCAATTATGTTCCTGCTTACTTTGTCTCTAAGTTCCCCTGTGTGACTCAAGTGTTGTATGGCACTTCTACTATCAGTAAGAATCCATATATCGTGATGTTTAGTGTTTCTGGTGGATTTTAAGACTTCATAGATGGCTATAAGTTCTGATCTGAAGACTGAGCAAAATTCTGGGTTTCTTCTGTTTATTTTCTCATTGCCATTTGTGGTTTTAATGAGAGAGCCACTGCCAGTGTGTCCCAACTCGTCTCTGCTACCATCGGTATAGAGAGTTATTGCATTTTTAGGAATTTTATTTATTATTTCTAATGATAATTGTTTTAAGTATTCTGGATTTTGGTATTGTTTGTTGGTGGGTTCATTTAAAGTGGCATTAAAAATAACATTTTGTTAGTGGTTCGCATGGAGATATTTTTTTCAGCTAAATAATATATTTTCACTTTATATTTCAAAAATCCATTTCTTTTGGCCAGTTGGAGAGGGCCTTCTTTTTTGAGTCTTATATTGGGTTCCCAATTAAGTATGCAATTGGATGTTCTGTGTTTGTTTTCATAACTCTTGATTTTGTTTATATATTTTGGCAGATTGTAGCTTATTCTATCCTTTAAGGGCATAATGTCTGCCTCGTAAAGTACAATATTATCAGGGCAGGTATTTCGAAGACCTGTAATAATTCTAGTTGCATTTAGTTGTATCCTTTCCAGTGTTTTTAGATTTGTTTCAGATGCTGTACCATAGATTTGGTATCCATATTCCAAGAGAGGTCTCATAAGAGATGTGTAAGTTAATTTTAGTGTTGTTGCTTCAGCTCCCCACTCTTCCTGAAATATATATTAATATTTTTAGTCGGTCTCTTCCTTTTCTAACAACTCCTTCAATATGTTTACTGGAGTCAATTTCTGGATCCAGGGTGTAGCCGAGATATTTAGGATGTTTATTATATTGCAATTGTTGTTCTTTCAGAATAATATTTGGTCTTATTTTGTATAGTTTCTTATTGGTAGTAAAAAGACAGGTTTCAGATTTTTGGGGGTTAAATTCTAATTTATGTTTACTAGCAAATTTTTCTAGGTGGAGAAGAGTCTTGTTCAAATCTCTTTCAGCTTTTTTCCAGTTAGTGTTGCTGCTCCATAGAATAATGTCATCAGCGAAAAGTCCAATATTGGTTTTATGTGAAAAATTTCTTCTATGCCTGCAATAAATAGGGTGAAGAGAGTTGGGCTAAGGACTGATCCTTGTGGTAATCCTTGGTACAATTTGAAGGTTTTAGATAGAGTGCCATTATATTTGTCCCTGATGTATATATTTTTAAGGGAATCATTTATCCACCCCCCCCCCCCCCCCCCAAGTTATAGCTTTTCCATCAATTTTGAAATGTTTGTATAAATTTGTAATTAACTTGTTTTTCCATACTTTATCAAAAGCTTGTGTAAGGTCTAAAAAGCAGCTATGGTGTGGCTAGTTGGTTTTTTGTTTGTGCATCTTTTACCTTTTGTGTGAAAAATAAGAGTTGGTCTATTGTCCCATGTCCTTTCCTAAATCCATATTGTTCTTCTGGTAAGAGATTTCTTGTGTCGGGGTGGTAGGTGAGTCGTCTGAGTATAATTTTTTCCCATTAATTTGCATTAAATATTTGTGAGGGAGATAGGTCGGTAGTGTTTTGGGTCATCAGCAGATTTGTCAAGTTTTTTAATGGGAATTATTGTTGCATTTTTATAGTCTTGAGGCAATTTTCCAGTTTTCCAGGAGTTATTGAAAATATTAAGAAGTCTTTCTTTGCCAATTTTGCCCAAGTTTGATATCATTCGGCCATGTATTCCATCTGGCCCAGGAGTCTTGTTTAGGTCAGTGTTTTCTAATGCATAATCTAGCTCATTCATATTGATTTTTTTCATGGAAAATATTATGAGTGCTGGTGACATTTTTACAGTCATGAATAATGTTTCGGGCCTTTTTTCAACCTTGATTTTACTACTTATTTGATATGAATTACCTAAAGGATTGGCAGCAATTTTGTCATTAGTTGCTGGTGTACCATCTGTATTCTTAATCATATTTGCGTTTTCAGTTTGTAGCTGGAGTCTGTCAATTTGTTTTGCCAAATTCCAAAGTTTTGAATTTCGGTTTCTTGGGTTCAGGTTTTCACAGGTTTGTTTCCATTTTTCCCTTTTCACATTTACGTATAATCTTTTTATTTTTGCAATCACAATTTTCAGTTCAGTTCTACAATTTGTTTGGTTTTGGGTGCACTTTTTTGTAGTTCATTTCTTTTAGTTATAAGTGTTTGAATATTTTTTGCCTTGTGTGTAAAATTTGGAATCCATTTCTTAATATTACCTCTTGGTATTGAAACTGTGGCTGCTTTAATAATGGTGTTTTCGAAAGATATCATATTAGCCTTTTTGAAGTTCCAGAATTTTTCTTAATTGAGCTAGTTTTGGTCTTGGTGCTAATTTCTATCAAATTAGGCAAATTATCACTTCCAAAACTTTTTAATATTTGCTATTTGCATTTTTGGAAAATGTCAGGATAGTAAAAACTTATATCAAGGGCTTGTACAGTATTATAGCTTGTAGGAATGGTGGGTAGGATTCCCATCATTTAAGCAAATGAAGGCATTGTCGTCAAATATATTTGATAGTATTTTCCCTCTTGGGTTTGACGTAGAACATCCCCATAGTTGATGTTTGCCATTAAGGTCACCTACAATAATAGTGTTGTCTGTAAGAAATTGAGCCATTGTTCCATCGTCAATAAATGTATTGTTTTGAGGGTGATACATATTGTATATATGTTGCTGGCTTTGTTTTGATTGAGGTAGACTTTGATACCTTGGGCTTCGAGGTCTAATGTGTTTGGAATATTAATGGCTATGTCCTCATAGTACATATTCTTGATTAAATATGCTAGGCCACGCCCTTTAACAACATATACAGATGGATCTTCAGACCTTACCCTGAGTAATGGAGGGGCCGGAATTAACATAATACTGCAAGATGGAACAAACATCAAAATCAAAGAAGGAGCAGGACAGATTTCGTCAAACTTCACTTGTGAACTGACAGCTATCTGGAAAGCCCTTGATGTATGCTTTAATCAACCATCCCTGCATCAAGCGGAAGGGATTTTAATATACAGCGACTCCATATCTGCTCTAGAATCAATTCAGAAGGGCAATACTAAAATCACACAGAAAATACACTCGTTACTTACCCAACTGGAACCATTGGAGAATAACTGCAATCTACATTGGATCCCTGCCCATGCTGGGAACGGGGGTAATGAAATGGCATTTGAATTGGCAAAGGAAGCCAGAAAGTTGAGCCAAAGGAAAGAACAAATGTCATTATTTGACGCTGATTCTTTGTCAAAATACAAGATAATTAAACAAAAAATAGGAAAAGATCAAAATGCGAAATAAACTCTGAGAGAAAAATGACAAAAACTATAACAAGACTTAGAACAAAACACTATAAAGGAAAGACAATACATCCAGATGGCACAATAACCTATAGGGCATGCAACAATTGTCCTGGTGTGGAACTTACACCTACCCACATATTCTCATAGCCAGCAATGGCCGCAGCCTTGCAGAAAATTGACATAGACCCAGAGCAGCAGCTTTACACACCCAAGATAGTGGACATTGCTGCTGCTGTGATGGAGATGCATGGATACAT
This sequence comes from Cordylochernes scorpioides, assembly GCA_030710605.1. Taxonomy (NCBI): domain Eukaryota; kingdom Metazoa; phylum Arthropoda; class Arachnida; order Pseudoscorpiones; family Chernetidae; genus Cordylochernes; species Cordylochernes scorpioides. The sequence continues at coordinate 60,604,601 of CP092865.1, read as the reverse complement.
CTAAGGCTCTTTATTGGACACGACAACAACAACGGCATTCCAGAGTAAAATAAATTATCAGAGATAGATACATATTTTTCAAATGAATTAAAATAAATATAATCGATACTGAGTGAGAGTTGAATTAAAAATATTAGAAATTTATTATCTTCGGAAACAAACCGTATCTAAAATATCAATTTTATTTTTGCTACATGTTTTAATTTGCATTTACCTATTTTACATATCTCTGATTGTATTTGAAAATCGTTAACCAATTCTTCATACTTTTGGCGAAGTGGTGTTTTATTAATTTGTTATTTTATATTATTAGGGTTCTTTCCTGGTATTCAAAAAGGAAAAATACGTGTCGATCAGTTATATTTTTCAATTTATCAAACAATTTGGCCACTGAATCTCTGATTCTGGTAGAGCGCCATCTGGCGAATAAAATTATAACTAAAATCAATTTCGAATTTTTCATTATTTGCCATAAAAAATCCCATTGCATCCTGAACACAATGGTGTTTACCGCATTGCTCTAGCGCAAATATTGGCGGAGTTATTAATTTTTAAAATAGTGCGGGACTTTTGGATCACCCTGTATATATTCTCACTTCGATTATTCTATATATAGGATTAGAGTATGTCTAAATGACGTGTAAAAGCCGATGGATGCAAAAGACGTTACGTTGTTGAATTTTATTGTTATTAATTATAAATATATAATTAACTAGATGATGTTTTAGAAGTAAAAGATTTTTTTTTCTCTCTCTATCTATACTAAATAATAACAATTTACTAATTTTATATTTTGAATTTAAATAATCAAAATAATTAAGATAATTTTAATAGAATACTTAACTATAAAACTATACAACTATTTATTTATATACAGGGTGTACCAGGTAAATTGGGAATTTCAACAATGGTATTTTAACTGAAATTTTTTGCAAGTAAAAATTGAAATATCCGAATGAAATTTGACACAGTAGTAGATAAAAGGATATAGTTTTTATTTATTCAATGTAGTTTCCATTATTAGCTACAACAGTCTCGAGGCGAGTGCGGAATGAAGCACAGGCCTTGGCGACGATGACCTTGTCCATTTGGGTCATCACCGTGTGAACTGCTTTCTTGACAGACTGGATGGTGGTATGAGGAGCTTTGTTGACATCTCTCTCAACAACGCCCCATACATAGTAGTCGAGGGGATTGCAATCTGGAGAATTAGGGGGCCAAATATCAGGACCCCAGTGACTAGGGACGTTAAGTGTCAGCCACGATTGTGTCTTTTTTGCCTTATGGGCTGGAGCTGAGTCCTGTTGGAAGACATACTTCCTTCCTGCGGCCACCATGTCCATCCAAGGCTTCACAACGGTCTCCAGAACATTGATGTAGGTGTCAGCGTTCATCCTAAGGCCCTTCTCAAAGAAATGGGGAGGCATGACATCACCTTCACTGCTGATAACGCCAAGGACCATTACGGAGGCAGGAAATTTCGTGTGCATCACGACAGGTATCTCTGAGGGGTCTTTACAGATCCAGCGATCATTCCTGGGATTTACCTTTTGGTCCACGTCAAAGTTCTTTTCGTCAGAGAAGAACCTTAGCATGCCAAAAGAGTCGTGTTTCAGGTTGTTGAGGAGGGCAGCAGCCTTTCCTTTTCTGTTATTCTTCATATTCTCAGTCAGCAACCGACCTTTCCGAAGGGCATAAGACTTGAGACCAAGGTCCTCATGGATAGTTCTGACAATTGTCATAGAGCCAACGTCCATTTCCTTGGCTATGGCCCTCATGCTCTTCCCAGGGTTTCCATCAATCTTCTCCTTGACATTTTTGACAAATTCTTCGCCTCTTACCCTGTCCGATCGACGCGAGTGCTTTTTCCTTGTAGCTATCCCCTCTTTGTTACTGTCGGCCTCATCAAACTGCTTCTTGACACGATAAATAGTGGCTTTGGGCAACTTAAGAAAATCCACTATCTCTTTGGGGCTCCTTCCGGCGCGCAGAGCAACGATGATGGCAGCTCGATTTTCAAATTCTCGGTTACTCTTCATCACTACACTGCGCACACATGTAATGTTGCATTTTACATGAATATGGCTACGTAAAGAAAAAAAACAAGTTTTTAATCTCAAGTAGTTTTTGTTTTATGGACTGTCAAAGTTAGTCCCAATTTACCTGGTACACCCTGTATATATATATATATATACAAGATCGATCTTTATTTATTCATATAAACGACGATACAGTTTTAAGTGTTAGTAAGGGAGGGGGTACATTCAAAATCTTTTCTTATGAAGAATTTGTAAATATCGTACTTAGTCCTATTAAAAAACCGTCGGAGCTCTGGCTTGGCGCGGTCCATGACGAAGTCGGCGGGGCTGTATCTGTATAAAGGGTCGGTGTTTCGGCAGTCGTTCTTCATTTGTTCGATCAAATGCCGTATCTCAGGGCACTCTACGTAGCGGTGTAAAATGTCCGGCGGTCCTAGGCAGGCGGAGCACGCTTGTTTTCCATTCCTGGTCGGGTAGGGCAAGGCTCGTATTTTCAGGCGCCATGCTATGTCATCATAAATGTTTCGTTTTTTGTGCCAGCTGGGTGCGCAGTTAAAGAGCCATTTCGAAGCCTTTTCGTTATATATATATATATAATCGAAGGTATAAAGGTATTATTTAAAATCTTATATTAAAATATTTTATTTAGAATTATGTTAAAGTGTTATTATATTTAAAACTAGCCGAGTGACCCGGGCAACGCCCCGGGTTTACTCGAAGGGCCCGCAGGTGAGAAACTATAGGCATTGGTTCCTATGACTAAAAAATTATTTAAAATGAAAAAAAGAAGAAAAATACTAACAAATCAGAAATTAAAAGTGCAAACAACACATCTACACTACTTCAAGAACATGAGAGCACATGCACCGTGTCACCATACGTGTACCATTCGTAAAGACCCTGCTTAGGATTAAAATATCTCCGAAGCATAACAATACAACCAACTCATGTTTGGTAAGCAATTTCAGGAAAGAAACTATAGGCATTAGTTGAAGAGTTTAAATAAATATATTTAGAGTGAAAAAATGACACAAATCAGCAAATAAAATTGCAAAAAATGCTACTATATCGCAGATAAGACAACATATAAAAGGAATGAAATTATTTAAAGGACCTCATTAAAACTACTTTTCTAGTTTTATATATACAATATAACCTCGATAATTCGACCATGTTTTGTTGTCCTGACCTACAGCCTATCATATAACAAACTGTAATTCAACACTATCGATAATTCGACCATTTTGAATTTCAACAATTGTTTGTTGCTCAAATATAACTTCACTGCTAAAAAGGTATTACAGAGAAAACGGCTGACATTGTAAATGAACAAAATGCATGTATAGAGCAGGGGAATAATAAATAAAGACCAAAATCAAATTAATTGATAATAAATAGATTATTGCCAAAAAAAAATACAAAAAATATTTTTTTCTCCTTTCTTATCTTCACTCAATCATATTAGAGTGTCAAGCTTGTAAAGCTTGAAATTAACAACCATCATGATTGGGTGAAGTAGAATGCGTCTGCCTTTGTCATCAAGACTGGGAGCACTACTCAGTGGCCGGCCACTGACTTATCTCCAAAAGAATGTATCCCTGGATTAGGAGCCCTTACAAGGTACTATCAGCCGGGCCAGCTGAGCCCAGGTTTTTTTAGTGAGCTTGTTACTGCTCCCCCTCCTCCTTTTTCATCCTGGCTTGGGACCGGCAAAGGCGGAGTTTTTTTTCTTTCAGGTGAGAAACTTTAGGCATTGGTGAAAAGTGTAAATATATATTTAGGAAATGAAAAAAAAAGATAAAATAAATCAGAATATAAATTTACAAACTATATTTCAGAGGAGACGATTTATAATAGGAATTCATTTAAATGACCTCATTAAAAACTACATTTTATATATACTTGGGTTCAACTTTACATGTATGCTATCCAAAGTTCGCACACTTGAAAAAGTCACATAAAGTCGTCTGTGCGTAAACACAGGCTCTTGTAGCAAAGGTTTGGCCTTGAGCCCTCTTTATAGTCATAGCAAAAGCCAACCTTAGTGAAACATAAAGCCTCTCTAGAATGAAGCGAAAGTTGGTATCCAAAGGGGACAAAGATATTTCAGACATTATACAGTGTGTTCAACTTTGGGTACTGTCAGTATATGTGCTTCAAGGACATGAGAGCAAATGCGCTAGAACACCATACCTGTTCCATCGCAAAGATCCTATAGGCATTGGTGAAAGTGTAAATAAATATTTTGGAAATGAAAAAAAATTGCAGATATGACAACATATTAAAGGAATAAATTCATTTAAAAGACCTCATTAAAAACAACAATTCTATATTTTTATATATACAATATAATCTAATTAATTCAACACACGATAATTCGACCATTTTTTATGTCTCGACCTACGGCCTATCATATGACAAACTAATTCGACACTTTCGATAATTCAACTATTTTGGAAATTCAAATTTCAACAGTTGATATTAGTCTAAAACCCCTATTATTAACAACATATTAGACTGTAGAGTGCAAAAATGTAGAAAATTGTATGTATATAATTGTATGCATATATTTGTATGTATATAATTGTATGCAAATAATTGTATGTATAGATCAATGAGTGAAATAATTTTTTTTTTGCTTATCCCTAGTACACGTGGTACAGGCCTTGATAATCATGGTGGGTAGAGTAGGCGACTGCTTTTACTGTAAGTACACCACATGTATAAACATGTGAAAAGCAGTTCGACTTTGCATTTACAAATGTGCCAGAGCCCCGTTTGATTATTTGCGCTTGCTGGTGGGGTTGGACTTTTGCAAGAATCGGAAGCCATTGGAGCATTTTTTTTTTTATTTTTTCAGAAAAAAGTGCCCAATGCGGGAATCGAACCCGGGTCGTAGCGGTCGAAAACCAACGGCTTAGACCATCCTTCCACCAACCCCCAGTAAAATAAGTAAATAAAAAGAAGACCAAAAATAAGTGATAATAGTTTATTGAATAACAAATAAAATAAAAAATCTTTCAGGTGAAAAATTATAGGCATTGGTAAAAAAGTAAACAAGAGAAATAGCAATTGGGGTTTTGTGTCTGCGGCGAGTCATATTAGCACGCCTAGCGGTTAGGGGAGTGAGTCTTCCACGGCCTTTTCGAGGCATGACAGAAGACGCCGAAAAAAAAAGGTAAAATAAGAACCAAGCAGAGGAAAACTATAAAACTGAAAGCCAGGACAGGCATAAAAAGTAAATTCCAAGCATGTGAGGAAACAATTGATGAAAAAAAAAGGATTCCAAAAAAATACTGCAAAAAAGAAACCAGACACAAAAAGCAACAATTGAGTACACAAATACAGCATCAGCCTATTTATGAGAAGAAAAAAAAACGACAGACACAAAAATGGAGCTAAATTCAAATGAAAAACTATAACAGATCAAGTAATCAAATAAGGCATTATGAAAGATACTGCAAAAAAGAAAATCAGACACAAAAATGGAGCTAAATTCAAAGACCTAATCCAAATAATTTAATAGTGTGTGATGTTTTGGCAACAGCAATGTCACCATCATCAGACAAAAGAATAAATTAGATTTTATTCTTTAGTTCATTTATTAAATAAGACACAAAAATGGAGCTAAATTCAAATGAAAAACTATAACAAATTAATAAAAGAAAATAAGACCTAATCCAAATAATTTAATAGTGTGTGATGTTTTGGCAACAGCAATGTCACCATCATCAGACAAAAGAATAAATGAGATTTTATTCTTTAGTTCATTTATTCTTTTGTCTGATGCTGTTGCTGAAACGTCACACACTATTAAATTATTTGGATTAGGTCTTATTAATGAGAAAAAAAAAGATGCCAAAGAGAGATGAAAAGATGCCAAAAAAGATAACCAGATACAAAAATTGCGCTAAATTCAAATGAAAAACTATAACAAACACTTATAAAAGATAATTATTATAGAATAAAAGTAATAATTCAATCTACAATTCGAAAAATAATATAACCTCAGCCTATTTATGAGAAAAAAAAACGTTGCCAAAGACATTAGGAAAGATACTGCAAATAGAAAACATACACAAAAATTGAGCTCTATTTAAATGAAAAACTATAACAAAGTACTTACAAATTATAATCATAATCAAATGAATCAGAAATACGAAATATATATTATAAATTAGTAAAAGGTAATAAGACAAAAGAACGCATTTCAAAACAAAGGAATTGATGATGATAAATGCAAAAAATCTACGATTGTAAAATAGATTAAATTAAAAAATAAAAATAACTGTTAACATTAGGAAAATAAAAACAGGCCTATCATACGAAGAAAAAAATAACGAAAATTTTGGTATATAGATCGTTATGTGTAGTTCAGAATCTTCGGAGGAGATAGCTCAGGACTTTACAATGGAAAACTCTGTTACGGTATTATCTATATAGATTATAATTTCATAGATATAAATACTCTGTTTAAATCGACCGCCAGAGGTCACACTTTGCATATAAAAACTCGTTGTTGTTCTTCCCCGCTGGTCGGCTCAAACCTTTTGTACATTATGTAAATAATCTTTTGTTTTAATTATTCTTACGCCTTAAGCCAGGCAGTGTTTTTACAAAATTATGTTTATCCTATAGCTCAATTAAAGCAATCTTTTATCAAAACTATTATTATTGTTCTTTCAATATTTATGCCACGACTGCTCAACAAATAGCTCTTTTCAATTATTATAAGAATTAGTCGACAGGATATTTACCTGTTTGTTTCAAAATGACTAAAGCAAAAATTTCAAATTCAACTATGCAAATTCTTCAACTAAAAATAGTTCATTCACTAATATTCAAATTCTTCTTCAATCAAAAATAATCCTCTCCAATCAAAATAGACATTTTCACCTACAAAAATAGCTCATCTCAACCAAAAATAGCCATCTCCAATCAAACATAGCCATCTCCAAGAAAACATAGTCATCTCCAATCAAACATAGCCATCTCCAAGAAAACATAGCCATCTACAATCAAACATAGCCATCTCCAAACAAACATAGCCATTTCCAATCAAACAAAGCCATCTCCATGAAAACATAGCCATCTCCAAGAAAACATAGCCACTACAATCAAACATACCCATTTCCTACCATATACCATTTCAAGCAGCCTTCTTCCTTCCAACTCCAGCCATCACATCTTCCGCCCAACACCAGCCATCTCCCGAGAATTCAACTCCAGCCGGAATCATCCATTTCAAGGTACTTTGTATTAAACATTTTGCGCAGTTTACCCTATTTTAACTTGTAATTTTCACCCATGCTTCTGAATAGTTTTCAATCGCTTATTTGCTTAAATATACCCCTTTTTGTCAAATTATTTTTCTGTATCAATTTTACCATAATTGTTTTGACTTTTAAATTTTATCACACCCTTTAATCATTTTGATCCTTAGTTTTTCTTTGTATAGTTAGCTCCTAAATGCCATATTATACCTCATGTCATTTTTTTATCTTTAAATAATATAAACCATTTACAAATATCATTTTTTAAAATTCTAGATGTAAAACAGTCGGCCGGGAACACAACAACAAAATATTATAAATTTCTCACATATTCAATCTTTAATAAAAATTAATCTTTGTTAATCATATTTCCATTAATATTTTCGTTAATGACCTCAATACCTTATTGCTTCACATTTCTACCTTATATTTAAAATTCCCAAACTTTTAATATTTTGATATTTTTCTTATATAATCTCATTACTTAATGTTTTTATTTTTGAAATTTTGCATTATTACCCCTATTCCATATTTCCTGTGTTAATATCTGAAAGCGTACCTAACCAATATGTAAATTTAGCGAGACCAACATATGTAAATTTTAACTTTTGTTTTTGTTCACCTTGATTCTCTTTTTCAATGACCATTCTTTATTCTCGGCATTACTTTTTTTTACATGTTCATTCCTTGTTTTCAAATTTGCCTTTTGTACATTAACTCTGTCTCAACTTATTGTTTTTCACAAATGCCTTTTTCTTATGGTCATCCAGTGTTTCCACCTATCCTTTACAAATTTAATTATTTTCATATTGTTTTCCATGTTCTTCATAATTTTTCATTCATATACTTTTGTAATTATAATTCATTTTATTTTCTTCCTCATTTTTAATATTATATGCGTATTTTTTTGTAAATTTCCAATCTATTGGTTCACAATAAGCCAATACGATTATGGAACATCTTTCTTTCTCTCTTTAACAATCATTACATTATGTATCACTTTGCCATTTCCAATCTATTGGCTCACAACAAGCCAATATGATCATGGAATATCACCTCTCACTTTATTCTCTTTATCATCATTTAATCTTTTTTTTAACTATATTTTTTTTTTCTTTTTTCTCTGCCCATATTATTCTTTTCACAGGGGGGAAATGTTATATAAAGGTATTATTTAAAATCTTATATTAAAATATTTTATTTAGAATTATGTTAAAGTGTTATTATATTTAAAATTATAATTTCATAGATATAAATACTCTGTTTAAATCGACCGCCAGAGGTCACACTTTGCATATAAAAACTCGTTGTTGTTCTTCCCCGCTGGTCGTTCTTTGAAATAAAAACTAATGCTTATCCTCCTATAACGCGAGTTACGTATCGTAGCCATATATTTGTTCTATTTCTTTCATTTCGTCAGAGTCAAAAATATATATACAGGGTGATCCAAAAGTCCCGCACAATTTTAAAAATTAATAACTCCGCGAATATTTGCGCTAGAGCAATGCGGTAAACACCATTGTGTTCAGGATGCAATGGGATTTTTTATGGCAAATAATGGAAAATTCGAAATTGATTTTAGTTACAACTTTATTTGCTAGATGGCGCCCTACCAGAATCAGCGATTCAGCGGCCAAATTGTTTGATAAATTGAAAAATATAACTGAACGACACGTATTTTTACTTTTTGAATACCAGGAAAGAACCCTAATAATATCAAATGATAAATTAATAAAACACCATTTCGCCAAAAGTTAGAAGAAATGGTTAACGATTTTTAAATACAATCTGAGATATGTAAAATAGGTATATGCAAATAAAAACATGTAGCAAAAAAAAAACCTGATATTTTAGATGCGGTTTGCTGGAATCCTCTCAGCTATTTATATATCGAAAATAATAATTTTCTATTTTTTTTAAATTCAACTCTCTCTCAGTATCGATTATATTTATTTTAATTCATTTGAAAAATATTCATCTATGTCTGATGATTTATTTTACTCTGGAATGCCGTTGTTGTTTTTGTCGTGTCCAATAAAGAGCCTCAGATTATTTTCGTTTGGCCAACAAAAAATGTCCAATTTATATACACATATATTCTTAAATAATGAGACTTTAAAGAATGCTAATAATCTTCATCTATTTACATACACAACACATCTCTCCCCTTAATAATACTCCAGTCGGTTTAGGAGTGCAAGAGGGCACGTGCACAGTAACAGGCACTGGTCTAGGAGTGCAAGAGGGTACATGCACAGAAGCAGTCTCCTCCTTGTTTCCTGATGTAACCTCTGGAACCTTCTCTTCACTTTATTTCTGACTTCCACCTACAGGCTTCTCTCCTGATGTTCGAGGAAGTATCAAATTTCTTGTCTCCACTTGTTTCTTTCTCACAGGTAGCAATTGATTGATATGCCTCTTATACACGACGCCCTCGCAACTTATAAGGTAGTGACGGTAGCTCAATAATTTCAAAATGGTACCTTTTTACCGTTTAGGTCCAGTTGCATAGTTGCGGAAATAAACCTCGCAACCTGTAGTAAACTGCTCCTGCCTTCTTACGGCCATATGAAATACCTCTCGCGGATTTCCCATCTTGGTATTAAATTCGAGAATCTTGATCTTAAACTTCTCTTCATTAGCAGTTTCGCCAGGGAATTCCTTTATTACAGTTTGGGGGAATGCTCTATGAGCAAATAGGAAACTTTGTAGATTCGTCTCTAAATCATCCTTCCCATTATTCTTTCTCAAAAGGTTTTTAAACTCTCTTACATATCTCTCAGCTAAACCATTTGTACTAGGATTATACGGACTGGTCTTAGTGTGCCGTATACCATTCATATTGGTAAATTGTTCGAATTCACCAGAGACAAACTGTCTTCCGTTATCTGTAACAAAAATTAGGGCAATCCAATTCTGGCGGGAATTTCTCTAAGATGACTTATAATCGTTTTTCTGGTAATATCTTTGATGATAAAATTTTCTATCCACTTTGAGTATGCGTCCACGAGAACCAAAAACATTCTTCCCATGAACGGACCCGCTAGGTCACGATGAAGTCGATGCTACGGTTCTTCGGGCCAAATCCATTCCGAAATGGAGCCGGGGGCATGCTTGCCGATTCTTGGCATACTCTACATTCTCTAGTTAACTTCTCGATGTTACTGACTATGCTTGGCCACGAGAAAATACCGTCTGGCAATCATCTTCATTTTAACAATCCCCATGTGTATTTCATGCAAGTCATTTAAAATTAATGATCTTAATTTTTGGGGAATTACCACTCTTTCACGCCATTAAAGACAACCAAACTCCAAACTTAATTCCTCATTGATCTTATAATGAGGAGCTAGTGGGTTTTCTCTCGGTACCCTTGTGAATTTCCACACACACACACAGTTGCCTTCTCTAACATTCCTTAATACTATAGACAGTATTTTATCTTGGGGCGTCTCATTAGACACCTCCATAAAAGAGAACGGTACCTCATTCGACTTCCTAAGAAGTACCTGGTCTTCATCAAGAGACTCCCTGACACTCGATTCTAAAGGAAGACGTGACAATGCGTCAACATTGGAATTATCACTAGTTTTTCGAAATTCCACAGTATAATTAAACGCAGCTAATTTTAAGGACCATATTTTAATTCTGGATGATGCACATATGAGAATTGGTTTATGAGGTGAAAATATATGAATTAAGGGTCGGTTGTCTGTGACCAATACAAATTTTCGTCCCAGTAAGTATTGTCTGAATTTCTCAACGCCAAAGGTTATGCTCAACGCTTTCTTTTCTAGTTGAGAGAAACGTTTTCCGCTTCGGTTAATGTTCTAGAAGCAAAAGCTATAGGGCATTCTTCCTTTCTATCATTTCTATGACTCAGAATTACGCCTAGTCCATATTCCATTAATATTGATTTACATTTTTTAAATAACATTCGATATTTTTTCGTCCAATTCCTTCTACCAACTCGTCGTGTGATTATTTCTCTTTCCCCACCACATTATTATCACTATATTGTCACATTGAAAGTCGACAGGATCATATCGCAGAAGAGTCGACAGGATCATATCACAGGAGAGTCGACAGGATAAGACCTGGCCGGGAAGCAAATCCCTCATATACCGGAGTATGAAGAAACAAGAAGCCAAGCCACGATGATCGGCCAAACCCAACTCAACTGTAACCACTCCTCTTCGAGCCCTCAACCCCTTCTTCGCCAACCTTTGAACCGTGATCCCGAAGAAGTATTCACCTACGACGGAGATGGAGCTGCCACGCACTTCTTCCAGCACTAGATCTGCCCAAGAACGATCGCCGTGCCAGAGCAGGACACCTCCCACCATCATGGACAAGACTCCGCCATATCCCTGCCGCTACTCTTATGTACAACACTGGTACGCACAGTGTCACAGACAGAACTCTCCCGAAGCTCAATGAACTTACCTGCTCTCTAAACCAGCATAACCTGTAAGTGGAATTGTTTTAACCCCTACCATTCATTCTTAAATAAGTCATTCCTTGTAAATTGTCCCAATATTTACATAATTAGCTCCATTTATTCTCTCCACGCCTATTAACAATGATTTTATGCTCCATACTATTTATCTAGATATTTGTAACTAATTTAATTAGTTACCTTACCAGTAGAATTTAACAATCGTCATTTTAATTAAATAATTTCCATTTTAACGTAACTTAAAAAAAAATTGGAATTCTACCTATTAATGCTTTACGATTTTTACTATAACAATAGATTTTCATAATCAATTTATCTACAAAAATATGCCTCCAGCACCTAAACTTTTGTATGCCTATTTGTATATGACCTCTCCTACTTGTAAGCACGGCTCACGAAAAATAATTTCTTTCCCTAAACGACTCAAAATTCACCCTGTAATTCAGGCGTCGAAGAATTTCAACCACCACGTGAGCCTTGCTTACAACCAACCCTTGGTAACTCTTATCTATCTTCCCCTTAATGTCCCAATTATTCTTACAACCTTGTCAACCTTATACCAGCTTAGGACCTTTTATAGAATTATTGATTAATCAATTATCGAACATTATTGCAAACAATATTGTCATTTCAAAATCCAAATCTTCGCCCTTCATTTATGATAATATATTTCGTAGTTCATCTCTAGCATATCCACCGAACCACATCATCTAGCCAATGGTGTGTTCGTCACAGTATGCAGATTGACTAACTGCTAGATATTTATCAACTCCTTTTTGTTCTCACTTGAACAATCTGCATCGAGCGACACAGTTCGCCCCTTCTTCTCGCGCCACACGTTCGCCACACGGACCCTGTCTTCAAATCTATGTTTGTCCATTGTCCAAACCAGCACGATATAGCCTACCTTCGATATTTCCCACGGAGGTACGTTAAACATCGTCGCTGATTCTGTCCGGTCCGTCATCATTTCGCGCAGACATGGGTCTTACGTACAACCCACCGCGAAATCATCGCCTTGCACAAGCTCCCACGAAGGTTCAAACACCTCGTGTCCGAGCAGCTTGTCACTTGTAACGGACAACGCCGTCCTCGTCCCAATTTTTGGCACTGTGCGCGCATACTTTCCGCAAATTAAATATAAGTCCATTCGACTTCCTCACCTACACACGGGACTTTTCCCCTCGGACTCGCTACACAAGTAACTACATAGATAAGGTAGAATGGCCCAGGGCAAGTTTCCCCTCGCTCTGTTCGCCAAGGTTCTAACATTGTATGTAGTTCTATATTTACCTCAGTCCTGAGCTCACACAATTGCCAACCTCAACCTCATTTCTCATACTCTACACCTATAGCATAGAAAGCCCATGCCAAGTTTCCCCTTGCCATGTCCGCCTGAAAAATATCTTAAAGTGTAGAGTTCCCCAGCCTTAATGACCTTCAGAATTTCATCATGTCTATGTGACTCCCCTTCTCGTTGTTCACACGCCTCCATATCATTTCCCTTATAATACATTAGATTTTGTTGTATATAGCCTTTTATAACCTTGATATTTTCAAGAATTTCCTTAAATATCAAACTCTCCGGTGTTGTAAAACTGCTTGTAAATAATATTTACTTGTGTACTATACAATATTTTATTTACATAAAACTATGTCACCATTACCTTAACTAATTTCAACTGTAAAATTATTTTCTCTATTCCTGGCTTCTCCAGCTTTAAGTATACTTAAACCATGTTCAGCCTTCTTCAACGGGGGCCATATGTCATAATATATGCTCTTCCAGGAATAATAAAGTAAACCTACAGTCAACGAGAGAGAGACGTCGATAGAAGGCAACTAAGTATGGCCATTTTGAACCACTGGCCACATGCCGGAGGGGGCTTTTCTTGGAACCCTCAGACCTATTTTTGGACAGTCGGGGGGTGGTGGCGACACAAAACGGTCGTTCAGCGGTGACAGCCCCTCGCGCTACCTCTCTCTCGCTGGTTGCCTGGGTTATTCCTCTACCAACTCGTCGTGTGATTATTTCTCTTTCCCCACCACATTATTATCACTATATTATCACATTGAAAGTCGACAGGATCATATCGCAGAAGAGTCGACAGGATCATATCACATATACATATATTTTTACATAATGAGGCTTTAAATAATACAAATAATATTCATCTATTTACATAAACAACGGTTAATATATAGCGAGAAGAGTAGAGGACTGAGCACAGATCCCTGAAGTACACCAGCCCATGATCTTCGGTCCTTGGAAAATGTTCCATTGACCCGAACCTTTATCCTTCTTCCCCTTAAGAAGTCTGCCATCCAGATTAAGGTTTTTCCCCTTACTCCGATGTTGTGCAGCCTTTCAAATAATTCTACACTCGATCAAAAGCTGAGGTCATATCCAGGAATACGGCCGTTGTCTTCTTTGGCGGTTTTTCCTAGAAATCTATTATTGATTGACAGAAGTAGAACAGTTTATCAGTTGTACAGTGTCTGGATCTTTAGGCAGTTTGGTAGAAGTTTATTTTATTATTGTTAGTGAGCCAGACTATGAGCCTAGACGTATAGATCCAAAATGATGGACGTCCTTACAGATGAATCTACTTTTATTCCCATAGATGAGGATGCCAAGCTTCGCACCTATCAGGATTTCAGGAAAGCTCTATTAGAACAAAAAAGACTCTCCCAGATTAACTCAGAAGAATTCAAATTATTCACATCACGCCTTACCACAGACGCCTACATATATGGATTACCTAAGATGCACAAACCTAATGTCCCACTGCGCCCTATCGTAGCCTGTCACAGATCACCGTCAGCCCCATTAGCCAGGTATTTATCCAATTTTTTCTCCCCGCTACTGAAACAATATAACCATAAATTCACGGTACACAACACACCTAATTTCATTGAGGAGTTATGGAAAATTTCCCCTGGTCCAAACACCATAATGTGCTCTTATGATGTAGTTTCATTGTTTTTAAGCCTACCCCACTCAGTTATTAGAGAAAGCATAGTTGCCTTCCTGACAGAAATACAGACCGATGCATCCACCATACAAACAATAGTATGCCTGGCAGATATTTGTCTAAATATGAGTGTATTTAAATTTGAGTCGCAAACATACAGACAGATACGGGGTTCCCCAATGGGGAGTTCGTTTTCAACCGTTGCAGCAGAATTGGTGATGATCATGGTTGACAAATCAATCAATGAAAAACATAGAACAGATATTGTGTTATGGCGCAGATATGTAGATGATATCTTTTGTGTCTGTGATCAGAGTTCATACGAAACTATATTAGCATCCCTTAACAGTTACAATGAGGATATGTCGTTTACCATAGAAATAGCTCAAGGGGGTGTAATACCATTCCTTGATGTTCTAATAATTCAAACTCCAAACTCTTACCACACTACCGTATATTACAAAAAAGATTTCCTCCCCAACTACACGCATTACACTTCCTGTTGTCCCAATTCCCAAAAAATCAGTATTATAAAAACTTTATCTAAGCGTATACACACCCATTGTTCCCTTCCATCTTTCCAGGCAATAGAGAAACAGAACATAATCAAGAATCTCAACTCTGCAGGCTATCCGACATCCTTTGTTTGCAAACATTTTTATGTTTTCTCAGGAATAAGAAATACTGCTCAATACCGGTCCACCTGTTTTATTCCATACTCTTACAAATCGGCGGCCATAGCACGAATTCTGAATAGATATGGTGTAAACTCATATTTCTCCAACACACTCTGTCTGGCAACCAAACTAAAACAGACAATAGCAAGAAGTAGTGTAACCATTGATTCCCTTAATACCCACAATGCCATTTATCCATATCATGTGAGCAGTGTGATGCCAAGTATGTCGGAGAGACTGGGAGAATGGTGAAGACCAGAATGGTGGAGCATGATAGATCGGTAAAAAGGAAAGATCCCCGCTCTCTAGTTTACCAACACATACGGGACACAGGCCACACATTCAATATCTATAACCCCTCGGCCCATTATCATGAGATTAAGAACAAACACCAGCGATTGGTCCTGGAAGCTATACTCACCAAAAAATTTAAAAGCATCAATAGAGCAATAGACCTTCCTGAAATATATGATAATTTAATACTGGAACCTCCTATCTGAAAGATTTAGTTTTCATAACCTACTTATACTTTTACACGTCAATGGCAATTTTGGTTTATTTTATTTTATTTTATTTCTATTTTATTTTGTTTTATTTCGTTTAACAGTCGTTGTTCGTACTTAGTTTCTGTAATGGCCATGTATTGAATGTATTATACGTTTATTTACTTGCTTTGCTTAACTTTTATGAATGATCCTCCAATATTATGTTAATTTTCTCTGGCACAATTTTACATATTTGTCTTATTTTCTTACTTTTTGTATATATATATATAGCTGAATGCCACTAATAATTTTGTCTCGTTTTACACCAGTAGAAGGGTGATTGTGCCCGAAAGCTTGTGATCTAATTTTGTGAAATAAAGAAACTCTTTCCTCATCAAGTATTTCGTTCTTAAATAATTCATTCTGTTATTTTACAAAGTATGCTGGTAAGAGCAATTGGCCGATAGTTCTTGCATTCCTTAGCATCTTTGTATGGTTTCAGTATTGGCACTATAATTGATATCTTCCAATTCTTTGGTAGTTTACCAGTTTTCCATGAAATGTTCAGTATTGGTAGGAGTTGATTTTTAGCTTCGTCTCCAAAGTGTTTAATCATTTGACCAAAGATTAGACCATCTCCAGGTGACATCTTGGATTTAACTTTCCTATTGATGAATTTAGCTCATTCAGTGTGAAGTCTCTCGAGTAAATATCTTGTTGATGGTAATTTCTTGCTTGTTTAACTAACTTGTTTATATTATTTTTTAGAGTCCTGCCTTCATTCGTATAGCTGAGTCTGGAAGTGCTTGAAAGATATTCAGAAATTATGTCAGCCATCTGTTTGTTCGTTCTCGCTGTTCATATCGGTTTGAGTATTGGAGGATTAGTGTTGGTTTTGATTGTTTTATAACACTAATTATATTCCAGTGATGGCTTTCCTTTTTTGGATCCATTTTTTTTTCCGCAAAATTCTGCCCATTTTTTTTTGTTCGAATATCCAAATTTCTTGTTCTATTTTGTGACTAATTTCAATGAGTTCCTTTATGATTTCTTCTGTTTTATTTGTTTTAAGAAGTTCATTTTTATTGTCTCTCTCTGCAATCATTGCCTCGATATTGTGGTCCTTCCAGTAAAGTATTCACAGGTCTTTACGTCTACCTCTAGGTATCGATACTTTTGCAGCTTTGGATATGTTCGAAGAGAAATTTTCCAATTTTTTGTCAATCGTTCTGTGATTTAATTCTTCGTTGCACAGTTCTCCAAGCTTTTCTGTAAATTTTTTTCCAATGTTCTTTTATTCTGTTGGAAATTCTCAATTTTGAATTTTAGGGTGGTTAAAATTGGTCTGTGGTCACTGATTGCACTTTTCAGAATTTTCCATTGTGTTGTGGGTTCGATGTTGTAATTTATCGCTGTGATGTCTATTGCGGATTCTGTGCCTGTGGACTTGGATAGATAGGTGTTCTTTTCGTTATTTAACGGCGTAAGGTCGAGGTCGGTTAGCATGTCCTCAACGTGCTGACCTTTGTTATCCTGGACAGGTGATCCCCAAGTTGGTCTTTCGGCGTTAAAATCACCAAGTATGATTGCGATATCCGAAGACGCTTCACTTAATGTCTCTATCAGGCCTGTATTGATGCTAGTATTATCGTGGTGATAAACATTTATGATTGGAATTGTTTTATCTGTAAGATAGATTTCTATTGCCTGAGCTTCTGTCGTGCTTTCTCTAGGCTTATTCTGATTATAGGCGATTTCCTTAAATTTGATATCTAGAGTTTTAATCAAAACGGCAAGTCCTCCTCCGAATTTACCCGGTCTGTCCATTCGTAGTGTTGTATAATCTTTAATATTGAATCTCAGATTCTGATTCAATTTTGTCTCCTGAGGACAATTAATATGTACATTGTTGTCACAGAGAAGACAAGTCAGCTCTTTATTTTCCTCTGGGTACGATTTATATTGAGTTGTAGTAGATTGAATTGTGTCCTTGTAGTAGATTTCTCATCATGAGCTCGAGCTACAGCTCCTGAAGCGGCGGTTACCCCGGACGCGGTAGCATTACTGGAGATATCAGTTTTGCTATTCATTTGAAAATGGGTGCCGTTGCAACGTTAGTCATCTTGGAAACGAGCCAGAATTTGGTCAAATATTCCAAGGGTCCAGGGGGGACCGCAAGGAGGTGTGGTCGAACTTCTCCTCTTCCCCCTGGAATGCCGTCACTACAGGATAAAGCACTCTTGGTGATTTTTTTCAATTGTGATTCAGAATCTGCCACTGAAGCTTTACGAGCGTTTCGTTCCTTTAAAGATATTCGAAGCGGTAATGGACCAATGAGTTGCTACTCTCTAAAGCGATTGATTAAAAGTTTTGAGGAAACTGGATCTCTGGAAGCAAAACCTCGGAGTGGAAGGCCATCGACATGCAAGTCAGTGGCTGTTACGGTTTTGCAGAATGCTGAAGCTATTGAAACGTTATCCACGTATGGAGAAGTAAGTGCTAGACAAGTTTCTCTAAAAACGGGGATTTCGTATGGAACAGTTTGGAAAGAACACACATTTAGAATTTTTCTATAAAAAATATCCTAACAAAATTCAAAGTTTTCACGAGTTGAAAGTCAGCGATTTTGAGAAGCGTCAAGAATTCGCTGCATGGGTTTACCGGCAAATTGATATTGATGAAAACTGGCTGTCAAATGTTCTAAGAACAGATGATGCTCACTTTTATCTAAAGGGAGAATATAACATTCAAAACTGCCTCATTTTGGCAACAGAAAACCCTAGGATTTTTACAGAAATACCACTTCATCAGCACAGAGTTACAGTTTTGTGTGGGTTCACTTCTTCTTTTATTATTGGGTCATTTTTCTTTGAAAAAATCAATGGAAGAACTTTTAAAACCGTTTTTGTAATTGGTGAACGTTATGTTCAACTTTTGAGAGAAAAGGTTATTCCCATATTGCAGGACAGACAAGCACTAAGCGAAATAACATTCATGCAAGATGGAGGACCTCCTCATATCTCCCGCGGTGCCAAACAATTGCTGAAGGATACGTTCGGTGGTATTCGTTGAAAGGTCGCCACTTTATATACCAGTGGCCTCCAATATCACTAGACTTGACGCCTTACAATTTCGGTTATGGGGGTACATTAAGTCGCGTTTTTATCGATGCCGGCCTACCACATTGGCCATGTTGAAGGCTTCTATCAGATGGCACATTTTATAAATTTCAACTATTTAATTGTGACCATTCTGTCATCTATCGTCTGCAGGCGGTGTTTGAGAATTAAGGTTGCCACATTGAGCAAGGAATGTGACCTAATACAAGAGAGAAGGCAGTTACCTCATGTGTTATATTTTGCAGCTCTTTGTTTTGGGTTATGGGAATAATAAATGCTGTCCTCACATGTTGACTCTTTTTTTTCTGTGAACAGTAATTTTTTTCATGGTAAACGGTTTGCGGATTTCGACAAATTAGAAAGATAATAAAAAGAGTTGCGGCGATATATGATTCCTTCTTTCTAATAAGTAATTTTTTTGTTTGTCATTTGCCCACATCTTATATTATGTCGTGCAGGCCAAAGTGTTATAACTTCTCGAATAACACTGGTATACACAATTTCACCCCTTATGTTTAGTTTATCGCTTTTCGCTCATTAGAAGAAATAGCATAAGAAATAATCTCTGTATCCCCCCCCCCCCCCCCCCCAACTTTAGATATTTTGCGCAAAAAATAATACAAAATGATTTTACTACCACGTTTTTCAACGCAAAAGGTCGATTTAAAAATGATTTTTTAGGGGATACATTTTCAAAATTATGTACAGTATAATAAACAATGATAACATTTGACAAACCCATAGGATATTTGGAATAAAGTACGACAAATATATTTTGTCACTCCCCTCTATATCTCATTTTTGGATCATGACAAATATCCAGTTAAATAGTCAAGTGTCGACAATTAGTCAAGAAACTATACATTCCTTATAGCACGAAATCCTATTAGTAGTGCCATCATAATTTTTGGTACTATATTAACATTACAAAAATCGTGTATTGATATCAGTAGTTATTTTCAAACATTCAATTTATTTCACAAAACTCCATCTAAAATATAAATATTTTTTGCTACATGTTTTAATTTGCATATACCTATTTTACATATCTCAGATTGTATTTAAAAATCGTCAACCAATTCTTCTAACTTTTGGCGAAATGGTGTTTTATTAATTTATCATTTTATATTATTAGGGCTCTTTTCTGGTATTTAAAAAGGAAAAATACGTATCGTTCAGTTATATTTTTCAATTTATCAAACAATTTGGCCGCTGAATCTCTGATTCTGGTAGAGCGCCATCTAGCGAATAAAGTTGTAACTAAAATCAATTTCGAATTTTTCATTATTTGCCATAAAAAATCCCATTTCATCCTGAACACAATGGTGTTTACCGCATTGCTCTAGCGCAAATATTCGCGGAGTTATTAATTTTTAAAGTTGTGCGGGACTTTTGGATCACCCTGTATATTATATATTTTTTTTTTTCTTACAACGATTGACGTACCAGTCATGGCTCCCTCTAGGAAGGAGAAGAAGAATGCCGAGAAGCCCATCGTAACCCTCGCCCAACTGGAGATGGAGAACGAAGAGGTGAAGCAGAACTTCGAGCAGAAATTTCAGAATCCTCACCCTACCTCCCGATATTACCTGCTCCCCAAAGCCTAATGGAATTCATCAACTTACGGTCTGAGTAGATCAAGGCCCTCATTGCCGAGGTAGAGAACCTCTCTGGCACCCTCGCGTCCTTTCAGAACCTGGACGAAATCAAGCCACAGACAGCCTGCCACAGCACTCAAACCAGCCCTTCTCCCTCCTGCAAGGAAACCAGCACTATGACTGACCCCACCAAGCCCGCCACTCCCGCTCCAACCAAAAGGAAGCAGCCTGAGGCTCCCTACCCGCCCGCAAAGAGGACCAACCTCAATGGTCCCGCAAAACCTGCGCCCTCCCGCGTCCCCAAGCCTGCGGCCGCCCAAGTGGTCCTCCATGGGGAAAAATCGGCGGCCCACACAGTGGTCATCTCTGATGACCCACAGGCTGACCCAAGAGCGATGCTTAAAGCTGTCCGCGCTGCCCACACTCTACCCCAAGGCGTTTGGGCCTCCCTGCGAACCAAAGGGAAGCTTGTCCTCCACTCCAGCAACCCCGATACCATCCCAGCTGTTACCACCTCCCTGGCCAACAAGCTGGATGGCATGAAGGTCCGCCAACAGAAGGTGATCCTGCCTCGCATCTGCCTCTTCAAAGTGGATGAGGAAACATCCAACTCCACCATTGAAGAGACGCTGCTGGAAACCCCTGCTGTCAGCCAACTCCCTGGGGACAAGGTGGTGCGCGTGGCTCATCGTTCTGCACCCAGAAACGGGACCTGCACCGCCTTCATCGAGGTGGACCTCACGACCTTCAGAGCTCTGGGCAATCGTGGAAGGATCGTGGTGGATGGTGTGATCCTCAACTTCGAGGAGTCCATCCGCGCACGAGTCTGCTTCCGCTGTTGTGGCTTCGGCCACAACTCTGCCCAATGCACCAGAGCTCCCACGTGCTTCCACTGCGGTGAAGGCGGCCATGAAGGCCGTGCCTGCCCCTCAGTTGCCGACCGGCACACTTCCAAGTGCGCCAACTGCTGTGCCAAGAGCCTCCCAGACAAGCACGAGGCGAGAGCCTCAAGCTGCCCCATCTTGAAGCTTAGAGCCCTCAAGTTCTAGGCTCCCAGGACCTCCTGCCTCCTCAACTGGCCTCCATCCAGGCTTCTCACCCATCAAGGCGCTGTTTCCCTGACCTCTCTAGCTTCCTCCCCCCTGCGATGACACCTCCACTGCCAGATCCTAGGATCCCTTGCCACCAGTTCGTGTTCTGCAACCATAGTAGGGCTAGAAGACCTTATTTGTAGGCCAATTAGCCCGGATTCTCAAGAAACTCTTCCCCGTTGCCCCCTCCCCCCGGTCCTCCTCTACATCCTGGCTCTCCTGGCCTCACCTGGCGATGATCCCTGGCCACCCATTCCCAGGCCCCCCAACTATGCTTTGTATATATTCCGCTTTATGCGTCCATCGGGGCTCAAAAATCATTCATTTTGGTTAGCAGCCCCGTAAAATAAAGATATTTTCTCTCTCTCTCTCTCTCTCTTCCCCGATGGTCGGCTCAAACCTTTTGTACATTATGTAAATAATCTTTTGTTTTAATTATTCTTACGCCTTAAGCCAGGCAGTGTTTTTACAAAATTATGTTTATCCTATAGCTCAATTAAAGCAATCTTTTATCAAAACTATTATTATTGTTCTTTCAATATTTATGCCACGACTGCTCAACAAATAGCTCTTTTCAATTATTATAATATATATATATACATATGTCATAATATATGCTCTTCCAGGATTAATAAAACAATCCAACAGCCAACGAGAGAGAGATGGGCAGCTAAAGCTGAGAAAACTAACTTACGACCATTTTTTGGCCACATTCCTGAGGGGGGCGTCACCACCTGGCGCTTATTTTTTGTTAGCCCCGCTTGTGTACACAGGGAAAAACAGTCGTTCAGTAGATAGCAGACTCCCCACCTCTTTCTCTCTCGGCTGGCTGCCTGGATTTTTTGCTCTAACAACTCGTCGTGTGATCTGATTGTGGAAGATGAGATGTCCAAGAACCCTCAACATGACAACCGCCAACTGTTAGAGGACACAGCCCTTAGTGACTCTAGCACACCGGACAAGCGAGACAGCCCCAGTCTCAGTGAGGAGAAGTGCTACGAGAGCTTTGGTGACTGCGAGCATTCCGACTGTAGTAGAGTAATGGAAAACCCCACTGGAATAATTTCTTCCAACAACGCCGTCCCCTGCCAGTCTACGCCACCACGAGCGGATCAAGCCGCCTACGTCCCGCGGACTCGTCAACACGCCATGTACGGCAACCACATTCCCCTTCGGGACTTTCCAACATGAACCAAGTCTTCAACACAACCCAGCTTCGAAGTCCAACAGAAGCCCATCAACAGTGAGTGTTTAACTTTATTGTGATTTCATCCGTTTACATTTTTGCTTGTTATATATATCACATCCATGTTAGCCCACTTTTAGCACAGTTCATGCTCTAAATAACTTATCTCATGTCAATTTTAAAACCATAATATGCTACAAGCTTCAAGCTTACAATGCCTTATTTTATTCTCAATAACATGTTCTCTCGAAAATATTTCTTATCTTACACCATCGCTCTTGAAAAAAAAAAAAAAATTCTTGTTCTTTAATTTTTCGTACATCAACTTATGTTTTTATGAACCAATGACCAAATTTTCGTTGAACCTCTCAGTCTTTCTGCAGTGAATCTATTCCTACATTGAAACTTAGGTTCTGAAAGTCAAGGCTTTTGTTTTTCAACCATTCGACCTCAGAGGTCTTATTTTTGTCAATTGACCGCAAAGGTTCACTTTTTTTTCTCACTCGACCCCGAAGGTCTTTTTCACGTACGTGCATGTCCATTATTTGTTAAATTTATTAATTTTAGTGTCATCAAGATAACCGCACATAAGTTGTCTGCCTAATCAATCTTCTTCATTCTAAAGTATCTCTGTAAAATGTCTCAATACGTTTTGTTGACGAATGCTGCAGATATGACTATTTGCTCCAGCCTCTTTCTAATGGCTTCCTTTGTTCATTTTAGAATGTTGAACCACTTACTTTAGAGCTCTCTTACTTTCCACCTTTTCTTTCTCTTCACCTCCTCATTCACGTATCCATATTGTACATAGCTATGATTGTCCATACCTACACTCTGTACCATATTAACCTACACATAAAATTAATTTGTATATAACCTTTTATAACCTTGATATTTTCAAAATCTCCCATAAATGTCAAACTCTCCGGTGTTGTAAAACTGCTTGTAAATAATATTTACTTGTGTACTAAACAGTATTTTATTTACATAAAACTATGTCACCATTACCTCAACTAATTTTAATTGTAAAATTATTTTCTCTATTCCTGGCTTCTCCAGCTTTAAATATACTTAAACCATGTTCAGCCTTCTTCAACGGGGGCCATATGTCATAATATATGCTCTTCCAGGATTAATAAAACAATCCAACAGCCAACGAGAGAGAGATGGGCAGCTAAAGCTGAGAAAACTAACTTACGACCATTTTTTGGCCACATTCCTGAGGGGGGCGTCACCACCTGGCGCTTATCTTTTGTTAGCCCCGCTTGTGTACACAGGGAAAAACAGTCGTTCAGTAGATAGCAGACTCGCCACCTCTTTCTCTCTCGGCTGGCTGCCTGGATTTTTTGCTCTAACAACTCGTCGTGTGATTATTTCTCACCTCACCACATCATTTACCACTATATTGTCACATATATATATATGGTAATTTAAACCAACAACCCCATATTGTGTATATAACTTATAATAAGATTTAATGTTGTATAATAGAAACACATCTGTAAATGATTATACGTATTATTGACATGTGTCTTTACATCATCATATGTAATGTAATTTGTACAAACAGGATAAATAAATAAAAATCTGTAATAGATTTAAGAGTTGAGCTAAGCAAGAGATGGAAGTCATAACGTCAAAATCAGATAGATTTACAATTCCCACAACAAGACCACCCACACTGTTCACAGCTGGTGGAATGCAAAGCCCCCTCTCACACCTGGTGACAGGTAAAGGCCCCCTTTTTCTCAGAAACGCCCCTGGCGCAGAAGGCCCCCGTCTTTAACCTATAAATACAATCACTGTTAGAGTTTAATTTTATTATTACTCTGTGTGAATGTTTATATTATGTTTGACCAGGATTGACTGGTCACGTGTGTGTATTATTTTGTATATATTTTGAGTTTTTAAATAAAATGTGTGAGTGTGAATAGTTTTTTTGGTCGTGCCTTTATTCTCTCTTTGGCTAAAGGTTGGATTCACCATTAGGGTGTCATCTAGGGTAGTTCAAGAACTGACACAGTCCTCTAAAGACCTGGCCATATTTCTGCTGAGCAAGAGGGATTCCTCAACATTTGGTCCTATTCGAGCCGGATCCTGGAAGAGAAACGGCCAAAAGGTTTAATCTAAAGAAAAGGCCAAAGAAGACAAGGCTAAAAGAGATGAGGCCAAAGAAATAAAAGCCGAAGAAATTAAAGCTTAAGAAGGCAAAGTTGAAGAAAATTAAGGTTAAACAAAATAGATTGGCAAAGTTTAGCGAATATATGTAAATTGGCTTTAATTTAAATTTAAGTAAGAAATTTAAGATGGATAAATTAAGAAATTAAGAACGCGGCTGCGATCCTCGGCGACAAAATATATAAACGAAATTGAGACTGAATTTGATAAAGAATATCCTTCTCGGGACTCTATCTTGGTCGTGTTCAAATTGCTGGAGACTAATGTGGGCCGGCTAAGGAGCACGAATTCCCAAATTGAGGAGTTAATGCTGGACGATGAGAACACCACTGTGCAGGAATTGGAGAAAGAACAGGATTTGGTCGACCAGTATGAAAGAAACTTTCTGCTAATAGAAAAGAAAGTATCCGAATATCTTGATTCTAAGGGAAATGACCCACAAGGCCAAGGGGATGTGGCTTCAATTGGGAGTAGCCCAGAGAGGAGTGCCTCATGCAGACTGCCAAAAATCGCGTTAAAAGTGTACGAGTGGCTGGGATGGTGGTCGCAATTTGAGGCCATACATGAGAATCCAAACCTGTCTGAAGTGGATAAATTCCAATATTTGATCCAGTCGATGAAGGT
The DNA here is from genome assembly GCA_030710605.1 of Cordylochernes scorpioides. Classification (NCBI taxonomy): domain Eukaryota; kingdom Metazoa; phylum Arthropoda; class Arachnida; order Pseudoscorpiones; family Chernetidae; genus Cordylochernes; species Cordylochernes scorpioides. Next base: position 60,578,897 of record CP092865.1, on the reverse strand, counting down.
TGGAACAAGAGCAGAAAGATTGGTCAAGAGCTATCCTTTGACAGAGGCTAACTACCCCAAGGTAATAGAGGCTCTCAGGGATCGCTTCGGCGACAAGGTGATCTTGACCGAGGTGTATGTGAGACAGTTGTTAAAACTGGTCATTAATAACGTAAGAAAGAAGAATATATCCTTGGAAAGTTTATATGACCAGGTTGAATCACACCTAAGGTCTTTGGATTCCCTGGGCGTGAATGTGCAGCAGAGCTCTTCCTTTTTGTATCCACTCGTGGAGTCCAGTTTGCCAGAGGAGTTGATTAGAATCTGGCAGAGGAGTGCAATGGCTGGCTATGATAAAGACGAAAAGGAATTAATCCCATCGGTGGACCAGAGGCTAACTTCTCTGTTGGCGTTTGTACGAAGAGAAGTTAAGGGTGAACAAAGAATTGCCTACATTAAGGATGGATTTGGGGAATCATCACGTAAGAGAGACACCGGGCATTATGTAACAGGGTTACATACGGCAAAAATAGGAGAAAATGCCGTGAAGAGGGTTCCCTGGTGTATAATCTGCCACGGGAACCACTGGATACAATCTTGCCCTAAATGGTGTTCAATGCCGGTCCCAGCGCGAGTGGAGGCATTAAAGAAGGCGAATGCATGTTTTAAATGCTTACGCGTGGGACATACGGGAAAAACATGCAGGAGCACTATAAGATGCGCACAATGTCAGGGCGGCCATAACAAATTCCTGCATCGAAAGAATACAGTGTCTCGAGAAATTCAGGATCCAAATGATCGGGAGATGACTAGCCCCAAGAATCCTCCTGCACCGATTGATGCACAAGAGGTGGAATTTGCCAGAATGCATGTACGAACAGCCATTCCTAAGGCACTTTTGGCCACCGCCTTGATTCGGATTGTAAACCCCCATGGAAACGGAGTAGTGGTGCGAGCATTGCTGGATCAGGGATCTCAGTCATCATTTATACAACGAGATCTTCTGGAGCATTTAAGTGTTCCAACATGCGGAGTAAATGTCCAAGTTTATGGAGTAAATAATATTAAAGGAGAACATGTTAAAGAACTAGCTTCGTTTGCATTGGAATCGCTGACAGAACCAGGATGGACCTTGCCGATGAAGGCATTAGTGGTAGGAAGAATGGCAGGATTGTTGCCAACTAAAGACTTATGTTTGGCTATACCATCCAGTTGGAAGGTCCTACCGCTAGCCGATCCCCAATTTGAGAAATGTGGAAAGGTGGATGTCATCCTAGGTGCGGATGTCTATGGAAGATTGCTCCTCCCCGACCTTAGGTTTTGTGACAAAACCCATCTATGCGCCCAGAACACCAGGTTGGGATGGGTAATTTCTGGGGAATTGCCGAAGGGAGATCGGACGAGTCCGCATTCGGTATATAATATTCGTGTCAAATATGAGGAACACCTGGATGAGTTGATACAGCGATTTTGGGAAGTTGAAGAAATCCCCTCAAGGCCGACAGAATCAGAAGAAGATGAGTTCTGTAGGAATTTATATAAAAGGGAGGTTCAGCGAACACCGGGTGGGAGATATATAGTTCCCTTGCCCTTTGATCCACGGGTTGGAATGCAGGATTGCTTCGGAAACTCCCTGGACTTATGTGTCAAACGGCAGATGGCCCTGGAAAGGCGCCTAGTTCTGAATGATCAGCTGGGAAGGGATTATTATAAGTTTATGGAAGAGTACGAAGGATTGGGACACATGACCCAGCTGACCGAGATCCCAGTTGGTGATCAGATGGAACATTGTTACCTCCCTCATCATGCAGTCCTTGGAGGCCAACCTGATAGAAGGAAATTTAGAGTGGTTTTTGACGCATCTGCTAAAACCAAAAATGGATTTTCATTTAATGATAGACTTTACACTGGTCCAAAACTACAAAGAGATATATTGTCTATCCTGATGAATTGTCGAAGACACAGAATATTTATTATGTCAGATATAGAAAAGATATATCGACAGATTTTGGTCCGTCCTGGCGATGCAGAAAGGCAGAGAATTATATGGAGGCGAAGCTCGCAAGATAAATTGATGGCTTATAGACTTAATACTGTTACCTATGGTACTGCTGCAGCACCCTTTTTGGCAATGAGAACCCTATTAAAATTGGTAGAGGATGAAGGGGCTAAGTATCCTCGAGCCTCTAGAGCAATCATAAAGGATACTTATGTAGATGACATTATTACCGGTGCAGATGATCAAAGAGATGGAATGGCGTTGCGTGATGAACTCATCGAGTTGCTTAGATGTGGAGGATTCACCTTGAAGAAGTGGTCGTCTAATGATCCGACGATTTTGGGCAACATTGCGAAAGAGCATTGCGCACAAAAGATCACATTTGAACATTCCAAGGTTATAAGGACATTGGGGTTGGGATGGATCCAAGGTGAAGACTGTTTTTATATGACGTTCAGTCGTTGGAAAAGACATCGGTGACTACCAAACGCGAAATGCTTTCCTTTATCGCCAAGTTATATGATCCCTTGGGATGGTTGGCACCTGTCCTTGTAACAGGAAAAATAATGGTTCAAAGGTTGTGGATAACGGGATTACATTGGGATGATCCGATGGATGAATCATTGATTGAAACATGGACTAAATTTAGAAAGGAATTGAATTTCATAGGAAGTTTGAGAATACCCCGATGGTTGGGTCTCGGAAGGAATACCCAGGGAGTGCAGTTGCATGGATTCGGTGATGCCTCTGAAGACGCCTATGCGGCAGCCGTTTACATAAGAATTCCCACTGATGATGGGGTTAGTGTAAAACTGTTGGCATCAAAGACTAAGTTGGCTCCCATTCGGAAGATGTCAATTCCACGCTTAGAATTGTGCGCAGCTCTTCTCCTGACCAGACTAATGAAATATATACTGGAAGAGTTGAATATCAAAATGGAGAGTGCTACCTGTTGGTCCGATTCTACTATAGTCTTGAGTTGGATAAGAACTATGTCTAGAAATCTCCCCACTTTCATCGGCAATCGTGTGGCGGAAATTCAGAGTTGTCCACAAATCAGGGAGTGGCGCTATGTTCCCACAGGAGATAATTCAGCGGATATCGCCTCGCTAGGAATTCTGGAGTCCGAGCTGAAACAGTCTTCCATCTGGTGGACGGGACCTACCTGGTTGTCAGCGGAATCAACAGAATGGCCCAGAAATCTTCATGTGTTTGAGAACCAAAGTCAAACTGAGCTCCTGAGTGTTCATGCCATCAGTGAAACACCTTTCTTGGTGGCTATCGGAGCGATGAGCTCAACCTTTACTGGATATATCCGAAAGGTGGCCTGGATATTGCGTTTTTGCCGTAACTGCCGCTACAGCGCCACAGCTGAACTGAGAAATGCTCATAGGAGAATACTTCAATCAATTCAGTTCCAGCATTTCAGGGAAGACATAAGAAGTTTGACCACATTAGGATCAGTGAAGCGCACGAGCAAGATTTATGGTTTAACACCGTTCCTCGACGATCAAGGAATCCTTAGAGTCGGCGGTAGATTAAAATGGGCTCCATCTATGACATATGTACAAAAACATCCTGCGCTGTTGCCTTCATCAGGACAGGTGGCTCAGATGATTATTCAAGCGGTTCATATGCGGACTTTGCACGGAAGTGTGCACCTGATGCTGTCCACAATGAGACAGAAGTATTGGATGCTGAGAGCAAAAGATCAGGTGAAAAGATGCATTCGAGAGTGCGTGACATGTTGTCGATACAATCGCGTCACTCAAGGCCAGCTAATGAGCGATTTACCCAAGGAGAGATTAACACCGGGTAACCCCTTTTCAATCAGTGGTGTAGATTATGCTGGACCTGTGAGCCTTCGATTGACCAAGGGTAGAGGCCGAAAGACTGAAAAGGGCTACATCTGTCTATTTGTGTGCTTTGTGACCCGAGCAGTACATCTTGAATTGGTTACAGATGCCTCTACGCCCACCTTCATGTCGGCTTTCAAGCGATTTGTAGCACGATGAGGACATTGCACTCGACTATATAGTGATCAAGGAACAAATTTTGTAGGAGCTGCACGACAGTTACGTTCATGTTTCTATCTGGCTCAAAATCAATTAAAAGAACTAGCTGCCGTGTTAGCTAATGATGGAACTGAGTGGAGGTTCAACCCTCCAGGAGCCTCCCATTTTGGTGGTCTATGGGAAGCTGGGGTCAAGGCTTTGAAGTATCATATGAGGCGAATTATTGGGAACAATTTGTTGACATATGAAGAACTGCTGACCGTTCTGGTTCAGATCGAGTCTTGTTTGAATTCGAGACCTTTGTATTCAATGAGTAATGATCCTAATGATCAAGGGGTATTAACTCCCGTCCATTTCTTGCTTACTGAGCCATCCTCTTGTGTCCCGGAAGATGACCTATTATTGGTAAAGAATCCTCTCCTAACAAGATGGCAGTTGACTCAGAGGGTCTTGCAACATCTGTGGAAAAGATGGTCAAGGGACTACTTGAATAACTTGCAACAGCGCAATAAGTGGAAGACCATCTCTCCCAATATCGACATCAATACGTTAGTATTGATAAAAGAGGAAAGAATGCCCCCAGCAAGGTGGCTTATGGGCAGAGTGGTGGCGACACATCCTGGGAAGGACGGCCTGGTGCGGGTTGTCTCGGTGCGGACATCAGTTGGAGTGCTCCGGAGACCTTTGGTGAAGCTGGTGCTGCTTCCGGTGGCCCCTCAAAACCTTGATGTGACCCATCAACTCGGGGAGGAATGTTAGAGTTTAATTTTATTATTACTCTGTGTGAATGTTTATATTATGTTTGACCAGGAGTGACTGGTCACGTGTGTGTATTATCTCTATATATATAAAAGTCAATTCCTGTCTGTCTGTCTCAAGGTACTTTTGGTTAGTAGCCCGTGAAACCATATTTTCTCTGTCTGTCTGTCTGTTTCGCGATAAACTCAAAAACTACTGAACCAATTGGTTCCAAATTTTGCATGTCGCTTTTTATAAACCTGAGGAAAATTTTTGGCTACATTTTGCTTATTATTTTTGGCTATTTCTCTTTTTAATTTGAAGAACTATTTTTTTACGCGGACTACTCCGGAATGGAATGAATACCTAAATATGGCCATTTTTTTAAAGCATCGGTGGCTTAGTGGTAGAATGCTCGCCTGCCACGCGGGCGGCCCGGGTTCGATTCCCGGCCGATGCATTTTTTTTTTTTAATTTTTAAAACTAATTTATAAAAAATATAAATATAAAAAATATAATATAAATATATACTATTATATCTCTATATATATAAAAGTCAATTTCTGTCTGTCTGTCTGTTTCGCGATAAACTCAAAAACTACTGAACCAATTGGTACCAAATTTTGCATGTCGCTTTTTATAAACCTGAGGAAAATTTTTGGATACAATTTGCTTAGTATTTTTGGCTATTTCTTTTTTTTCATTTGAAGAACTTTTTTTCACGCGGAGTAATCCGGAATGGAATAAATACCCAAATATGGCCATTTTGTATACGCATCGGTGGCTCAGTGGTAGAATGCTCGCCTGCCACGCGGGCGGCCCGGTTTCGATTCCCGGCCAATGCATTTTTTTTTTTAACTCATTTATATTATATCTTCTATATATATAAAAATGAATGTTTGTATGTTTGTTTGTTTGTTTGTTGGTTTGTATGTCCGGTATACAAATTCGCAGTAGTTCACTAATTCAAACCAAAATTTCCATACATAGGTAAAAAAATACGAGGAAAACGATAGGCTATTTTAAATTATATATCAATTAAATATTAAAGCTATATATTCAAATTATTCTACTTAGCTCACGAACAGCGCCCTCTATCAAGGTTATAAATACGTTTAAAATCGAAATCTTCTCAAAATTTTATTAATAATAGTGTTCTCTTAATAATTAGAATACTTGATCTAAATCGAAATATTTATAGACGCTCGCTCGATTTGAAGATTTATATCGTAATTAATCTGACTGTAAAGTTTGGAGTGGGACGTTTCACAAGAGTGACATCCACGGCGCCAATTTATAATTGTAACGAATAGTGTTTGAATGAAACATTTAAACGGGTAAACCCGGGCGTTGCCCGGGTCATTCGTCTAGTTTTTTATATATTTTGAGTTTTTAAATAAAATGTGTGAGTGTGAATAGTTTTTTTGGTCGTGCCTTTATTCTCTCTTTGGCTAAAGGTTGGATTCACCATTAGGGTGTCATCTAGGGTAGTTCAAGAACTGACACAGTCCTCTAAAGACCTGGCCATATTTCAGCTGAGCAAGAGGGATTCCTCAACAATCACTTTACAGTCACTTGACAGTTTTAGTTCACCCTCAGTGCAAACCCGCGTCGGTCGTACCTTATGTCGATCTCAACTAACATGTAGTTAGTAAGAACTCTTCTATCTCCATCTTTCGCTCCTAGCTCAACTTTAATCTGTTAACGGAACTTTCTTAGTGCAATTGTGTCTTCGTTTTTTGTGTGGACATTCCCAAACTTTCCACTCTGCCTCGACCACGACTGCCTGTATTTCGTGAGAACTTTTAAAGGTCTTCCAAGGTGCAGAGAGGTAATGGAAAACTCTACATCCTGACTGTTCCTCTCGGTTAACACAGTATAGCGAGAGTCGACACTTCATCATCACAAAGTTAATCGACAGGATTCTCTACACAAGGCTTACCAGAACTTCAACTTATTTCAGTAGCCGACAGGATAACCAAAACGAAGAAGGCCAGATAGTTCAAATAGAAGCGAGAAAGTGCAAAGATGGAAGAGCAAACCGAACAGTCAAACGATGCGACCGGGCTATCTGTTCCCCAACAAGAGACGACATTTGAAGAGGAGGAAACGTCGCCGCCCCAAGGGACCTCCGCAGACCCGCTGACACAGATCGCCGATGCCCTGAGTAAGCTGCTGATCACCCGATCTCCTAGGGAGATAGATGTGAGTCCATACGATGGTACCTTTGAAGCCCAGAGCTTTTTCGACAACTTCGATGCCCAAGCAGACCGAGCTGAGCTGACCTACACGGATCGCCTACGCAAGTTACCCTGCTACTTGCGAGGTAAGCCCCTCCAATATTTCTGAAGCCTACGGTTAGATAGGTTATTTTATAATGAAGCCCGCCAAACCTTGATAGATTTATTTCCAACAACGACAGAAGCGTCGTTTTCACGCTTCCTAGCCATCAAATTGACACTCAAATGCCCCTAGAAGACTACTACCAAAACAAAACGGTAATGGGCATGAAATTAAACCTACCCGCCGACATATTAATAGATTCTCTGACCGAAGGACTACCCGTCGCAGACCAGCGATTAATCGCCACGGTGCAGCCAAACACCATTAAAGAATGGTTCGACCTAGTGTCAAGAATAAGGAGAACTCAGTGTGCCACCAGTGCAGTGTACCAGCGCCAAGTAGACAAGGCCCCACATCCAACCTACCACAACCCACCACCGCGGTACAACAACCAGCGGTCATCACGTGTAACGTACCAAGTTGCACCCCCACCCTCGCCTTGCAAGTATTGCAATGCTATGCACTGGCACTCCCAGTGTGAACAACGGTTCCCACAGGACCGAACACGCCAAGTCTACAGCGCCAGACCACGCACAACCACTGTACCAAAATCTGGTACCCGGCCCAAGGTCCAATCTCGGAGCCCTGTTCCCCAAGTCCAAGCTGCAAGCCGAGACGACTCTACAAGCCCCGCGAGCAACTCAACGGTAGGAAAACCTGAAACCTTTTTTCGTTGAACAGCTAATAATATGGACTGAACTGTCACCAAATGTAAATTTGTCCTTTTTAATAGACACGGGAGCATCTATAAACCTACTTAACTTAGATATTTTAAGAACCATAGAAAATAGATTACCATATAAAATTATTATCCATCAGTACAGTTTAACTATAAACGCAATAGTCCACAATGTAAATACCCTTGGATATATATTTTTAAACTTAAAATAGGTAACCTCACCCAAAACCTGAATTTTTTTATAATAGAAGCTTCACTACCTTTTGGTATTTTATCTATTAATACCCTTAAAATATTTAAATTAATTATAGATTTTAATAATCTCCAAATTTATCAAAATAATGATGCTCTCCCAACGAATGTCTATAAGTTCACCAAGTGCAAACAGGATTTATGTCCCACTCAACCGAGGGAAACGGCTATTTTTACCACCTTCCCCTCGAACCAGTCCTGTTTACACGTGGCGGACCCTACCCCAATTATATGTTCCCCCACTATTGTTTCACCCACTATATCTCCTACCCATGATATTGAGATTTCTATACCTTCTAATGCGGCACCTCAGTTAGAACATTGTCCACACGAACTCCACCGAATTCTCGCATGTGTTCTCTACTAATAAATACAATGTGCCCAAATTGAACATACCACCGGTAAAAATCAATACCACCAAAGATAAAATAATAGCATTACGCACATATAGAGTGTCACTACACGACCAACAAGAAATACAAACCCAAATAGAGCAAATGCTCCAACATGGAATTATTGCCCCGTCAGTTTCACCTTATGCCAGTCCAATAACTCTTGTTACAAAACGTGACAAAACGAAACGTTTCTGTATTGAATACAGAAAACTTAATGAAATCATCGCTCCAGACGTACATCCTTTACCTTTAATAGAAACCATTCTTGACAAATTGTCGAAAGCCAAATACTACTCTTCTGTAGATATAGCATCCGCATATTGGCAATTGGAAGTAGAACCTAACTCACGTAATCTACTAGCTTTCGTGACGTTAGATAATCAGTACGAATTTTGTAGACTTCCTTACGGATTTAAAAATTCGCCACAGATATACCATCGTGCCATAAACCAGGTCATGCAAAAATATAAACTAAATTTTGTTACCCATTACTTCGACGATTTCATTATTTTTTCTGACACCTTAGAGGATCATCTACAACACCTACAACAATTTCTAACGGTGTGTCAACACGAAAACATCAAACTCAATTATAACAAATGTTGGTTTTTTAAAACAAATATAGATTTCTTAGGATACACTGCTACCGCAGGTACTTATGCACTACAGACGCGCAACTTTGATACCATAAATGCCATCAAACCACCTATCATTCAAAAGACGTTACAATCATTTTTAGGAGCAGTGAACGTGTATAATAAGTTTATACCAGATTATGCCCGCTTACGAGCACCTTTAAATAAACTACTTAAAAAAGATGTGAAATGGAATTTGGACCCAGATTGTCAACAAGCTTTCACCACTCTTAAAGAGAGTTTAACTAGTAAACCAGTACTACACTTGTATCAAGTCGGTTTACCATGCCGCCTTTATTGCGACGCATCCATCCAAGGGATCGCAGGCATACTCAAACAGGTACATCCAGACGGACAAGTACATCCTGTACAATATTTCAGCCGCGCCCTTAGAGCACATGAGAGAAACTACACCGTTTCCGAACTCGAGTGCCTCGCCATCGTCGAAAGTGTAGACAAATTCCGAATATACCTCACCGGTATAAAATTCACCATATACACAGATCACCAGGCTTTACAATGGCTTAAAACTATAAAAAAATCCGTCAGGACGACTCTTTAGATGGAGCCTGAGACTATCTACTTATAATTACGAAATCCACTACCTCAAAGGCAGCCAACAGTACGAGGTAGATTTGCTATCACGAAACCCCTTTGTAGGATTTGTCAGTGCTGATATTAACAAACAGCATCAACCAACAGCATCCCCCTTCAACATTGATACAAACGGCTTACATACCATTACCCGAAAAGGTGTAATTAAAATAATAATTCCCTAAACCCTGCAACATACTCTAATGAATAAAGTTCACCAAGATTATAACCACCCAGGCATCTCTCAGATGACCCGCATAATTACTGCCCAGTACTACTGGAAAGGTATCTCTAAATCTATAGAAAAATTTGTCAAGTCGTGTCACACCTGCCAAATCATTAAAAGGCCCAAAGGTAAACCCTATGGTGCCCTCGGACAAATTCCACCACCTCAACAACCATTCGACTTAATCTCTATAGATACCATAGCTGGATTTTCGAAATATGGACACTCCAAGACATATCTACACGTAATAGTGGATCATTTAACGCGATATGCTTGGACCTTCCCATCGAAGTCCACCAGTACCCTAACGTACATTCAAACCCTCAAAACGGTACTACAGCAAGGATCTCCCAAACGTCTGTTATCTGACAGAGCGCCCGCTTTTACCTCAGAAAAATTCCGTAAATTTCTAATAACACATGGTATACAACCCCTACTCACCACAAGCAAACGGTTTAATAGAACGCTTAAATGCGACCATTACAGGCAAGCTCAGACTAGCTTATCTAGAAAATCCGAAAGCTTCCTGGACTCAACTAGTTAAGCGCGTCACTCAGACGTATAATAACAAACCTCATTCTGTCACAAGTTTTCCACCTACCTACTTAATGTTCAATATTATCCCCCCAGATCTAAGAACTCATCTTAACCCATACCCCGAAGTAAATATAGCTCGAGAGATAGCAAACTCTCGCACTCAAAATAAGCATAAAAAAGATAAAGAAACATTTGATAAGCAGCACAGAACACCACATTTCGAAGTGAATGATCTTGTTTTGGTCAAAAATTACAGACATCCCGACACAGGTAAATTAGCACCATATTTTACTGGACCACACAAAATAATTGAAATAATCTCACCCAATGTCGTTCGAATAGATCGCCCCAATCAACCTCTCAATAGAGACAGTGACACCATACATGTCAATAAATTAAAATATTACACAGAGAATGTTCTGTACATAACACCTCCACAACCCCGATTTGTCCAAAACCCACAGCGATTGCCTCAAAATGTATATCTCAGTGAATTCAATCATTTGACTCCAGATATCCTCGAGACGCAACTATTCCGAATTATACCGCATACAAGCTCACAGCCCTTTTTGCATTTAAATCCCGGTATTTTCAAATAGGCAAGGAAATTGCCAACTTCAACAAAAGAGAGAAAGTCAGTTTCAAGTAAATCTCAAACCTAGAAAACCATCCCACATGTGTGACCACCCCAAAAATATAATTTCCGTGAAAAAAGGAAGTGGACGCCCTTTATGACGTCACTCCCCTTGGTCACTGCTATCTTTGGACATGCCCTCTCTTCCCCCTCAAGGCAGATCTTCATGACCGCTATCTTTATATGCGCCATTTTTTTTTAAACACATGTTTCATACTAATCATTTAGATTTCCTCGAGAATCTCACCAACGAGATATCACAACACAAAAAACATACATTAAACATTTTACATGTTAATTGATAACACCAATTAAAACAATTTTGTTAAGTCTTATATAGACTTTATAACGCGAAAGAGAAATCATTCTCTACATACCAACATTGTGGACAAACGAAGGGATCATTTCACATATTCCCGCTTCAGAGAGTCAAAAACACCAATGTTTACCAATGGGATATGATCTACACACAACAGTTGTAACTTTTCTTAAAAAGAGACAATTTTTGTTCAATTTTACACTACTTAAAATTTATCCAATCATTAATAACCTTTAATTATATTTGAATTTTTGTATAAAATCTTGAATAATTATTTTTATTTTTACCTTTCAATTATATAATTACATTTTTAATCCAACATTAAAAAAAAAAACTTTAATCAAATTTACTTTTATTTTTCATGATATTATTTTAGTATTGCAAAACATCTAATTGTTTCAAAAATTATTTTTATTTTATTATTTATTATATCTTTTATATATTACATGTTTAATTTTGTCCACTTACACTTTTTGTACCCGCAATCATATTTCTATATTACTATTCACTATATTTTATTTGTTTAAATACCTTTATTATCTGACAATGTTTATCATCCACTATCGGGCATCTACAACAATCGTTTTCAACAATCATATTCTTTAACCAATTCCCTATATTTTTCATCACTATCTTTTCAGTCATTGCGTCACATCAACGTAGAAAAACGACAGCACTGCTTGACAATTTATTTTTTGATTTCGTAATTCAACAAACTCTTTGAAAACACAGTTCCCCAGATTTAAAAATCCCAACTTCTGGCCTGAAAACGTTTCAAAAGTTTATTTCATTTTATCCGCAGAGCAAATCACAAACGCATACACAAAGCGTTCACTTTTTTCAACTTTCATTTTTTTTTTCAGCTCTAGCGGACCACAATCAACCTTTGATTTCATGTCAAGTCAGATCACCTACTGTCGCTACAATTCTACTTATCGCATGGCTCTATTTCACTCCTTTCCCAATCATATAAATAAACAACTTTTCTTCAGCAACTTTTAACCCAATAATCCTAAAATTGTGACAAAGCACTGTAACCCTTATATAGGATCGCAAGTGAAACATTGCCAAGGAAGACAGCTCAAGTCTATATCCTCGCTTTGCACCTGGACCTGAGTATTTGGTTTACATGTGCACTTCTAACAATTGCATATTCTTCAACTACTAACCCTGTCCAACGCCCGCCAATATTCTCTTAGAATGTGAATTTTTATGTCATCATTTTATATCAATCATCATTTTTTTTAATCAAACAAAAATGTCATTTTTATTTCACTTTTATATATTGTGATGTTCTATTCTAGAAGAACGAGTTTTACGAGACATGAGAAGCTTCATAGCAAAAGAAACTCTAACTTTATTGTTTTTCCTACCTATATATATACATCGCGCTTCTCGCGGACATGCAAATATATCATCCTTTCATAAGAAACAAAATGTAAAAATATATAAAACAGAACAATACTATGCAAATATCTCGAGGTATTCGACATATATCCAAACAAATCATCTTGTTATAGCCCTTTTTAACCCTCACAGTTTAAATTAATTAAAATAAATTTTAATTACTTACCTGTGTTAGAGAGGCTTTACCCGCCTTAACCCGGATAAACCCTTTCACTCCCGGGGCCCATCTATGGTAATTTAAACCAACAACCCCATATTTTGTATATAACTTATAATAAGATTTAAAATTGTATAATAGAAACACATCTGTAAATGATTATACGTATTATTGACATGCGTCTTTACATCATCATATGTAATGTAATTTGTACAAACAGGATAAATAAATAAAAATCTGTAATAGATTTAAGAGTTGAGCTAAGCAAGAGATGGAAGTCATAACGTCAAAATCAGATAGATTTACAATTCCCACAACAAGACCACCCACACTGTTCACAGCTGGTGGAATACAAAGCCCCCTCTCACACCTGGTGACAGGTAAAGGCCCCCTTTTTCTCAGAAACGCCCCTGGCGCAGAAGGCCCCCGTCTTTAACCTATAAATACAATCACTTTACAGTCACTTGACAGTTTTAGTTCACCCTCAGTGCAAACCCGCGTCGGTCGTACCTTATGTCGATCTCAACTAACATGTAGTTAGTAAGAACTCTTCTATCTCCATCTTTCGCTCCTAGCTCAACTTTTATCTGTTAACGGAACTTTCTTAGTGCAATTGTGTCTTCGTTTTTTGTGTGGACATTCCCGAACTTTCCACTCTGCCTCGACCACGACTGCCTGTATTTTGTGAGAACTTTTAAAGGTCTTCCAAGGTGCAGAAAGGTACTGGAAAACTCTACATCCTGACTGTTCCTCTCGGTTAACACAGTATAGCGAGAGTCGACACTTCATCATCACAAAGTTAATCGACAGGATTCTCTACACAAGGCTTACCAGAACTTCAACTTATTTCATATATATAATACAGTGATTTAATAAAGAAGGAGAGAACAGACAATAATACAGTAATTTGAGGGATATAGAGAGAACAGTCAATAATACAGTGATTTGATGAAGATAGAGAGAACAGACAATAATACTGTCATTTGAGGAAGATAGAGAGAACAGACAATAATACAGTGATTTGAGGAAGATGGAGAGAACAGAAAATAATATAGTGACATGTAGAAGATAGAGAGAAAAGAAAATAATACAGTGATTTGAGGAAGATGGAGAGAACAGACAATAATACAGTAATTTGAGGGAGATAGAGAGAAAAGACAATAATACAGTGATTTGAGGAAGATAGAGAGAACAGACAATAATACAGTGATTTGAGGAAGATAGAGAGAACAGACAATAATACTGTCACATTTGAGGAAGAAAGAGAGAACAGACAATAATAAAGTGATTTGACGATGATGGAAAGATCAGACAGTGATTTGACCAAGATAGAGACAACAGAAAATAATCCACTGGTTGGATCTGAATCGGGGTCTGATAAGCTTTACAAATTTCAGATTCCTACGTGCTATAAAAGTATATCAAAAATCGATTACAAGATTTGTGGAAAGACTGACATGGAAGCAAGTAAATAAAAGCTTCTAAAAAGAGAAGAGCTCAATATAGAAAAGGAATCGTTACTGGAAACCAAGACTTATTCAATTGAAAGCAGATATATGGAGGAAATGATTCTAAATTGTCAGAACTCTGCTAAAAGGAAGGGAGTATTGATAAAATATTCGAATTGTATGTAATATTTTCGTCTTAACGTTAAAATAGATGTACATTCCTGTGTCAGGCCTCTAGAGATGAGTGAATCACACTTACGATAAATAGCAGGGCAACTTCCTGCTTCTGAGGTTGTTATCTTGGAAAAATCACGTGAATGGATGTGAAACAAAAGTAGGGTTTGCCTCTTTCTCTCCTGATATTTCTGTTCCACACTGATCTGAAAATGTTTAGTTTGTGAAACACTTTCTTTCCAGTGTCATTTTATTTCTGGTATTACCAGACCATTTCTCTTTTTAATTTACCCTTGGTCATTCACATCACCGTGTGATTTTTGGAATCATTAATACCTTTATAATAAATTTTACAGCTTTCGCATATGCAAATATATACTTTTTATGATATCCTGCTCATTGAATGTAAGACCATTTAGTAATTATTAATTATAACAAATATATGCATAGATTTTATTTTTGGGAACATTTTTTATATAAATAATGCCATTTTTTTTACATAATCCACTAGGTTTATAAATTATTCTGTCTATTTGGAATATCTCACGATTGTGGCCTCCTTTATTATTGTCTATTTCCTCTATCACTCCACTGCCCCACACACACACACACACACACACACACACTCGAGCGTGCGGCCACGCGTCGCGCGAGCTCCTGAGTTTTTCGCCTCTGGCGGGCGAAAAGTGTCGCGGATGGCGACAAACCTTATACGGGCTGAAAGCCCTTCAAACGCCAAGCAAAAGCCTGTAAGGCACGGCGCAAAAGCACAACCATGTGCTGAACTATCTGAGAAAGATGTTTTTCAGAAGAAAACTTCAAATCTCTACAACAAAAATCAAAACTATGCAAATCCGCCCGCCGGCGGACATCATGCAAATCCGGCCACGCCGACCGACTTCGTTACTGCCTCGTTTTCCGAGGCCGCTGCCCAAGCCAATAGAAGCTGGGCAGACTTAACGGAGGACAACAAGCACGAATCTGAGGACCCTTTCATCACTGTCCAAAGAAAGAAAAGACGCCGTGGCTCGGCGGAATCACCTGCGGCGGCTGCACCTTCCTCTGGCACCAGAGGCGCAGGAGCCACTCGCCGGCCACGATCATCTACGGGATGGGCACCGCGGGCGGAGGAGGTCAGGACCACTCAGGCGCATATCGCGGAGGCCAGGGCGCGGCAGGCGTCTTCAACAGAGGACCACTGCGTCTATGTAGAACGCAGCCCTGAACTGGAGCCCTACCATTACATCAGGGCCATAGACCGAATGTTTGGGAGCACCAGGGAGGTCTTCCAAGTGACCAAGATGAACGGCCACTTCCTGGTGGGACTGGCAAACAAAAGCATGGCCGAGCGCCTCGTCAACGAGGGCCTCGAGGTGGAGGGAACTCTCCACAGGGCCTTCCCGTTCCGCAAGAGGGCGGAGAGAATCACGGTGGGCAACCTCCCCTTCTTCGTGGGGGATGCAGCCGTCATCAGCGCCCTTTCATCCTTCGGGCGAGTAATATCCAGCGCCCCCAAGCTGATGAAGGCAGGCCCTTATGTCTACAACGACGGCCGCCGAGAGGCGTTCATCATCTTCCGCGAAGGAATGACCATCGAGAGGCTGCCCACCCGCCTCGACATCACCATCAAAGGCGAGGCCTGGCCCGCATACCTGTCCACCGGGATTAGGTGCTCCAGGTGCCGTGGCCAAGGACATCGCAGGGCCAACTGCCCCCTGCTCGCAGGGCGAACCACGGAACCTGGACCGGCCACACCCAGCTCTACCACTAGCGTCCCACCAGCGACTGCGCCCAAGCTGCCTCAGCAGCCATCTGCCCAGCCTCCACCTCTGGCGTCCCACAGCCCAGCCATGGAGGTCTCCGACGTGCCTCCCGCGAGCCGAGCAGCGCTCCTTCCACCTGCTGCACTCCGGCCATCACCACCAGCGCCTTTAGCCTCACCTGCGGAGGCTGCGCCTCCTGCCCCTCCACCAGTGACCCCTGCTCCGTCCTTGCGAACACCTGGGAGTCGCGAGCCTGCAGCCCCTACACCGGACATTGAGATGTCCAACGTCGAGGAGTCTCCACCTCCACTGTCTCCCCCCGAACCGGCGGCAGTGCCTCCAACACCCCCACTGCCCGCGCCTCAGCCTGCCGGGCCGATACCACCTGCTCCCGACGAGGAGGAGATGACGCCGATCATGAGGGAGGAGTGTATGGTTATTGAAATCTTCAAGAAACTGAAGCACTTAACCTGCCTAAGGCCCTTATATCAATCAGGGATCCAACCGGATGACCTCAAGGATGCCATTCTCTTCATCGATGAAAGAGAGTCCCTCATGGCGAGACTGACACCTGCGATGAGGGGAGTCCTCGCTGAGTTCCTCAGCACGGCCATAGAACCGGCTCGGGGCAACCATCCCGATGTTAGCTCCGATTTGGCCAGTCTTAGGCGGCGATGCCTTGATTCCTGACAACTGTCAAATGTAATTTTTTTTTCACCCTCCTGGTTGAGTTGTTAAATTGACTGACAGTCAATAAAATTATTTTAATTGTCAATTGTCACACACACACACACACACTCGGCCGTGCGGCCACGCGTCGCGCGAGCTCCGCGTATTTTGCCTCTGGCGGATGTATGAGTTCCTGCAATACGCCGAGTTTGGCACGGGCTGAAAGCCCTTCAAAAGCCGAGGAAAAGCCTGCAAGGCTCGGCTCAAAAGCACAGCCCAGTGCGGAGTTACCAGCGAGAAACGCTTTGAAGTTCAATTCTTCAATGAAATCGACGAAGAATCAAAGATATGCAAATCCGGCTACCGGCGGCAAGGATGCAAATCCGGCCGCGCCGACCGACTTTGCCGCTGCTTCTTCCTCTGAGGCTGCTGCCCAAGCCCATAGAAACTTGGCAGAATTATCGGAGGATAGCAACTCCGAATATGAGGGCAACTTCACCATTGTCCAGAAAAGAAAGAGACGTCGCGGCTCGGCGAATTCGTCTCCAGCGGCCGCACCTTCTTCCAATTTAGGAGGTGCCAGAACTAACCGCCGTCCGCAATCTTCGGCAGGATGGGCGCCGCGCGCCCAGGAAGTCAGGACTACCCGAGCGCACATCGTGGAGGCCAGGGCGCGGCAGGCGTCCTCAACAGAAGACCACTGCGTCTACGTAGAGCGCAGCCCTGAACTGGAGCCCTAACATTACATGAGGGCCATGGATCGAATGTTTGGGAGCACCAGGGAGGTCTTCCAAGTGACCAAGATGAACGGCCACTTCCTGGTGGGACTGGCAAACAGAGGCATGGCCGAGCGCCTCGTCAACGAAGGCCTCGAGGTGGAGGGGACACTCCACAGGGTCTTCCCGTTCCGCAAGAGGGCGGAGCGAATAACGGTGGGCAACCTCCCCTTCTTCGTGGGGGATGCAGCCGTCATCAGCGCCCTTACACCTCTTGGGCGAGTTACATCCATCACCCCCAAGCTGATGTAAGCGGGCCCATACACCTATAACGACGGCCGCCGAGAGGCGTTCATCATCCTCCGCGAAGGAATGACCATCGAGGGACTGCCCACCCGTCTCAACATCACCATCAAAGGCGAGGCCTGGCCCGCATACCTATCCTCCGGGATTAGATGCTCCAGGTGCCGAGGCCAAGGACATCGCCGGGCCAACTGCCCCCTGCTTGCAGGGCGAACCAACGCTCCCTGACCGGCCACACCTACCTCTTCCACCAGCGTCCCTTCAGCGTCTGCGCCTGGCCTGCCTCAGCAGCCATCCGCCCAGCCTCCACCACCGGCGTCCCCCAGTCCAGCCATGGAGGTCTCCGAAGTGCCCTCCACAAGCCGAGCTGCGCTTCCACCTGCAGCACCCCGGCAATCACCACCAGTGGCCCCGGCCATACCTACGGAGATGGCGCCTCCTGCCCCTCCACCTGTCGCCCCTGCTCCATCCCTGCGGGCTCCTGGGAGTCACGGGCCTGCAGTCCCTACACTGGACGTTGAGATGTCAATCGAGGAGACATCGACATCTAGGGCGGCGCTCAAGACCTCGCCAGCCGCAGTGCCTCCAACACCGCCACTGCCCGCGCCTCAGCCTGCCGGGCCGATACCACCTGCTCCCGACGAGGAGGAGATGACGCCGATCATGAGGGAGGAGTGTATGGTTATTGAAATCTTCAAGAAACTGAAGCACTTAACCTGCCTAAGGCCCTTATATCAATCAGGGATCCAACCGAATGACATCAAGGATGCCATTCTCTTCATCGATGAAAGAGAGTCCCTCATGGCGAGACTGACACCTGCGATGAGGGGAGTCCTCGCTGAGTTCCTCAGCGCGGCCATAGAACCGGCTCGGGGCAACCATCCCGATGTTAGCTCCGATTTGACCGTCTTAGGCGGCGATGCCTTGATTCCTGACAACTGTCAATGTAAATATTTCTTTTTCACCCTCCTGGTTGAGATGTAACATTGTCTAGAAGACAATAAACTATTTTCAATTGTCAAAATTGTCACACACACACACACATCACTTTTAATAGTTTCTATTGTTTCTAGCATCGTCCAAAATGCAATGTACATAGTTTGGTCAATAATTTCCAGGAATGCTAAATATTTAAAGAAATACAAAAGTATAATAAAGTTTTATTCAAAATTTCTCAAAATAATCGCCGTCACTGTCTATACACTTGTTCGAACTTTTTTTCCAGATATAAAAACACCTCTGAAAATCCTCATCTTTAAGGCTTTTCAAAATATTTTTCGTATTTTCCTTTATTTCAGGTATTGAGTCAAATCGACGTCCTTTTATTACTTTTTCAATTTTAGGGTAAAGGAAAAGTCGTTGGGAGTTAGGTCAAGAGAATAGCGTGGCTAGGATAGTAACGCAATTCCGTGTTTAGCCAAATAGAGTTGTACAGTGACGGCCGTATGTGGCCGTGCGTTGTCACGATGCAAAAGCCAAATTTTCTGATGCCATTTTTCGGGTCGTTTCTGACGCACAGCCTCCCTTAAACGTCGCAATACATCAAGATAGTAATGTTGATTAATGGTCTGACCCTCGGGCACGAATTCACAGTGTACCAATCCCTTTACATCAAAGAAAGTGATAAGAAGACACTTAAGCTTCGATTTGATCGTCCTTGCTTTCTTGAATCTTGTTTCCCCAGGCTCTAGCCACTGGATTGATTGCATCTTAGTCTCGGGATCATATCCGTGCACCCATGTTTCATCTCCTGTGATAACAATTTTGAGCCAATAGGGATCAGAATTAAACATTTCGACTATGTTTTTTCACGCTTCTTTTGCGATGCTCTTTCTGCTCATTCGTTAAGAGATGTGGGACAAATTTAGGCGGGGATCGTTTAAGATGCAGATCATTCTTTATGATGGTTTGGCATGTTCCAAAAGAGATATCCAAGTCTTCTGATAGTCTCTGATAATATATGGGTTTTCTTTGATCGATGACTTGATTTTGAGTGCATTTTCAGTGCTTCTTATCGAAAAGGTCTGCCAGTGTGTAGATCATCCTTGACGCTTGTTCGACCAGCTTTAAATCGTGCAAACCATTCAAATGTCCTCGATTGTTATAGGGCATATTTTTTAAAAGCCTACTTCATCATTTGATTTGATTCGGAAGCTGTTTTTCCTAATTTAAAGCCAAACTCTATGCAGACTCGCTGTTTTTCAATACAGTCCATACTGAGGTTAGAAAATGTCCTGATATACTCGAGCTTATAAATTCGAAAAACTTGAGCGCGTGCGTCTGTGTGATCAACTTTTTCTACGTGTTGATAAAGGTTTTAACTATAAGGTCCTTATAAAATTATTTCATTATTTTTAATATTTTACGTGATGCAGCCTCATTCCTGGAAATTATTGATCACACATTGTAATATTGTATATTTCTTAACCTTTGTTATATAATTGTAGTATAATCTGTTTTCTCTTTCTTCATCCAACCACTGTCTTTTCTCTCTATCTTCCTCAAATCACTGTATTATTGTCTGTTCTCTCTATCTTCCTCAAATCACTGTATTACTGTCTGTTCTATCTACCTCAATTCACTGTATTATTGTCTGTTCTCTCTATCTCCCGCAAATCACTGTATTATTGTCTGTTCTCTACATCTTCCTCAAATCACTGTATTATTGTCTGTTTTCTCTATCTTCCTCGAATCACTGTATTATTATCTGTTCTCTCCATTTTCCTCAAATCACTGTATTATTGTCTGTTCTCTCTATCTTCCTTAAATCAATGTATTATTGTCTGTTTTTTCCATCTTCCTCAAATCACTGTATTATTGTCTGTTCTCTCTATTTTCCTCAAATCACTGTATTATTGTCTTTTCTCTCTATCTTCCTTAAATCACTGTATTATTGTCTGCTCTCTCTATCTTCCTCAAATGACTGTATTATTGTCTATTCTCTCCATTTTCCTCAAAT
This sequence comes from Cordylochernes scorpioides, assembly GCA_030710605.1. Lineage (NCBI taxonomy): Eukaryota > Metazoa > Arthropoda > Arachnida > Pseudoscorpiones > Chernetidae > Cordylochernes > Cordylochernes scorpioides. Next base: position 60,557,956 of record CP092865.1, on the reverse strand, counting down.
CACTGTATTATTGTCTGTTCTCTCTATATTCCTTAAATCAATGTATTATTGTCTTTTCTCTCTATCTTCCTTAAATCACAGTATTATTATCTGTTCTCTCCATTTTCCTCAAATCACTGTATTATTGTCTGTTCTCTCTATCTTCCTTAAATCAATGTATTATTGTCTGTTCTTTCCATCTTCCTCAAATCACTGTATTATTGTCTGTTCTCTCTATCTTCCTCAAATCACTGTATTATTGTCTTTTCTCTCTATCTTCCTTAAATCACTGCATTATTGTCTGCTCTCTCTATCTTCCTCAAATCACTGTATAATTATCTGTTCTCTCTATCTTCCTCAAATCACTGTATTATTGTCTTTTCTCTCTATCTTCCTTAAATCACTGCATTATTGTCTGTTCTCTCTATCTTCCTCAAATCAATGTATTATTGTCTGTTCTCTCTATCTTCCTTATTATTATTATTCAACAGTTGGGAGAGACACGCCATATCCACAATTTGGATAATTGCGTGTATATTTTAAATTATATACAATTAATACAATTGAACATTGGAAATCATTAAAATTAAACGTTCGATATCAAATTTTACATATAGCAATTATAAGTAGTAGCTTGAAATATGTACAGTCAACACTTTCGCCTCAAAATATATACATCCTGCAGAATCTATTAAACTTGATGTATTGGGCTTTAATGTGTGTGTGTGTGTGTGTGTGTGTGACAATTTTGACAATTAAAAAATATTTATTGTCATCTAGACAATATTACATATTTTCAAACAATAAAGTAGAGAGAGAAAATATATAAATAGAGAAAGAGAGAAAGAAAATATATACATATATGAAACTACAAGATGATGATGGGAGATGATGGAAGGAAACCTCGACGCTGGAGGGTCCTGGACCAGGCGATGAGCGGGTCCTCCACCGCTTCTCCGAGCCCAACCTGGACAAAGTAGCGATAGATTCGCAACTTTGCCGATGCCAGGATGGAAAGGGCGTCGTCCTCAAGGCCGGACCCGCCGAAGATCCAAGCCTGCAGGTCAGGGGGCCGCCCTATGATGTTGAAGGCCTCTCTGATGAGAGGCCTGATGGAGTGGCAGCACCAGTAACGGTGGCCGAGGGAGCGGTCGATGGACCCGCAGGCAGGACAGGAGGGGCCGACCGAGGCAGGATGGGCCGGATGGGGCAGGGCGTGGAGGGCTAGCTTGAGAGCTGCGTCGGCCTCGTGACCCGAATAGGCGCAGCGCCGCAGCGAGGCCCAGTCGATCCTGGATGGTGGATTGATGGTGGGCGTCCATCTCGCCAGGAATCTGGAGATGGGCGTGGCGGCAAGGCGCGGACGATCCAGGGCCCGTCGGGCCGAGCGCGTCGTGAGGCCGTTGAGGAACGGCGTAGCCGTCCCACGCAGCACCACGGCCGCAGCAAGGGAACTGGATGAAGGCGTGGACTCCGCCCCGAAGCTCACGGCGTTCTCGGAGGTCAGCCTCCGACAGAAGGCGCCCAGGGCCGCGGCGTCAGCCAGGGCCGAGCGCGTAGGGCGGGCGATAAGGTGTTCCTCCTCGATGAGGTCCCGGACTCGGGCTCCGCTCCAGCGGGCGGGGGCCAGGAGGTCGGGAGGGCGGAGGAACCGGCAGCCGCCGATGATGGGGAGGTCCAGCAGCTGAGCCGTGGGGACCGCCCGGTGGTTGAGGCCCAGGATGTTGGAGGCCTCCTCCCATAGCTTCAGCAACCGGAGACGGCGGGGCTGGAGACGGGTGCCGTCCAGTGGAGGGTGGATCCAGGCTTCCCCGCTGTTGCCGCCGACCAGCCAGCTGAAGGCATTTCTGCCCCCGCGGAGCGCGACCTGCACCCCCTTGAGGCAGGCGAGCTGGAGCTGGGTCGCGAGGTCGAGGAGGCCGAGGCCTCCGATGGCAACTGGCCTCGCCATGACATCGGCGGGAAGCCACGCCGTGTGGTCCTGTCCCCAGACGAATCTCGCCAGTCGGGCCTGCAGCTTGGCGATGGTCGGGGGTGATGGTAGGTAGCCATGCAGGTGGTGCTGGATGACAGAGCCCACCAGCGTGTTCGCCGCTCTTGCTCGCCCGACGAGGGAGAGGCCGCGGGTGAAGGGCGTCCATCTGCGGCAGGCAGTCTCCAGGAGGGCCAGGAGATGCTGCTCCCGGTGGGCGACGGTGCTCCTGGGGGCGATGTCGAGCCCGAGGATCCTGATGGAGGTGGTCGACCAGGAGGCGCCGAGAGGGGAGTCGCCGCGGTTGCGCCAGGCGCCGCACCAGAGGCCAGCGCTCTTCCGGAGGTTCACGCCAACTCCGGAGGCCTGCTTATAGTCTTCGAAGACAGTCGCCACCCGCTCGAAGTCCTCGTCGCGATGGAACAGGAGGACGATGTCGTCGGCGTAGGCGGTGACATTGCCCACGCCGAGGGTCAACTCCAGGCGACGTAGTAGCGGCCCCGTGGCGATGCTGAAGAGTGCGGCACTCACGGCGCAACCCTGTCTTAGGCCGTTGAGGAGGGGGAAGGCGGTGGTGTAGAAGCCTCCGGCCCGGATGGTGGCGTCCGCCCCGGCGTAGAGGATGTTAATCCAGGCCCTGAAGGCCGGCGGGAGGCGGAGGGACGTTAGCAGGGACTCCAAGAAGCCGCGGTCTAGTGAGTCAAAGGCGGACTCCAGGTCTACGCCCATGACGGCCAGCGGCGAGCCCAGGGCGGTGGCCTCCTCGACGGCGTCCGTCACCATGGCGATGTTCCATGACGGGGACCTCCCGGGGACGGCGTAAGTCTGGCATTCCGGCACAAGGGTCCGCAGGTGGGGCTGAGGCGCCGGTGAAGGATGGCGGCCAGGACCCTGTAGTCGGCCGTGGGCAGCGCGACGGGCCTGTAGCCGTCAAGGCCGCGACCTCCGCGGGCCTTGGGCACGAGGCAGATGGAGCTGCGCCGCGTCGACGGAGGCAGGGCACCGCGGAGCCGTGATGCCGCGAACACCCGGGCCAGAGCTTCCGCGAAGAAGTCCTCGCTGAAGGCGACGAGGAGCTCGCACGGCAAGCCGTCCCAGCCGGGGGCCTTTCCGCGAGGGAGGTGCTCGATGGCGTTGGCGATCTCGCTGGGGCTGATGTCCGGCCGGTGGAGCGGGTCCTCCTCACTCAGCTCGCGGGTGGTGGTGGGCGCGCTGCTGGCGATGAAGGCAGCTCCCGCAGCTGGATCGCTGGTGGGACGGGCGAAGCGAGGCTGGAAGGTCGCGAACGCCCTCCGCCGAAGCTCGGGGCCCTCGATGATGTTATCTTGCTCGTCCCTGATGACGCTGACCGGGCGTCGGAGGCGGATGGCGCGTGCTAGGTCCGGCAGCGAAGGGTAGTCGGCCCGGATGGAGGAGGCCTCGAGCTGCGCCGCGATGTAACGTCTCGCCCTGTAGACGTAGCTGTCGCTGGCAGCGTGGCGGGGATCGTGCAGGGATCTGGCCTCCGCCAGCAGTCCCGCCTTGATGGTGGTCCACCTGTCCCAAAGGATCCCGTCGTCGTCATCGTGCGCCGTGTCTTCCTCGAGCTCCCGGATGTAACCAGCCAGATGTTCGAGAACGAGGCCGGAGCGGAGCATCGCGGCCAAGCGAGGCTGGGTGGGGGAGGAGACGGCGGAGGTGGGCGGGCCCACCTGGAGCAGCACGAGGCGGTGGTCCGAGAGGTGGTAGTGGCTGGTCGCGTAGATGGACACGCGATCCAGGACTCCAGCAGGGACGAGGATCCGGTCCAAGCGGTTGGATTCGACTTGGTCGCCGTGCATGGCGACTCTGGTGGGCAGGTGGGCGGCGTCGAACTGGGTGGCCACGTCGACCAGCGCGGCCAGGTCCAGAAGAGCGGCGAGGGCATCCGATGATGATGATGATGAGGGGCCCCGATCCCTGATGTTAAAATCGCCGATGATCCAGCAGGCTCCCTCCTCCTCCTGTGCCGCTGTCGCCGCCAGGAGCTCCAGTTGCCGGTTTCTTTCCCGGGGTTCATGCGCCAGATGAACGGCGATGGCCGTCATCTCCTCGCCGCGGACATCTATTGTTGCCAAGGCGATGTGGCCCGGCCACAGGATACGCTGTCGTAGCACGGCGACGCCTGGTCCGAAGACGCAGGCGAGTCCGGATCCCGAGATGGCTACGGGATGGGCCAATATAACAGCGCTGTAGCCGAGGCAGAGGTCTTGGCCGCTGCCGAGATGAAAAGCGTTTGTCTCCTGGACAAACGCGATGTCCACGTGATGTTGTCTGAGGAGATGACAAAGGGCAAGGCTCCTCCCCCGAGTGGCGAGCCCTCGCGCGTTGATGCTGGCGAGACGGTAGCTCATTGTTGCCGTCCCTTATGCAGCGCCCCCTTGGTCTTCTGGAGGGTCTTGCGGATGGTGTGGTTGGAGTCTGGGATCGAGGCCTTGATGGTTTCGGCCACCTGGTCGAGGGCGGCGACCTGTGCCTTTGACAGCGAGGGCGCTCGCTTCTCCATTTTTCCTTTAGAGGTGAGTAGCCGCTGTGCGTCCTCGCGGTCTATACCGGGCAGCCCGTCCCAGTCGATGGAGAGGTTGGGGAACTGCTTGAGGTGCTCCTGCAGCTGGACGAATGCGGGTTTGCCCCGGGGAGACGCGGAGGGAGTTGAGGTCAGCTCCTCCTCCGACATCTCAATGTCGAGCGGAAAGGTCTCGGGCTCGGGGGGCCGCGGGGCAGCCAGAGGAGCAGGGAGGGCGACAGGGGCGGGCTGGGCAAGATCCCTCGGTTCGGCAGGATGGTGTGCCGAGGGGGTCACTGGAGCCTCAGTTGAAGACTTCGCCGGTTGGACAGGGGACGCCGATGTTGCGGGCGCAGGTGTCAGTCTCCTTGGCTGCTGAGGAGGAGGAGGGGGGAGGGGCCCTGCGTCGGTGGGAGACGCTGCTTGCCTGGGACTGCTGCTCCCTTGCCTGGCGAGCGCTGGGCAGTTGGCTCTGCGGTGGCCCTGTTTCCCGCATTTTGAGCATTTGATGCCAAAGGAGAGGTAGGCCGGCAGGTTGTCTCCCTTGGATCTGACGTTCAGGCGGGTGGGCAGCTTCTCCAGGTTGATGCCGTCGTGGAGCAGGACGAAGGCCTCCCGGCGGCCGTCGGTGAAGGTGTACTCCCCCATTTTGACCAGGATGGGGGCGATGGAGGTGGTATTTCCATAGGGTCGCAGGGCATCCTCGACGGCTTTGTCCTCCACGAAGCCTGGCAGGTTGGCGACGACGATACGCTCGGCCCGCTTGCGGTAGGGGAAGACCCTGAGGGTCGTTCCCTCGATCTCTAGGCCGCCTTCAACCAGACGGCGCGCAAGATCTCTGGTCGCCAAGCCCACGATGTAATGGCCATTCATCCTGTTGAATTGTGTTATTCCAACAGGCCCTCCGACTACCTTGCCCATTGCCTGGAGGTAGGAGTAGTCCGGGATGTCAGGGCACAGCTCCACGAAGATGTAGTTTTCTTGGGTAGAAGAGGTCTGCCTCGCCTTGGCTTCGGCGATGTTCGCGCGTGTCGCCTTGATCTCCTTAGGCGGCAATGCTCTCGGCCCTGTTGGCTGTTTCCGCTGCTGGGAGCTGCGCTGCTCTCCAGGCTTGTTGGGCTGCCTTGTAGCGTGCTCAGGTGACGTTGAGCCGAGGCGCCTCTTCTTGTTTCTCCTGACGACGGTGTAGCCTTCGTTGGATTCCACCTCAGCCATCTCGGTGTCTCCCCATATCAGCGAGGCCGGATTGGCTGAATTTGCGCTGGAAGAATCAGCAGTCTTCGGCGCCGTGACGTCACCACGCGCGGCGGCCGGATTTACATGCAAGTCGCCTGCCGGCGAATTTGCATACTTTTGATTTTCTGAAGAAATATCAATTGTTTTCTTCATATTTCCTTCTTTTGGCGATAATTCTTCGCCTGTTTGTAGCAGGATGCTGGGCCTTTCAGGCACTTTTTCAGCACATCCTGGGCTTTCCGCCAATACTACACTTGCCAGATTATGCGCCTTTTACACGCACTCAAAAGGCGAAAACGGCGGAGCTCGCGAAAGCGTGGCCGCACGCCTGAGTGTGTGTGTGTGTGACAATTGACAATTGAAAAATATTTATTGTCATCTAGACAATTTTACAATTCAGCGAGAGAGAGAGAGCAAGAGAAATATATACAGGAGAAAGATAGAATACATAATTTTTACAAAGTGATGATGGAGGATGAAGGAAGGCATCCCCTGCGCACGAGGGTCCTCGTCCAGGCGATGAGCGGGTCCTCCACCCCACCGAGCCCAACCTGGACAAAGTGGCGATAGACGCGCAGCTTTGCCGACGCCAGGATGGTCAGGGCGTCGTCCTCAAAGCCGGACCCGCCGAAGATCCAGGCCTGCAGGTCAGGGGGCCGCCCTATGATGTTGAAGGCCTCTCTGATGAGAGGCCTGATGGAGTGGCAGCACCAGTAACGGTGGCCGAGGGAGCGGTCGATGGACCCGCAGGCAGGACAGGAGGGGCCGACCGAGGCAGGATGGGCCGGATGGGGCAGGGCGTGGAGGGCTAGCTTGAGAGCTGCGTCGGCCTCGTGACCCGAATAGGCGCAGCGCCGCAGCGAGGCCCAGTCGATCCTGGATGGTGGATTGATGGTGGGCGTCCATCTCGCCAGGAATCTGGAGATGGGCGTGGCGGCAAGGCGCGGACGATCCAGGGCCCGTCGGGCCGAGCGCGTCGTGAGGCCGTTGAGGAACGGCGTAGCCGTCCCACGCAACACCACGGCCGCAGCAAGGGAACTGGATGAAGGCGTGGACTCCGCCCCGAAGCTCACGGCGTTCTCGGAGGTCAGCCTCCGACAGAAGGCGCCCAGGGCCGCGGCGTCAGCCAGGGCCGAGCGCGTAGGGCGGGCGATAAGGTGTTCCTCCTCGATGAGGTCCCGGACTCGGGCTCCGCTCCAGCGGGCGGGGGCCAGGAGGTCGGGAGGGCGGAGGAACCGGCAGCCGCCGATGATGGGGAGGTCCAGCAGCTGAGCCGTGGGGACCGCCCGGTGGTTGAGGCCCAGGATGTTGGAGGCCTCCTCCCATAGCTTCAGCAACCGGAGACGGCGGGGCTGGAGACGGGTGCCGTCCAGTGGAGGGTGGATCCAGGCTTCCCCGCTGTTGCCGCCGACCAGCCAGCTGAAGGCATTTCTGCCCCCGCGGAGCGCGACCTGCACCCCCTTGAGGCAGGCGAGCTGGAGCTGGGTCGCGAGGTCGAGGAGGCCGAGGCCTCCGATGGCAACTGGCCTCGCCATGACATCGGCGGGAAGCCACGCCGTGTGGTCCTGTCCCCAGACGAATTTCGCCAGTCGGGCCTGCAGCTTGGCGATGGTTGGGGGTGATGGTAGGTAGCCATGCAGGTGGTGCTGGATGACAGAGCCCACCAGCGTGTTCGCCGCTCTTGCTCGCCCGACGAGGGAGAGGCCGCGGGTGAAGGGCGTCCATTTGCGGCATGCATTCTCCAGGAGGGCCAGGAGATGCTGCTCCCGGTGGGCGACGGTGCTCCTGGGGGCGATGTCGAGCCCGAGGACCCTGATGGAGGTGGTCGACCAGGAGGCGCCGAGAGGGGAGTCGCCGCGGTTGCGCCAGGCGCCGCACCAGAGGCCAGCGCTCTTCCGGAGGTTCACGCCAACTCCGGAGGCCTGCTTGTATTCTTCGAAGACGGTCGCCACCCGTTCGAAGTCTCCGTCGCGATGAAATAGGAGGACGATGTCGTCGGCGTAAGCGATGACATTGCCCACGCCGAGGGTCAACTCCAGGCGACGTAGCAGCGGCCCCGTGGCGATGCTGAAGAGTGCGGCGCTTACGGCGCAACCCTGCCTGAGGCCGTTGAGAAGGGGGAAGGCTGTTGTATGAAAGCCTCCGGCCCGGATGGTGGCGTCCGCCCCGGCGTAGAGGATGTTGATCCAGGCCATGAAGGCCGGCGGGAGGCGGAGGGATGTTAGCAGGGACTCCAGGAAGCCGCGGTCCAATGAGTCAAAGGCGGACTCTAGGTCGACGCCCATGACGGCCAGCGGCGAGCCCAGGGCGGTGGCCTCCTCGATGGCGTCCGTCACCATGGCGATGTTCCATGACGGGGACCTCCCGGGGACGGCGTATGTTTGGCATTCCGGCACCAGGGTCCGCAGGTGGGGCTTGAGGCGCCGGTGAAGGATGGCGGCCAGGACCCTGTAGTCGGCCGAGGGCAGCGCGACAGGCCTGTAGCCATCAAGGCCGCGACCTCCGCGGGCCTTGGGCACGAGGCAGATGGAGCTGCGCCGCGTCGACGGAGGTAGTGCACCGCGGAGCCGTGAAGCCGCGAACACCCGGGCCAGAGCTTCCGCGAAGAAGTCCTCGTTGAAGGCGACGAGGAGCTCGCACGGCAAGCCGTCCCAGCCGGGGGCCTTTCCGCGAGGGAGGTGCTCGATGGCGTGGGCTATCTCACTAGGGCTGATGTCTGGCCGGTGGAGCGGGTCCTCCTCACTCAGCTCGCGGGTGGTGGTGGTGGGCGCGCTGCTGGCGATGAAGGCAGCTCCCGCAGCTGGATCGCTGGTGGGACGGGCGAAGCGGGGCTGGAAGGTCGCGAACGCCCTCCGCCGAAGCTCTGGGCCCTCGATGACGTTGTCCTCCTCGTCCCTGATGACGCTGACCGGGCGACGGAGGCGGATGGCGCGTGCCAGGTCCGGCAGCGATGGGTAGTCTGCCCGGATGGAGGAGGCCTCGAGCTGCGCCGCGATGTAACGTCTCGCCCTGTAGACGTAGCTGTCGCTGGCAGCGTGGCGCGGGTCGTGCAGGGATCTGGCCTCCGCCAGCAGCCCCGCCTTGATGGAGGTCCACCTATCCCAGAAGGTCCCGTCGTCGTCATCGTGCGCTGTGTCTTCCTCCAACTCCCGGATGTAGCCAGCCAGATGTTCGAGCGCAAGGCCCGAGCGGAGCATCGCGGCCAAGCGAGGCTGGGTGGGGGAGGAGACGACGGTGGTGGGCGGGCCCACCTGGAGCAGCACGAGGCGGTGGTCCGAGAGGTGGTAGTGGCTGGTCGCGTAGATGGACGCGCGATCCAGGACTCCAGCAGGGACGAGGATCCGGTCCAGGCGGTTCGATTCGACTTGGTCGCCGTGCATGGCGACTCTGGTGGGCAGGTGGGCGGCGTCGAACTGGGTGGCCACGTCGACCAGCGCGGCCAGGTCCAGAAGAGCGGCGAGGGCATCCGATGATGATGATGACGAGGGGCCCCGATCCCTGATGTTAAAATCGCCTATGATCCAGCAGGCTCCCTCCTCCTCCTGTGCCGCTGTCGCCGCCAGGAGCTCCAGTTGCCGGTTTCTCTCCCGGGGTTCATGCGCCAGATGAACGGCGATGGCCGTCATCTCCTCGCCGCGGACATCTATGGTTGCCAAGGCGATGTGGCCCGGCCACAGGATGCGTTGATGTAGCACGGCTACGCCTGGTCCGAAGACGCAGGCGAGTCCGGATCCCGAGATGGCTACGGGATGGGCCAACACAACAGCACTGTAGCCGAGGCAGAGGTCTTGGCCGCTGCCCAGATGAAATGCGTTTGTCTCCTGGACAAACGCGATGTCCACGTGATGTTGCCTGAGGAGATGACAAAGGGCAAGGCTCCTCCTCCGAGTGGCGAGCCCTCGCGCGTTGATGGTGGCGACGCGGTAACTCATTGGGACGGTCCTTCACGCAGCACCTTCCTGGTCTTTTGGAGGGTCTTGCGGATTGTGGAGTTGGAGTCAGGGCACAAGGGCTTGATGGTATCGTGCAGCTTGTTGAGGGCTTTGACCTGTGCCGGGGTCAGCGTGGACGCTCGCCTCTTCATGGTGGTCTCTGAGGTGAGGAGCTTCTGAGCCTCCTCGCGGTTTAGGTCGGGCAACTTATCCCAGTCGATGGAGATGTTAGGGGACTTCCCGAGGTGCTCCAGCAGCTGTTCGAGTGCGGCCTTTCCCCGGGCAGGCGTGGAGGGAGGTGAGGTCAGCTTCTCCACCGCCATCTTGTGTTCGAGCGAAGGGATGCCAGGCTCGAGGGGCCGCGGGGCAGCCAGGGGAGCAGGGAGGGCGGCAGGGGCGGGCTGGGCGAGATCCATCGGTTCGGCAGGATGGGGCGCCGAGGGGATCGCCGGAGCCTCGGGTGTTGTCTTCGCCGGTTGGATAGGGGGCGCCGGTGTTGCGGGCGCAGGTGCCGGCTTCCTTGGCTGCTGAGGAGGAGGAGGGGGGGGAGGCCTTGCGTCGGTGGGAGACGCTGCTTGCCTGGGGCTGCCGTTCCCTTGCCTGGCGAGCGCTGGGCAGTTGGCTCTGCGGTGGCCCTGCTTGCCGCACTTGGAACACTTGATTCCAAAGGAGAGGTAGGCCGGCAGGTTGTCTCCCTTGGATTTGATGTCCAGGCGGGTGGGAAGCTTCTCCAGGGTGATGCCGTCGTGGAGCAGTACGAAGGCCTCCCGGCGGCCATCGGTGAAGGTGTACTCGCCCATTTTGACCAGGATGGGGGCGATGGAGGTGGTATTTCCAAACGGTCGCAGAGCATCCACGACGGCTTTGTCCTCCACGAAGCCTGGCAGGTTGGCGACGACGATACGCTCGGCCCGCTTGCGGTAGGGGAAGACCCTGAGGGTCGTTCCCTCGATCTCTAGGCCGCCTTCAACCAGACGGCGCGCAAGATCTCTGGTCGCCAAGCCCACGATGTAATGGCCATTCATCCTGTTGAATTGTGTTATTCCAACAGGCCCTCCGACTACCTTGCCCATTGCCTGGAGGTAGGAGTAGTCCGGGATGTCAGGGCACAGCTCCACGAAGATGTAGTTTTCGTGGGATGAAGAGGTCTGCCTCGCCTTGGCCTCGGCGATGTTCGCGCGTGTCGCCTTGATCTCCCGAGGCGGCACTGTTCTCGGCCCTGTTGGCCGCTTCCGCTGCTGGGGGCTGCGCTGCTCTCCAGGCTTGTTGGGCTGCCTTGCAGCGTGCTCAGGAGACGTTGAGCCGAGGCGCCTCTTCTTGTTTCTCACGACAAGGGTGTAGCCGGCGTTGGAATCCACCTCTTCCATCTCGATGTCTCCCCATATCAGCGAGGCCGGATTGGCTGAATTTTCGCTGGAAGAGGCAGCAGTCGTTGGCGCCGTGACGTCACGCACAGCTGCCGGATTTACATGCTTGCCGCTAGCCGGCAAATTTGCATGAATTTCTTTTTCAGAGCTTTTCTTATAGTTTTCTTTCTGAATTCCATTTTTCGGCGATAGTTCCTCGCCTGTTTGAGATAGGTTGCTGGGCCTTTCAGGCACATGTTCAGCAGAGCCTAGGCTACCCTTCGGTGCCAAATTCGCCATGTCTGCAGACATCTACACCCACGCCAGAGGCGAAAACGGCGGAGCTCGCGAAAGCGTGGCCGCACGCCCGAGTGTGTGTGTGTGTGTGTGTGTCAACAACTTGTTTTGTATTTGTCAGGAAAAGTTGGTTTTCTTCCCTTAGATCAGAAGTTGTTCAGGGTTTTGTTGTTCGTTTCCACAAGTGCATGCAGGTGAACCAATTTTGCCAATTCTAAACAAATATGTGTTGAAGTCACCATGTCCCCCCAGTAAAAAATTGAACGTTATAGAAGTTGGGTTGAACATAGTTAGGAATTCTTGAAGTATCAAAGAATCCCTTGAAATTATCATTGGCACCTCCATAGTATTCCTCAAATTTCTGGTTTATAAAATTAGATATCATTTTTCTTTTAGTTGGATCTGATTTTTTGTATCCAATATTCATTTTTAGTATATTTGTTTCAATAAAATCCGTGAGCTTTGGTGTTCTAGCAACAATATGAGTACAGTTTGAAGACGTTGAATTATAAACCTGTGTACTGTGCTTCAAAATTTTGTACTGCAGAGAGTTTAATTTATCTTTGACTTTTTTGGGTATAAAGTTGTACCAGATCGTGGAACCATAAGTTAGTGAACTTCGAAACAGTGTCTTATAGAGTTCTATTCTTCTTTTACTGTCCAGTCCCCATGCTTTCCCGGTTAATCCAATTAGGTATCCACTAGCTCTATTTGTCTTAGTAATAATCTCATCAATATGGGGCACAAAATCCAATTTGTTTTTATTTCTATGATTTTTAAAAGTTATTCCCATAATCTTCAGTTTTTCTACCCGATTGGCAGTGATAGTGTTAGGAATTTTTGCAGCTATTTTGCTATTAAACAAGTATAAGATTTTCGTTTTCTCTTCAGAGATACGGTCAACTTATTGTTCCCACACCAGTCTAATATTCTCCCCATGACCTTTCCTGTTGTATTCCGAAGTTCTGTCAAGTTGTTTCCCCAACATATCACAGTTAAATCATCCGCATAAGCAATGATTTCACTGTTTGATTCTGAAAAGTTATTCAATAAATCGTTTAGAATAATATTCCATATTGTAGGGGATATAGGCCCACCCTGTGGACATCCCTTGCTTAATTTTTTGTGGGTTTCATTTGATGAGTATCTAAATCTCACTCCTCTATTATTAAGAAAAGACTGTAGTAGTTTTATTATTGAAGCTTGAACGTTGTCCTCATCTAGTCTTTTCAGCACCATCGGCCACCATGCATTGTCGAACGCTCCACTTATATCAACTGCGATTATAGCTGTATATTCTTTGTTTTTATGTTCTAGAGCTATTTTGACAATTTCATTTAATGCAGAGACAGTAGATCTAGATCTTCTAAATCCATGTTGACGATTGTTAAGCAGATTTGAGTCTTCATAAAATTTTATTAGTTTGTTGTTAATTATTTTTTCAAATATTTTGGAAATGTTTGAGTTGAGACAAATGGGTCTGTAGCTTTTATAAATTTTCATGTCTGTTTTACCTGGTTTGGGAATAATTATTACTTCAGATTTTTTCCATTCATTCGGATAATAATTTAAATCTAAGCATTTTTAAATCAATGTATTATTGTCTGTTCTTTCCATCTTCCTCAAATCACTGTATTATTGTCTGTTCTCTCTATCTTCCTTAAATCACTGTATTATTATCTGTTCTCTCTAACTTCCTCAAATAACTGTATTATTGTCTGTTCTCTCTATCTTCCTTAAATCAATGTATTATTGTCTGTTCTTTCCATCTTCCTCAAATCTCTCACTGTATTATTGTCTGTTCTCTCTATCTTCCTCAAATCACTGTATTATTATCTGTTCTCTCTATCTTCCTTAAATCACTGTATTATTATCTGTTCTCTCTAACTTCCTCAAATAACTGTATTATTGTCTTTTCTCTCTATCTTCATCTCTCAATCTTGGTCGCATCACGGTGGGCGGGGTTGCGCGTTGGTGACATCACCAGCTCTTCATCCCTCCCTCTGCGCACCACCCGCGCCACCCTAGCTGACGTCGCGGCACTCACCTCTTTCTGCAGCCGGCTTGTAGAGTAGAACCAGAACCACACCCACCGTGTTGACAACATCGAGAATGACATTGTGCTGCGCGGGACGGCCACCCCCTCCAGCGCCTAACCACCCGCACTGCCCGACGTATGCTGGAGCGTCCACGCCTGACTGCACTTCCCATTACCCAGCTGCTGGGCCGGTGGCTCCCTCATGTCAGCATCCCCATCTCCATCAGCTGGTCTTCTCTCCGGTGAGGTGCTTACTCGGGCCACAATGCCGATGTTGCTGTGCGGCTGGCCCTGCACGCTCTTCCCCATCCAGCGCATCCGGCCTCAGCCCAGGAGTCATGCATCACCCGTGGGTCCGGAGACCTGTCACTGGCCCACCGCTAATGGTCGTGTAGGAGGATCAGGACAGTCATCCTGGAGGCCTTCACCATCATCCAGCGGCCCCCTGACCTGCAGGCCTGGATCTTCGGGCATGACCTGGAGGACAACGCCTTGGCCATCATAGCATCTGCCAAGACCCGCATCTACAAATACTTCCTGATCCTGTAGTTGCGGGGGGGGGGGTGTCCAAGAGGACCCTCTCCTAGCCTGGAGGAGGACCCTATCAAGATGGTGAAGCCTTCCTCACTCATAATTCATTGTAAATATTTCCATTATTCTTCATTAATTTTGAAAAACCTAATTGACAAGATGTCAATAAAAGTGTTTCAATCTCTATCTTCATCAAATCACTGTATTATTGTCTGTTCTCTCTATCTTCCTCAAATCACTGTATTATTGTCTGTTCTCTCTATCTTCCTCAAATCACTGTATAATTATCTGTTCTCTCTATCTTCCTCAAATCACTGTATTATTATCTGTTTTCTCTATCTTCCTCAAATCACTGTATTATTGTCTGTTCTCTCTATCTTCCTCAAATCACTGTATTATTATCTGTTTTCTCTATCTTCCTCAAATCACTGTATTATTGTCTTTTCTCTCTATCTTCCTCAAATCACTGTATTATTGTCTGTTCTCTCTATCTTCCTCAAATAACTGTATTATTGTCTGCTCTCTCTATATTCCTCAAATCACTGTATTATTGTCTTTTCTCTCTATCTTCCTTAAATCACTGTATTATTGTCTGTTCTCTCTATTTTCCTCAAATCACTGTATTATTGTCTTTTCTCTCTATCTTCCTCAAATCACTGTATTATTGTCTGTTCTCTCTATCTTCCTCAAATCACTGCATTATTGTCTGTTCTCTCTATCTTCCTCAAATCACTGTATTATTGTCTGTTCTCTCTATCTTCCTCAAATCACTGTATTATTGTCTGCTCTCTCTATCTTCCTTAAATCACTGTATTATTTTCTGTTCTCTCTATCTTACTTAAATCACTGTATTATTATCTGCTCTCTCTATCTTCCTCAAATCACTGTATTATTGTCTTTTCTCTCTATCTTCCTCAAATCACTGTATTATTGTCTTTTCTCTCTATCTCCCTTAAATCACTGTATTATTGTCTGCTCTCTCTATTTTCCTCAAATCACTGTATTATTGTCTATTATCTCTATCTTCCTCAAATTACTGTATTATTGTCTTTTCTCTCTATCTTCCTCAAATAACTGTATTATTGTCTGTTCTCTCTATCTTCCTCAAATAACTGTATTATTGTCTGTTCTCTCTATCTTCCTCAAATCCCTGTATTATTGTCTTTTCTCTCTATCTTCCTCAAATCACTGTATTATTGTCTGTTCTCTCTATCTTCCTCAAATCACTGTATTATTGTCTGTTTTCTCTATCTTCCTCAAATCACTGTATTATTATCTGTTCTCTCTATCTTCCTCAAATCACTGTATTATTTTCTGTTTTCTCTATCTTCCTCAAATCACTGTATTATTGTCTGTTTTCTATATCTTCCTCAAATCACTGTATTATTGTCTGTTCTCTCTATCTTCCTCAAATCACTGTATTATTGTCTGTTCTCTCTATCTTCCTCAAATCACTGTATTATTTTCTGTTTTCTCTATTTTCCTCAAATCACTGTATTATCTTCTGTTTTCTATATCTTCCTCAAATCACTGTATTATTGTCTGTTCTCTCTATCTTCCTCAAATCACTATATTGTCTGTTTTCTCTATCTTCCCCAAATCACTGTATTATTTTCTGTTTTCACTATCTTCCTCAAATCACTGTATTATTGTCTGTTCTCTCTATCTTCCTCAAATCACTATATTGTCTGTTTTCTCTATCTTCCTCAAATCACTGTATTATTGTCTGTTCTCTCTATCTTCCTCAAATCACTGTATTATTATCTGTTCTCTCTATTTTCCTCAAATCACTGTATTATTGTCTGTTCTCTCTATCTTCCTCAAATCACTATATTGTCTGTTTTCTCTATCTTCCTCAAATCACTGTATTATTGTCTGTTCTCTCTATCTTCCTCAAATCACTGTATTATTATCTGTTCTCACTATTTTCCTCAAATCACTGTATTATTATCTGTTCTCTCTATTTTCCTCAAATCACGTATTAAAGTCTGTTTTATCTTTATTTGTCAACTTACTATGCTATTGTCAATACCAAACCTACGTAATATCTGTATATGTCAGTTCTACTGTATTATTATAAGACTTTTCATGTATTCAGCTCACCGACCACTCTTCAACTGGCATCCTTATCTTGTGGCTCCATGAATCTTCCTTGAGGACCACGATATTCCCTTCCACTGATATCTACTGGAGTCAGTGGAGACCTGCTGGTGACATTCCAGCGACTTCTGTAAGGTGAGGTCCATATTTACCTATTCAATGAATTTTTATATATTAATATAATTTTTGTTAAATAACACGCATAATAAATATTTCTGTTAACTGGTTTAAATAAACAAAAGGTAATAAGACCACACACACAAATCCAAAGTTATTTTTTCTATGAGCTGAAGAAAATGAATTCCAAATTGAATATCAATGTTGATGCCATCACTTGAAGATTCTATTTTAAAGAATTCAGGATCTGAAGCTCTCCATTATATATTTATTTATTTGTTGTTTATTTTTTAGTCCTATTACCTTGCGTGCTTTAATAATCTATAATCCAAATTATGCTTTACACACACTATTTATATATTTGAATTTGGTCTTATTACCTTGTTTTTATAATCTATATTCCAAATTGTGCCCTTATCTGATATAAATAGGCTATATATAAGTATGATGCAGAATCTGTCTTTAATTTATCTATTGTAGAGTATATTGATGATGAATAATTGGTGCTGATTCCCTGAGTAAAAATCTTCTCTTTTTTTCCTGTATTTTTCTAAATGTGGTCATATAGTGTTCTATTTCATTTTTGATCTTTCACTTTACATAAAGAACATACTAAGTCATCTTCTCCTAAGCTATTGACAAGATTTCCTCAGAAAAAGTAAAGAATATTGTCAAGTAGCTCTACAACCACAGGAAGCTCCATGGGACACCTGTCAATCATCACTGGACTCCAGCATTGTTAGAAGAGGAGTAGACCTCTTTAAAAATCCTTACTTCAACTGACCCGGTTGATAGACCTCAGCAAGGGTCCCTCTCCAGGGATACTGTGTCTGTACTCATGTTAGAATCGGCAGCAAAGGCTTCCATGTTAGGGATTGCCTCAAATTACAGGCAAAGTCAGACTTTCACCAAAGTGTGCCTGGATCATGGTGCCATGATCAACGAAAGCTGCACCCCTATACCCCATTCCATGAGACATGGAATTCGTTTAATCTTTACACAAAGGGATAAGAAACAACAACAACATCACTAGACTCCGGGGGAATAGGTGTGAGGGGTTCTCGAAATCTTATCGACAAATAAGGAAAACAAGACGTCTCGGTGGCTGACCACTCATTATTTTTACCTAGGGATAAGTTGTTCTCCCTATAAATACCTCTTGTATATAATTTTATTGGAGAACTAAAAGGTAAATACCCTTTATATTAAATTAATTATTCCCAAATTTGCCCTTGATTTATTTATCTCCGCGACAAAAATTTTCAAATGAGCAATGGGCCGTTTGACAATAAGTAGTATATCACTGAGTAGATAATCCTTCAGTAAAAAATACACTTCAAGGTGCTTATAATGGGATAGTACTAGGAATCAATTATCCTAGCTTTATTATTTTCAGAGATTGATCTACATTTAAACCTCTCCATAGCGCCCCCTCTTGGGACTCACCAAAATAGGGTGATATAGAGAGGAGGTGCAATAGACAGGTCACTTTTAATGTAAATCGCATTGTACTACGTAATTAAATTCGGGCGCTATAGAGAGGGAGGCGCTATTTAGAGGGGGCGCTATAGACACGTTTTACTGTATTGCCGTTTTAATAATTGAAGGGATTTCTCTGTTCAAAGCTGAAGCATTCGTACAATATTTCAGCCAAGAAAATCCAGTTGAATCTATTAACACTGATCTACAAAAAAATATAAAAGTTTTATTTTCCCCAAAAAGAAACCATATTTGATCTTAATATGACTCTTTGTGTTGATTCCAAATATACCATTAGATATTCTCTATCGCACAAGGTTTCTGAGAGACAACCGTTTCTTATATTGGGCTAAACACAAAGTAATATATGCAAATAATATTGTATAAGCTTTTTGTTAAACCTCATTACATTAACTAGTGCTGAGAGATTTGCTGCGGGTTTATTCTTGCTTGGACAAGTTGATACGTAAATCAACAATTTGTTTGATAGCATTGTAGTGAAGATTGAAGATTTAATATGAGGAAAAACATTATTTATATTTATTATACATGTTTGTGTGTCTTTTGTAACACTGAATTGCTTTATTTTCCTTCTCGTATTCTATCAAATTATTTTTATATATTGTTTACACAAGATGGTGCCAATATGTCAAGGTGTTGCGTGAATAATCCAGATACTTTCTGTTATATCTGTAGAGAATTAACTTTCAAAGCTCAAAGGCAAAACATTACACTGCTCATCAAAAAGTTCTATAAACTTAACTTTGGATGTAAAGTTGTTGTTGTTGTTTCTTATCCCCTTGTGTAAAGATTACACGAATTTCATTCATGGAATGGGGTGTAGGGATGCAGCTTTCGTTGATCATGGCACCATGATCCAGGCACACTTTGGTGAAAGTCTGACTTTGCCTGTAGTTTGAGGCCGTTCCTAACATGGTAGCAGACGCCTTTGCTGCCGACTCTAACATGAGTACAGACGCAGCTCCTCCGTATCCCTGGAGTGGGACCCTTACTGAGGTCTATCAACTGGGTCAGTTGAACTCAGGATATATAAAGAGATCTACTCCTCTTCTAACAATGCTGCTGTTGGTCCGCGACTGCTTATTCGTCAGAGTTATTCTACTTGTTTCGCAGTTGACCTTCATATCTGAAGGTCGTTCCCCTATCCGCCATCTGGGGACGTGCCCTATAGCAGCTGCCGAGGGGGATGTAAAGTAGGTGACCAAGATTAGACTTAAGTCTCTCCTCATTGTTGTCATGCTTGTACTAGCCTCGAAGATGGTGGATTAAAGGTAAAGGCCATATGTCTTTTGTGGTTCAAATGGTATGGAGAAAACCAAAAAACAGAGTGTTATCTTTGTTTGACAAAAACTAAAGGTATTACATCTGAATCACAACATACAATTAAATATTCAGATTTGCCATCTTTTACGAGACTAGTTCCTCATAGTGATGATTTACCTATGCCACAGCCTCCCGAATATGTTACATTTATTGACGATGATTCAAATAGTGCCATAGGTTTCCCAAGATATGCTGGAATAGGTTAAGAGAAATATCCATAAATACAGGAAAATCTATTGGACTCGACAGGACTATTTTAGCAATTTATCACCAATGCGGCCTTGCCTGGACAAACAATGCTATCGACTATGAGACCATTCAAAACGAATTACCAGGGATTTTTCGTACAAAAACTGAACAATTAATTCAGCAGGACTTAGCAAAAAATGGATCCTACAAGATTATATTTTAATTATAAATTATTATATAAGTATTTAATGCCTGAACAATTTTTATCCTGGAACCTATCATTAGACATAAAAGGTTGCATTACCCAAACAAGAATCACTTCGACTTTACTAAGAGAAAGTCACATTCAAATAATTAAAAAGGAAGATGTAATTTGTAAATTCTGCAAAACTGAAAGCATAGAATAAATGACCCACTACATCTCTGAATGCACTATTGCTAACGAGGAACGGAATAATATCTTAAAGAACATTATCCAAGTCTACGTGAACCCAGTTCAGCTAATCAGAATAATGTCCGAGAAAAAATATATAGCGATAGAATTGTTTAATTTTCATAAAAGGCTTGAGAACAAGGTAATCTCTCAGAACTAAAATTACAGAACAATTTCCATCCATAGTTAATTTGTATAGTGTTATGTTGAATACTTTGATTTCCTTTTCATTTTCCCTTCTCTCCTTTGTTTATGTTTTTCCCCCTTTCTTCAATAAAAAGATGTATGGCGAGTCCTTACAGGGCGGAAATGTCCGAATAAGGCAGTTGTGTTGTTGTTGATTCAAATAGTGATGAGCAAGGCAAAATACCACAAATTTAAAAACATGTTTCATTCGAAACTCAATTATTAACTAGAGGATATTGGAATTACCTTGTACGTGATTTGAATTTATTCGAAAAACAGAGTGAACTCTTAGCTTCTAGGTTAAAAGGTTGGAATCTGCTGCATAAAGATACAAAATTATGTTTTTTTCGCCAACGACAAGCTGAATTTCAAGACTTATTTTCACAAGAAAATGACTTAGTGTACTGCAAGGATGTTGCTCGTCTAATGGATAAGTTTGGTCATGAACATAATACAGAAGAGTGGCGCTTATTCCTTGATTCCTCTAAAGTTAGTTTGAAAGCTGTTCTCCTTCACAACAGTATTAAGTTCCCATCGGTGCCAATAGCACACACATTCAACATGAAAGATAGTTACGAAAGCATGAAACTGCTTTTAAAAAGGTAGATTACGACAGATACAGCTGGGAAATCTGTGAAAATCTGAATTGAAAGTCATTGCTCTCTTACTTCATTTACAGCTTTGATATGCAAAATATTATTGTTTTCTGTGTGAGTGGGATAGTAGAGACAAGGAAAGGCATAATATCAAAAAGAATTGGTCAATAAACCTTAAAACCATTCTGCCTTCACTACATATAAAATCAGAATTGAAACAGCTTGTTAAATCCCTTAAACATGATGGGTTCTGATAAGGCACAATTTGGATTATAGATTAAGCATAAGGTAATAAGACCAAATCCAAATAAATAAATAGTGTGTAATGTTTCCGTAACAACGCTGTTACCGAAACGTCACACACTATTTATTTATTTGGATTTGGTCTTATTACCTTGTGTTTATGGGTTCTGTTTTAAATAGAGTGGAAATTTCCTGGAGTCAATGACAAAAAACTGTAGCTGGTATTTTTGATGGCCCTCAGATACAACAGTTCATAAATGATACCAATTTTGTCAACTCTATGAATAAACTTGAATTCAGTGCTTGGATCTCATAGTCTTGGTAGTTTGAAATATTTTGGAAATCTAAAGAGCTGAGAACTATCAAGAGATAGTAAACAATATGCTTACAAACTTCAAAATTCTTGGTTGCAGAATGAGTATAAAACTGCTTTACTTGTACAGCAACTCCGCCTTTGCTGGTCCCAAGCCCGGATGAAAAAGGAGGAGGGGTGGCAGTAACAAGCTCACTAAAAAAACCTGGGCTCAGCTGGCCCGGTTGATAGTACCCTGTAAGGGCTCCTGAACCAGGATGAGCAGCGTTTGTACTCCATGTTAGGAGCGGCTGCACATGGAGTCTGTTCCTCATGTCAGAGGCGGCCATTTCTTTTGGAGCTAAGTCGGCCTGCCACTGAGTAGTGCTCCCAGTCTTAATGACAAAGGCAGACGCATTCTACTTCACCCAGTCATGATGGTTGTCAATGCTTGATACCCTAATATGATTGAGTGGAGATAAGAAAGAAGTAGACTTGTATGACCACTTGGACTTCTTCCCTGACAATATGAGTAATATGAGTGAGGAGAAAGGTGAGAGATTTCACCAGGACATCAAAACTATGGAAGATCGGTGTTGTATATATTAATAATTTGTGTAAATATGAATATCTGCAACACTGTTTGTAAGCAAGGGAGTAATAATAAATATGTAATTCGTCTAGTGCGGTGGTATATTAATAACCTCTATATAGAGGTTGTAACTCAAGGTAATAAGACCAAATCCAAATAAATAGTGTGTGACAGTTCGGTAACAGCGTTGTTACCATCTTCAGACAAAAGTACTGAATGAGGCACAATTTGGATTATTCTATATACAGTTACGAGCGTCATTCTTCATCAGTCATCTCTGTCACCGTTTGCTTTTTTTTTTTTTGGAATGGCGCCCTCCTATTGATCGGCTACGATCACGCCACCTTTGCCCCCCCCCCCCCCCCCCCCCACTCGCTTTTTCGTTTTTGTAACCATTGTGTTGGAGCGGGTCGCTCCTTAAATAAATGCATATATTAGTTAATAACCAAATGGAATCCTCTCTTTCTTTTTCCCAGTAAGAGACGCCTACGGAAGCCAACAGTACATAGACAGATAAAGCACATAGGCTATAGTTATTAACTAACATATGCATTTATATAAGGCGCCAATTTATAATTGTAACAAATAGTATTTGAATCAAAACATTCAATCGGGTAAAACACGGGCGTTGCCCGGGTCATTCGGCTAGTAGATTATAAACACAAGGTAATAAGACCAAATCCAAAAAATAAATAGTGTGTGACATTTCGGTAACAGCGTTGTTACCATCTTCAGACAAAAGTATTGAATGAGAAATTTTACCACAGCTTGTTTTAAATAGTTACTGTTATCAAGTGTGTAAATAAACTATTTAATAGGTGATAAGGTGATAGGGCCTTCCAAGGCCCTGAATGACTCAGCTTTCAACAATCCTTTGTGTATGCTTTTTTTTTTTGCTTATCCCTAGTACACGTGGTAAAGACCATGATAATTATGGTGGGTACACACGTGAAAAGCAGTTCGACTTTGCACTTACAAATGTGCCAGAACCCCATTTGATTACTTGCACTTGCTGGTGGGGTTGGACTTTTGCAAAAATCGGGGGCCATTAGAGCATTTTTTTTTTTAATTAGAAAAAAAGTGCCAAATGCTGGAATTGAACCCGGGTCATAGCGGTCGAAAACCAACGGTTTAGACCACCCCTCCACCAACCCTCTTTGTGTATGTAAATATACCTACTTATAAATAAAGTCTTTCTGATATTTAAAATCACTTAACTTTCCCTACAATAAAACTTGCACAAATAATTCTGTTTTTAAAGTCAAGATCATCATTTGCCCCATATTAAATTACAAGTAAAGATAAGGCACAATTTGGAATCTATATATATAAAAATGGATGTTTGTTGGTCCGTCCGTCCGTCCGTCCGTCCGTTTGTCAGTGATAATCTTCTACATCGCTCAACCAATCGTGATGAAACTTTGGGAAGATGTTTAGTATACTACCGGGATGGTTTATGGCTAATTACTCTTTAGAAATAACCTTTCGTTGCATTTTTATTTACAATAAAACGTAAATTCACTCGCAATCTGCGCCCCTCTCGCGGCAGACGGGGGATGGCGGCGCGCGACGATTGGCTGCCGGCGCAGCACGTGACCTCCCTGCCTCCCCCCGCCGAGTAAATGAGATCTCCCGGCTGACGGCCGAGCAGCGCCCTCTAGAACGCGTTACGATTTTGACGGCGCGGGGCGCTCCCGGTTGGACAGTTGCGCGGGGGCAGAGTGACCTCGCGGGTGCCCTCCGGGAACTACGTCCATATTCCATATGTAATATACATTTAATCGTGTAAACCCGGGCGTTGCCCGGGTCATTCGTCTACAAATTCGCAGTAGTTCACTAATTCAAACCAAAATATCCATACATAGGTAAAAGAATACTGGGAAGACTGACATTTATTAATGCAGTGATTATAATCAATGATTACAATGAAGGGCTATATTGTCTATATATATAAAAATCACTTTCAAATATTAACGTAACGTTCCATTCTCAATCCCGTTGGGCTTTAGATCGGCTAAAACATTTTTATCTTTATTAGTGAATATTAACTTTACTGTACTGAATAGTTTAGTATAATGTTAATTCAACATATTACAATTTAGCCACTGCAACGCGTGGCCGGGTTCGCTGTGTAGTATACTATCAGGACGATTTCTGGCGAATTATTTTAGAATAATATTTATAGCAATAAATATAGCGAAATTAAGACGTAGTGATAATATTCTGTGTTTGTGCATATATAAATATTTTACAGAAAATGTGAGAACGTTCTATTAGAATATCTCGAAAACAAAAAACAATACATATAATAACATATACAATATACAATACATATACATTTTATCTTTATAAGTGAATATTGACTTTACTGTACTGAATAGTTTAGTATAATGTTAATTTAACATATTACAATTTAGCCACAGCAAGGCGTGGCCGGGTCCACTAGTATCTATATATATAAAAATGAATGTTTGTATGTTTGTTTGTTGGTTTGTATGCTCGGTATACAAATTCGCAGTAGTTCACTAATTCAAACCAAAATTGCCATACATAGGTAAAAAATAACGGGGATGACGATAGGCTATTTTAAAAAATATATAAATCAATTATTAAAACTATATATTCAAATTATTCTACTTAGCTCACAAACAGCGCCCTCTAGAACGCGGGCGATCTGCCGGCGGCGCGCGCCCGTTGGCTGCCTGCGAGCACGTGACTTCCCTGTGCGCCGCCGGCGAGCACGTGACTTCCCTGTGCGCGCGCATGCCTGTCGGCGACCGCCCGCCAGCGAGAGAAGCTTTTTCTTAATTACAATGCAAGTCCTTAACTATATTTACAGATTTTCTAATTTATAACTATTTCACATATTTACATATATGTTTTCATTTTTTGCTATAACTGATCTAATTCGCCGTTTAAAATAACTGCTCTTGCAATATTTGCTATGTTTTATGTGTTTGAATAAAACATTTAATCGTGTAAACCCGGGCCGCCCGGGTCATTCGTCTAGTAGATTATAAACACAAGGTAATAAGATCAAATCTAAATAAATAATTAGTGTGTGACGTTTCTGTAACAGCGTTGTTACCATCTTTCATTCAATACTTTTGTCTGAAGATGGTAACAACACTGTTATCTAAATGTCACACAATAATTATTTATTTGGATTTGGTCTTATTACCTTGTGTTTAAATTACAAGTAGTACATAAACGTGTACATAATTTGTACATAAAGGTTCAAATTTCATAATGATCATGCTCCGCCACATTATTACGAGGGCCATCAAATAAATAAGTTTCTTTTTTTTTTTTTTTCTGCGAACGAAACATTGTAAAAATTAGTTAGTAGTTTAGTCACTAGGATGCGTTGGAAGCGCGTGACCTTCAAAATCACGCTACTCGTACGCGCAAGTCTGTAGCGCTTTAGTTTCCATGGAGCTACCACTGGTTTATTTATTTATTTCAATTCAAAACGCTATGTTCCCTATGTTCTTTTCATGGCGAAAAATGAAACTGCGGTCAATATTCATCGCTATTTAGTGTCAGTGTATGGTGAAGGATGTATGAGCATCCAAATGGTTCGCTGATGGCGTTCATGGCTCTTGGAAGGACGGCAAAACGTGCATGATGACGAGCGAAGCGGCAGGCCCGTTACTGCTACGGACAATGCAGCCGTTGCTGCTGTTCGGAATGTGGTGGAAGCAGATCGCCGCGTCACCATTGACGAAAAAATATTTCGACTGCCTCCTGGAATCGAAATTGGACGCTCTTCGATTGGAACAATCATGTCAGATGTTTTGAATTTTCGCAAAGTCTGCGCAAGATGGCTCCTGCGTTTTATCTTGGAAAATCACAAGCAACAACGGATGGAGGCAGCCCGAGCTTTCCTGTAAATGCATCGAAGAGATGGAGATCAACTGTTTTCCCGTATTGTCACTGGAGATGAAAGCTGGGTGCATCATTCAACTCCAGAAACAAAACGACAAAGCATGGTGTGGAAGAAGCCTGAGGAAAGTGTACCAAAAAAGGCGAAGGTCACAATCTCTGCAGGCAAAGTTGTGGCTATCGTCTTTTGGGACTGTAAGGGTGTTTTATTGGTTGACTACCTGCCCCCAAACACTACGGTTAACGCTGCAAGGTACTGCGAAGTCCGCACTGAACTCAGAGCTGCAATAAAACGGAAACGTTGTGGATTTTTGTCTCGGAAAGTGTTACTCGTCCATGACAATGTTCGCCCTCACGCAGCTCGAACGACCCAAACGTTGCTGGAAAACTTCAAAGGGGAAATTTTCACACATCCACCTTAATCTCCGGATCTTTCCCCAAGCGACTTCCATCTTTTTCCAGCACTCGAGTTGCACCTTGGAGACAAGCACTTTGCGAATGATGACGAAGTGCAGGCGGAGGCGAACCACTGGCTACAAAGGCAGGACACGGCTTGGTACAACAGTGGTATCAAAAAATTGCTGCAACGGTACCAAAAATGTTTGGACAGAAATGGTGATTATGTAGAGAAGTAGTCTATGAGTTGTATAATGAAAATAAATAACTGCATAATTGTAAATAATGTTGTTTCATTTTATTTTTTATTTCAACACACAAAACGTGATATCCCGGCTAGGGATAATTGCGTTGATTTACTTTTTTTTTAAACAGAAACAGTTATAAACATATTATACAAAAAAAGTAATCAAAATAAAAAGAGGAACAATAATATATATTAGGAACCTGAACCTTTCAGGTTGAAAGAAAATCATAAATATATTTACAAAAATAATTAAACTTATGATAATTCTCTCTGGTATTTACAAATTGATATAGATATACATTTTTTATTGTCTGTTGTCTAGCGGTGAAGAAGAGTGGGCATTCCAGCAGTAGGTGTCTTGAGTCCTGGAATTCGTTGCCACAATGAATTAAAATCCCTTAAAATTTCCATGGTTCGTTATAAACTGGGTATTATAAAAATTGGAGCGAAAATATGTTGGAATTCCAAACGGGAAAAAGCTTTGGAACGTTTCATTTGTTTTTTAAAATAATTCATCTATTTTTGCACTTTAAAATGATCTGTTGTTGTTGTTGTTTCTTATCCCCTTGTGTAAAGATTACACGAATTCCATGAGTTCATGCTCCTCGAGCTTTCTCATGGAATGGGGTATAGGGGTGCAGCTTTCGTTGATCATGGCACCATGATCCAGGCACACTTTGGTGAAAGTCTGACTTTGCCTGTAGTTTGAGGCCGTTCCTAACATGGAAGCAGACGCCTTTGCTGCCGACTCTAACATGAGTACAGGCACAGCTCCTCCGTATCCCTGGAGTGGGACCCTTGCTGAGGTCTATCAACCGGGTCAGTTGAAGTCAGGATTTTTAAAGAGGTCTACTCCTCTTCTAACAATGCTGCTGTTGGTCCGCGACTGCTTATTTGTCAGAGTTATTCTGCTTGTTTCGCAGCTGGCCTTCATATCTGAAGGTCGTTCCCCTATCCGCCACCTGGGGACGCGCCCTATAGCAGTCAGCTCTGCCAAGGGTTAAAATGATCTAATTATACTTGGAGAATGTGGTCTATAAGTATTTTGATCCTCTATTGAAAGATGAGCCAAATCATATTTAATTATTTTAGATTCAATATAATCTGTGAGAAGGGGGATGTTCGCAAGATATGGACACAGTTGGAAGATGTAGTTTTGTAGGCTCTGCTCACCCAAAGAAGAATTTGATATTGAGTAGAATTTAGTTTTTCTTTGCATCGATTATTTATAAATTTGTACCATATTTCTGAACCACAGGTTAGAACTGGCCTGATAATTGTTTTATACAAAATTATTTTTTTTTAGTATTTATTCCCCACATCTTTCCACATAGTGAAAACAGAAAATTATTCATTCTTACAATCCTGCACAAAATGTTGAAATGTGTGGTAAAATTAATCTTCTTTTTTATTCTATGATTTGTTAAAAATAGGGAAACTTATTTATTGGATGGCCCTCGTATATTTCATTGTTTAGTATTGCTAGTTGAAATAGAACTATTCTCCCCTTGATAGTGTTTTTTTTTTTTATATAAAAACTTATTTTTAATTTTAAACATTATTATCGTAATAGATAACCACTCATTTTTGGAAGGCCTATCTATTAATGTTAGGAAGAGTAAATACAGTAGAACCTCCCTGTAAAGGACAACACCTAATTGCAGAGCCAAACTGTTCTTTAATGAGAGGTGTCCTCTTACCGAAGAGTTGCTAAATTTTGCAAATGAAAACTGTCCTTTGTGGAGAAGTGCCCACTAGCGGAAGTTCTGCTAAAGGGAGATTCTAGTGTATATACTTAAAGAGTTGAACAACCTATCTGTAAAGGATACCTAGAGGTTAAACACAGGGTAATAAGATCAAATCCAAATAAATAAATAAATAGTGTGCCACACTATATATTTAGATTTGGTCTTATTACTTTGTGTTTATAATCTATAATCCAAATTGTGCTTTATTGATACCTAGAGGTGCCAGTGTCCTTTAGAGAGAGGTGTCCCCAAGTAAGAGTATTCTCTCCTGGAGCTGTTCTACTGTATTCCTTGTTGGTCACAAATGATGACAATGGACACAATATAATCAAAATAAATAAGTGTTGAGAAAAAGTCTCAACACATGTATTTATCTCTTAAATAATTCTTCAGGTACAACATCAGTAACGGTAGAGATTGCGGGGCAGTGGACTCCACTGTCTGCTAGGACGGAACTTGCCCCAGGCTCCCAGTGGGAGAACTAGAGTTGTGGCGTTGTCGTCTGAGCCATACTGCATCGCCATGTCAGTAATGAGGGAAGCAGCTTCTGCTGGATTATCACAGTTCATCGCCAGCTTGCCAATCTCCTGGTTAGTCATGACATTGTTGACACCGTCGGTTGTCAAGATCATGCAGGAGTCCTTGCTGTGCTTCACCTGCGACACACACATAGTGTTGGGGTTTAAATCCGCCTTTGCCGGTCCCAAGCCTGGACGAAAAAGGAGGAGGGGGAGCAGTAACAAGCTCGCTAAAAAAACCTGGGCTCAGCTGGCCTGGCTGACAGTACCCTGTAAGGTCTCCTAATCCAGGGATACAGGATGAGCAGCGTTTGTACTCCATGTTAGGAGCAGCTGCACATGGCATCTGTTCCTCATGTCAGAGGCGGCCATTTCTTTTGGAGCTAAGTCGGCCTCCCAATGAGTAGTGCTCCCAGTCTTAACCCTTAATTACTGGTGTTTAGCTTGAGAGGCCGTGTGAAAATTAAAAATGTTTGTAAAAATTTCAAAATTCATCATTTTTCAGGTAGCTTAATAAAATACATTTATTTAAAGAACTTTGCATTTTAAGAGAAATCTATTTTGTATATCCAGAGTTATTAAATCAAACGGCCTTTAAAGCTGAGCGCCAGTAATTACGTCACTGGGAATTTTAGCGTTCCTATTATTGGCCGTTTTACTTTTGGTTTTATTGACCTTCAAATGCACTAAATAAGTTGAGCATTCGTTTTTAAATTATTCTTGCTTTAATTATCTGCATTCTAAATTGTGTTTTGTGATTGTAATTTTATATAATATAATAGAAGTTCGGTTCCACTTTTAGTTTTTCAAAAAACAAAAATTTGGTATCCTATGTGCCTAAAATTGGACAATTTGTTACATTACTCTCCACAATGCAATTGACCACAGCAATTGATCAAGAAACTACTGAACAACAAAAGCCTGAGATCACATTTTATAATATGACCAAAGGTGATGTGGATGTAGTTGATCAGAAAGGTACCATGTATTCTGTTGGAAGAAGAACCAAAAGATGGCCCCAGTGTTTATTTTTTAACTTTTTGGATGTGGTTGCAATAAATTCAGCAGTAATTTATAAAGCTGTCAAGCAAGACGGTGGAATGGTTTGTAAAATATTTTATAAAGCAGCTTGCTCTACAACTATTGACAGATGCCTTGAATATGAGAAATCAAGCCAAAAATTTGCCAAGAGATCTGCAAGTATTAATTCAGAAGCATGCTGGAACTTCATCACTTGAGGTAGGCAAATATTTATTTGATGTTCATACGAAATATCAATACCGTGTGTTCTCTAGGAATCCACAAGCTGCAGTCCTTGTCCCAAAAAAGGCAAAAGATGCTACCTATGTAAAAAAGATCGTCGAACTCAAATGCAATGCAAAAAATGCAAAGAGCCAATCTGCAAAGATCATTCTATTGAAATATGCTTGAATTGTGCACCTAATCTTGAATAAAATATTTTAGATAGAATTTTTCAGAATATATATATAGAATATTTTAGATAGAAAGAGTTTCTTGTACATTTTCATTTAATTTTGTTTAGAGCTCTGTTTATTAAAAAATATATATATATATTTATTCTTTGGAAATTATGTGAATACGTTTAATTTCTTTTTAATATTATAATTAACATGATATATTATTGATTTTAAAAGTCGGCCTGAGAGGCCGAACGCTAATAATTGTGTAACTAAATTAGGCGCCAGTAACTAAGGGTTAATGACAAAGGCGGACGCATTCTACATCACCCAGAAATGTTTGAGTGGAGATAAGAAAGAAGACATAGTGTTGGGAGAACAGCTGTAGTGCAGTCAAGTTATGGGAGACTCCATCAACAAACCAGTTGAGTAGAACTTCCAGTTAGAGAGAGACCACAGAACAAACTGCAGGTTGTTTATACATCCTAGGAGTAATATGGCCACCAAGACCTCTCGGTCCATAAGCCGATCCTTTTTCACTAGCTACCTTGCCAAAGAAATGATGCATTCTCCATGCACCGAGAGGCCAATGGTTTGGCCCCTCGCGCCCGCCTTTATGGTCTGGCTTCATGGGGTTGGCCAATCAGCCCATAGGCGTCTACGAGAGTTCATGGCCAGGTTGCTGTCCGAGCCCTCCCATTTGGACTTGGTTTAACCCGTCCTACGCTCCAATAGGATTCCCACCCCCCCCCCCCCCTTTGGCCCTCATACACTTAGTTCCCAGTACTCCCCGAATCTGCCGACGAATTAAGGACCTCTGAGGTTGACACAGGGAACCAGGCTAGTTATAAAGTGGAGTGAACCCAGGAGGAGCTCTGATCATCAGAAATAGACAGCATCAAACAGCATTAACAAGATTTAGAACAGGCCATCTCAAGCCATTGAAGATAGAAAATAACAAAATCTACCCCACTTGCCCAAAATGTAGCTTGGCACCTGCAGCTCCAGAACCCATGTTGGCTTGCATTTGATGCACTAAACAGGACCTTTGGGAGAGGCCGCTGCTTATCATAAAATAGCTTGAGGAGCATGGACTCATGGAATTCGTGTAATCTTTACACAAGGGGATATAAGAAACAAAAACAGTTGGTAGAGTGGAGTGGACCCAAGAGGAGCTCTGAACCTCAGACAGCACCAAACAACAAGACTTAGAACAGGCCATCTCAAGCCAATGAAGATAGAAAATAATAACAAAATCTACCCTACTTGCCCAAAATGTAGCTTGGCACCTGCAGCTCCAGAGCACATTTTGGCCTGCATTAGATGCACTAAACAGGACCTTTGGGAGAGGCCACTGATTATCATAAAACAGCTCGAGGAGCATGAAGTCATGGAATTGGTGTAATCTTTACACGAGGAGATAAGAAACAACAACACTGTCTATAAACAGCTAGAGGAGCATAGACTCATGGAATTCATGTAATCTTTACATAAGGAGATAAGAAACAATAACAACAATCTGTAACAAGAGTTCCTGGTTACAGACACTTCCAATGTAGAAACAGAATAGTTGATAGGTCTTCAAATACACCATCAAACTATAGAGGAATTGTTATCCAACTTATCTTTACATCCATATTGAAGACTAGATTGAGCAGCTGGATAGAAGGAAGGGGAACATTGGCGGAAAATCAAGCGGGTTTCAGAAGAGGATATTCCTGTCAATACTATATTTTCACACTTACCTGACTGATTCAAATGACGCTGAGCCGTTAAAAGGAAGAAGTTATACGCTTTTTTTTTTTTTGTGGATATCAAAAAGGCTTTTGATACTCCGCGTTCTCGCTAGCCGTGGAAAATGCAAATAACCCAAATTGGTATAAAATTTATCTTTTATTTTGCCTGTCTGTGCAAAATTTTAAATCTTAATAGATTTATTTTACATGTATACATTAACTTTTTTTTTTTAAACTTTAACTTCTCCTTTAAACTTTAACTTCTTTAATTCCTTATCTTCTTTAATTCCTTATCTTCTTTAATTCCTTGTCTTCCTTAATTCCTTGTCTTCTTTAATTCCTTGTCTTCCCTAATTCCTTGTCTTCTTTTGAGCACGAGTATTCCGTCTCCTAGGCTCTAATATCTTCTTCTACCAGATTATTATCAATCCCCTGCTAATCTCACCAACTCTGCTAATCCCCCTCAGCGACTATACCTTTCTCCTCGCCGCAACTATGCCCTGTCCTCTCTACTCTCGCGCGTGCCTCTCTTCTCACTCTCCCCGTCTTTTATAGTCGAAAAAGGGTCACGTGGACGGACTCTATGGCGCATCCTGTGGCGCACGCCATCTAGAGCCGATTTCATCAATATATAATTATAGAATTATAATTATACATTTCCAAGACACACCTTCTTCTTTGGGAAAAGTTAGCAGCTTATGATTTGAGTGACCGTTTCATCAGTCTCATACAGAGCTATTATACTCAAATGTCTGCAACAGTTAGATGGAACGGCTCACTTACGTAATTTATAAAAATACAATCTGAAGTCCTACAGGGTGAACTGCTATCACCTCACTTATTTATCCTTTTTCTAAATGACCTAGTTTCTTTATATGATGATGCGGACATGCCAAGTATCTATTTACCGAATTATGGGAGGGTTCATTACTGATGAACCTAGCCTTCCAATATTTTTTCATCGCAGTAAGAATAGTAGAAGTTTGATTTATTTATCAAAAGAAACATTCGCATATTAATGTCTTCATTCGTTGTATATAGATAGTGTGTTATTGGTTAGATGATATTCTATATACAGTTACGAGCGTCATGCGTTCTTAATTCTTCATCTCTGTCACCGTTTGCTTTTTTTTTGGAATGGCGCTCTCCTATTGGTTGGCTACGATCACGTGGCTACGATGGCGCCGCCACTACGCGAGACACTTTGTTTTTGACTTTGCCCCCCCCCCCCCACTCGCTTTTTGGTTTTTGTAACTATTGTGTTGGAGCGGGTTGCTCCTTAAATAAATGCATATATTAGTTAATAACTAAATGGAATCCTCTCTTTCTTTTTCCCAGTAAGAGACGCCTACGGAAGCCAACAGTACATAGACAGATAAAGCACATAGGCTATAGTTATTAACTAATATATGCATTTATTTAAGGCGCCAATTTATAATTGTAACAAATAGTATTTGAATCAAAACATTCAATCGGGTAAAACACGGGCGTTGCCCGGGTCATTCGGCTAGTATATATATATACAGCAGAACCCCTCCTCCCTCCCTGTAAAAGATAACACTTAGTTGCAGAGCCCAAGTATCTTTAGGAAGAGGTGTTCTCTTACCCGAAAGTTGCTAAATAGTAAAAATAGTCATTTTGTAAAAACAATATATTTGCATGAATACACTGATCATGTGGAAAAAATAAGAAAAATGAATGGCCAGGTATTGATATTAAAAACAAAAAGTTATATCCTGACCATGAGCTTTTTTTCCCACGTGTTTAGCGTATTTACACAAATTTGACTTGAATAACCATTTCTTGATTTCTCTGGAAGCCTCTTGGATCAAATTTTTGGTCTTTGAGGTACAGTCAATGCCAATAGTCCCAAATGCCCTCGTGGTTGGCTTTTCTTGATTTATCAAGAAATTGGGTTGGGAAAATATAACGGAACAAGATAAATCAATGTTTAGTTGATATTTGTTCCGTTATATGGCGCTCTGCCATCTAAAATGCTCATGTGAGTGGTCAGGAAATGCCAATTTTGTTTTTAATATCAACACCTGACTATTTTTCTTTTTTCCCACATGTATATATATAAAAAATTAATAGAAATAAAATAATAAAAATGTATACATATATATTATAAATTCAATTGCCATCTATTGATGAAATTTGTAATAATAATTTTTTTAGCAATGTGTCTCTTTTGATCTATGTTATCTCTCTCTGGGGTCGTTTCTCACCGGCAGCAGATTCTATGGCCTTGTAAGGTTGCCGTCATCAACCTCACTGTCCAGGGGGTCTCCATGACGTGTGTCAACGCCCATGTTTCCCATGTTCCTGAAGAGCAATGCCGCCAGCTCCAGATCATCGCAGCTTTGGCGCATGAAGAAGATGCATGGATCCTCAGTGATCTGAACATCTTTGAGGAGTTGCATAAGGACTTGGCATCAGGCTCGGTAGAAGCCCTCGCAGGGCTACTGGACCAAGTCGACCTTGTCTACATCTTCTTCGATACTGCACTGAAGCACACCAGGGTTGCTACTATCGAAAGCCGGGATACCAAGTGTCATCTGGACAGAATCCTACTTCCATCAGGCTTCTGCGACTGTATCACCCAATACCAAATTATCGACTATACCTACTCCTGATCCAAGTGGGAGAACCAGCTCCTACTAGACTTCCCTGCATCGGCAAGCTGCTACGGTCAGACCTGTTCCTCGATCAAATGGAAAAATTCATCGATGAATTATTGGAAGATCTTGAAAATCTTTCCCGATGCTATGGGAACACTGGGCCAGGATCAAGGCAAATCTGGTTGCTGAGATACGGTCACTCAGGCCTGCCATTGCCGAGTCTGGCGGTGGATACATCGAGAGAGCAAGCCTCTTCCTGAGGCGGAGACTGGAGGAGGACACTGCCCGCTCCAACTATCCTTCCTTGTCGGACCTCGGGCGTTCCCTCCAAGCCAGACGTCGCTCTCCCTCCACCTTCACCAACAACAATGGCAACGCCATCTCCAGGGGCCAGCTTAAGCATTTCCTTCTGGAGTGCTTAAGCAGTCGCTTCGCCAAGGCTCCAATCTTGGAAGAAGAAATCGCCGAATTCCTCGCGGAAGTGACTCCCTTGGAGTTTGACCAGCTCTTTCTGGCCAAAATCTCCCGCGATCAGATAGCGGCAGCCATCTACCGTCTGCCAAACAGCTGAGACTCGGGATGGGACGGTTTACCCTGCGAATTTGTCAAAGCCTTTGAAGATTTCTTCACCAAAGTTCTTTGGCAAGTCTTCGAGGTTTCTAGACTCCCCAGGGCCTTGCCTCAATCTTCAAAGAACAGCCAGGTGATCCTGCTGCTGAAGTTGTTCTCATCTACAGGCATTTCGCCAATGACCGACTACAGGGTCCTCAGGGGCGTGCTCATGGCCCATCTGCCAAAGCTGGTGCCTGAATATCAGACCTACGCTGTTTCAGGGCATTCATCCTCCTGGAACATTGTGCTGGTGTCCGACGAAGCTGCTGGGACAGCCAGACATGACAAGGTGCTGACTGTCCTCTCACTGGACCTGAAGCTGGTGTTTGATAGTCTCAGCAGGAGCTACCTCTCCACTCTGTTGGAGAAGCTGGGCCTACCATCCGCCTTTCTCATATGGGTTGCTGTCCTCTACAGAGATGCAGACACCACCATCCAAGATCCACACCAGGGCCTTTCTGCTTCTCAATGGACTGAGGCAGCAGCGCTGCCCTCTTCAGCATTGAAATTGGACCTCTGATACGCCACCTTGAGAGGAACCTGGGCTGCAGTTGCGTGGATGCCTATATAGATGACAACGTACTCTTCATCAGGGATGATGCTCAGTTTGAGCTCATGCCCCTGATCTTCGAGAGTTTCCGCATGACCTTCAGAGTGGCTGTAAACTTCAGCAAGAGCTACAGGCTCTGGTGCAGTTCCTGAAAGCACCGGATGGATTATCCTCTGAGAATCTCCTGGACGTCCGAGTCGCTGACCGTCCTGGGCTGCACCATCACCGCCAGGAACACTGTCGCTTCCCAGGCCTCACACCTGATGGGGCTGCTGAAGCCAGCCATGGCAAAGTGATCCCTTCACTTGCGGCCTGTCGCTGGTGTGTTGTGCCTGAGCAGCCAACAGTCAGGTCCTGGGTTCCATTCTGCATCACCTCCACGGCTACGTTCCACCTGAAACCAACATCGGCAGATGAAGCTGGCGTGCTTCGAGCCAAGTCTCGTGGCTTTCCGGAGGCATCCTGGCTCACCCAGTCCCCAAGGGTGGCTAGGTCTGTTGACATCACAAGCCAGCTTTGGTTCGCCTGCCTAAAGGGATCCAGCCCTCATGCACGGCACCGCCAATGGCTACTCTTATCTGGTTCACAGCCAGGCATGGCTGACCCCACTGGATCCGGTTAACTGGCTCTCACTGAGGAGTAAGAGGCTTCTGGGCCTCTGGAAAGCCTTGTCCCGCATTCTCAAGCTGGACTACTGGGTTCTTTACCCTACCAGCCTGAGGTCTCTGCGAGATGACAACAGATTTCTGGGGCAGCCAGACCTGCTGGCTCCCCTGCCATAGTGTTCTCAACGTGGGCTGCACAGCACCTGGGGACCTTTGACCAGCGACTATGCAGGAAAGCTCCAGCTATCATGCTGAGTATGAGGCAGAAACCATCGTCCTGCGGGGCTCACAACAATGCCCATTACCCACCTCACCAGCCAGAGCATGTGCCGGGCATTGGACTTAGCACAGCTGCAGGCACATCCTGTTGGCTGTGTGGTAGACCTCCGCCATAGATGTGCCCCGCTCCATCCCCTGGGCCGAACTGCGTCACAATTGCTTTTTGGCCACGACGCAGATGTCGCCCTACGACTGGCCCTCCACGCCCTACCCCACCCTGACCATCCTGCCTCGAGGCGTGTCACCTGTGCCACCTGTGGGTCCAGCGACGGGTCGCTGACCCACAGATATTGGAGTTGCCGAGTCGTGTGACCCCTGCTCCGGGAGGTGTTCACTTCCTCTGACTTGCCCCTGGATATGAAATCATGTTTCTTCATCATCGGTCTCCATCTCAAGGCAATAAAGCTGACCAGTGAGGTTACCATCTACAAGTACCATCTTGGTCTTGAGGTGGGTAACACCAGCCATGACATCAACACTCTGTGAACTCTAGCAGTCCATCGGTGGCAGGGCCTTTCCCGCGGTGGGCGCCACCAATGACAACATTATATATATTTTATATATATATGTATATTTATCAATTATTTTATATATTTACATCTATTTATTCATATATTAATCATTATATATAACCTTATTTATTTATGTATTTTACCTTATTTAACCTTAAAGGACATTGTAACAAAGTAGTTTCAATCTCTCTCTCTCTCTCTCTCTCTCTCTCTCTCTCAAATGATATTGTCACTGTATAATATTTGCATCCCTATTTTTCCAATATGTTATGTAAATTCTCCTTTAATAATTTTCATGTAAATATATAGCCAAAATTGACTATATAAAAGAAGCTTGTTTTGGCATCATGCAGAATGAATATAAAGTTAGATAAGAAAACTGCACTTTGTGTGTTTGCAATTGGTAGCACTAATACTAGTACCTATTTGACAAGGAAAATTCTTGTGACAATATATAGAATATATATTAATAAAAGACAATTCGCTGAGGGAAAAGTTTCTTCTATGCCACAGTGAATTGTCTTTTATTAATAATTATACCGAAGAGATTATATTAATAATGAAATATATATAACAATATTTACAGAAGAGCTTTGTTCAATGCATTTTATTTTTATTATATGTATGTACCTCTTCAGACCTATAAGCTTATGTCCATAGGTTGCCTAAACATTCTCCTAAGCTGCCTACCATAGAAAATACAGGGTATATTCCAAACCAATCCAATACAATAGTAGAGCGGTCTGGAGATTATTTTATGAAACTGCTGAGAGGGTTCACTACTGATTAGACAAACCCTCTCATTCAATAACTTTCATCATTGTAGTAAGGTCTGTAGAGATAATATTTGATAGCATAGATCCAAAAAAGAACATTGCCAAAATATTATTAATTTTTTTTCCACTAAATGGTGCTTAGCCATCTAAAATGGTCATGTGAGTGGTCAGAAGAATGATCAAACAATATATTCTTCATAAAAACATATCGTTCTTTTTATACAGATATTTGTTAATGTGGGTTTTTCCCTGGTCCCTTGAAATCTAACAAATATCCGTATTAAAAAAGAATGATAAAATGATGTACAGTAGAACAACCTCCCTGTAAAGGACAACATCTAATTGCAGAGTCAAAGTGTCCTTTAGAGAGAGGTGTCCTCTTACTGGAGAGTTGCTACAGTAGAACCTCCCTGTAAAGGACACCTAATTACAGAGCCAAAGTGTCCTTTAGGGAGAGGTGTCCTCTTACCAGAGAGTTGCTAAATTGTCAAAATGATATTTTTACAAATGAAAACTGTCCTTTGTAGAGAGGGGTCCACTAGAGGGATGTCTGCTAAAGGTAGGTTTACTGTACTATATTATATTTGTATAACTATTATAATATCTATATGTGACAAGTTTTTAACTGAATAATCGCTAAAACGTGAACTTGGGATATAGCGAAACTTCCCTTATAACAAACCCGAAATAATCCCCATTTTTATTTCATAATACAATGAACCATGGCTATAGTAAACCAGATGTTCAGTCAAATTAGGGTTCGCTATAAAGGGGTTTTACTGTAATAGGTGAAAAAAAAAACTAAATTAATAATATTACTTTCCATATCTCCATCAACTCCGCCTTTTATCGGTCCCAAGCCCGAATGAAAAAGGAAGAGGTGGAGCAGTAACAAGTTCGCTAAAAAACCTGGGCTCAGCAGGCCCGGCTGATAGTACCCTGTAAGGACTCCAGGGATACAGGATGAGCAGCGTTTATACTCCGTGTTAGGAGTGGCTGCACATGACGTCTGTTCCTCATGTCAGAGGCGGCCATTTTTTTTTGGAGTTAAGTAGGCCTGCTACTGAGTAGTGCTCCCAGTCTTAATGACAAAGGCAGATGCATTCTACTTCACCCAGTCATGATGGTTGTCAAATAGACACCATTAAGGGACACAATTTGATACCCTGATATGATTGAGTGGATATAAGAATGAAGAAGAGACTCATCCCCATCAGACACCATCAACAAGCTCTACAATCTTGATACCCTAATATTATTGAGTGGAGATAAGAAAGAAGAAGAGACTCATCCCCATCAGACACCATCAACAAGCTCTATAATCTTGATACACTAATATTATTGAGTGGAGATAAGAAAGAAGAAGAGACTCATCTCCAGCACAGACACCATCAACAAGCTCTACAATCTTGATACCCTAATATTATTGAGTGGAGATAAGAAAGAAGAAGAGACTAACATCCAGCACAGACACCATCAACAAGCTCTACAATCTTGATACACTAATATTATTGAGTGGAGATAAGAAAGAAGAAGAGACTCATCCCCATCAGACACCATCAACAAGCTCTACAATCTTGATACCCTAATATTATTGAGTGGAGATAAGAAAGAAGAAGAGACTCATCCCCATCAGACACCACAACAAGCTCTACAATCTTGATACACTAATATTATTGAGTGGAGATAAGAAAGAAGAAGAGACTCATCCCCAGCAGACACCATCAACAAGCTCTACAATCTTGATACCCTAATATTATTGAGTGGAGATAAGAAAGAAGAAGAGACTCATCCCCAGCAGACACCATCAACAAGCTCTACAATCTTGATAGCCTAATATTATTGAGTGGAGATAAGAAAGAAGAAGAGACTCATCCCCAGCAGACACCATCAACAAGCTCTACAATCTTGATACCCTAATATTATTGAGTGGAGATAAGAAAGAAGAAGAGACTCATCCCCAGCACAGACGCCATCAACAAGCTCTACAATCTTGATACCCTAATATTATTGAGTGGAGATAAGAAAGGAGAAGAGACTCATCCCCAGCACAGACACCATCAACAAGCTCTACAATCTTGATACCCTAATATTATTGAGTGGAGATAAGAAAGGAGAAGAGACTCATCCCCAGCACAGACACCATCAACAAGCTCTACAATCTTGATACCCTAATATTATTGAGTGGAGATAAGAAAGAAGAAGAGACTCATCCCCAGCACAGACACCATCAACAAGCTCTACAATCTTGATACCCTGATATTATTGAGTGGAGATAAAAAAGAAAAAGAGACTCATCCCCATAAGAAACCATCAACATGTTCTACAGGCTTGATACCCTAATATGATTGAGTGGAGATAAGAAAGAAGACATATATCTGTAGCCTCCCATTGGTTAGAATAGATACAAATCTCACCTCGAGGGACTTGGTCTCCGGATCCGCCACAACACCGTACGGCTTCAGCTCCAGGTCTCCCAGACTACGGGTCATGGCCAGCCGTCCGTTCACCAGTCCACGGCCGGTGGTGTCGTCGTGTTTGATGGTTCCTCCAGCTTGGAGCACCCTCTCCTGCATCAGCCCACTGGTGGATCTCCAGGCAGCAAACAACTGGTGGAAGGTAACCCCTCCACAACTTTTATATGTGATTGTATTTTAGCGATCATCAGTGTTTGTGAGGTTACAACACCCCACTCAATTTATTGTAGCGAAATATTTATTATATTATGAACAGAATATTAATTTTTGTATTTATATTTTCCTTCTCTGCAAACTTGCCTCATTGCCTATTGTATTTTATAAATTTTATATTGTTGTCATGCCTTAAATAAACTGCTGTGTCATTTTGAAGTTTGTCTTTCCTAATTTTCTAAGTGACAAAATTGTCACCAAAACACTATGCTAGTAAGAATGGAAATCTAATGCTGCACATGACTGGTACAGAGCAGGAGGGACAAGCACCGGTTCTGTCCTCCCAAGAGAACAACTGTCTTTGATTTCCAGACTTAAGTCTGGTCATCTACGGACAATGGTTTTCCAGAATGGTTGCAAGGTTTTCCCACTAATGTACCAAGTGTCAACCTGTAAACCCAAACCACATTATTGACTTTATTGACTCATCCACTGATGAGCTCTACTCATCCCCAGCAGACACCATCAACAAGCTCTACAAGCTTGATACCCTGATAGGATTGTTGAGTGGGGATAAGAAAGAAGAAGACCAAGACACTTCAGGCAAGACCTTTTTCGTAAACTTAGATCTAGATTCTTAGATATGAAGTAAAATTAATAAAACTTGATTTGTTTTCCATATGTAGAAATACCTCCAATATTAGTACCTGGCCTGACTAGTGAAATACCTGTTGGAATGATGATTGAAAATAGTCATAGAGTAGGGAGGGAGTGTCCGAACAGCCATGCTGCAAGCAACATGGTTGTACATATTTCCTCTTTCAATGCAATAGATGTAAATCTCCTGTATTTGAACTAAATAAGGCAACAGGTTTCTGGTTTCTGGTTTCTTTTTTATTGTAATCTTAAGTTTTCAGGCATTACAGTTCTCCTACAGGAGTACAAACAAACAATAATTAGAAACTGTATCTAACGGCAAATTGTGTTTTGTACTTCTGTAGAAGGGAGGACTGAAAGTTGGAGATTGCAATAAAAATGAAAAGAAAATCATCTACAGAAACCTGTTGCCTTATTTTTTTTTTGTTTATTCCTAGTACTAGTGGTACAGGCCATAATAATCATGGTGGGTAGAAGTTTGCGACTGCTTTTACTGTAAGTGCACCACATGTCTACACATGTGAAAAACAGTTCGACTTTGCCTTATTTAATATTTCCTCTTTATAGTTAGCCCCTTTGCTCACTCTTGATTGTTATGCTAATATCTTAAAGAAACATTCTGGTGTTTTTATTTGTATTATATAGATGGCATGTTATTGCTATGTATTAATATTTCTATATTTGAACTCTTGTGTTTCTTCTTCCCTCCAATAGCTAGGTGAAGGAAGATGGCTGCCACCAACCTACCTCCTCTTCCTCCACGTCATCTGTGTGGTCCGTGGTCAACTTGCGGACCTCCCCGTCACGGCACAGTAGCACCCGACTGTCCCCCACGTGGCCCACCACCAGCTCCATGCTGTTCCGCAGGAGTACGACAGTGGCCGTGGTGCCAGATTTGGCTGCTTGGAAGTCCGACTCTGACAACAAACATTAGTATTTATGATGGCTTCATAGATGGCTATAAGTTCTGATCTGACAACTGAATCTGTTGTTGTTGTTTGTTTTTTTTTTTTTTTCTGTACATTTTCTCAATGCCATTGTTAGTTTTAATGAGACAGCCACTGCCAGTGTGTCCCAACCTATCTCTGCTACCATCGGTATAGATAGTTATTACACTTTTAGGAATGTGTGTGTGGGTTATTAATTATTTCTAATAATAATTATTTTAAGAATTCTGGATTTTGGTATTGTTTATTAGTGGGTTCATTTAAAGTGACATTAAAAATAACATTTTATAGTGATTTGCATGGAGAGGAACCCCTTTTTTTTTTTGCTTATCCCTAGTACATGTGCACTACACTTTGATCTTAGCCAAAAGGCTGATAGTGTGGGACGTTTAGGTAACAGAGTTGTAACCATCATCAGACAACAGCACCAAATATCTTTTTTTTTTGCTTATCCCTAGTATATGTGGTACTGGCCATGAATATCATGGTGAGTAGTTAGCGATTGCTTTTACTGTAAATACACATGTCTACACACATGAAAAGCAGTTCGACTTTGCACTTACAAATGTGCCAGAGCCTCATTTGGTTACTTGCACTCGCTGGTGGGATTGGACTTTTGCAAGAATCGGGGGCCATTGAAGGTCTATCAACAGGGTCAGTTGAACTCAGGATTTTTAAAGAGGTCTTTCTCCTCTTTCTAACAATACTGCTGTTGGTCCGCGACTACTTATTCGTCAGAGTTATTCTGTTTGTTTCACAGCTGGCCTTCATATCTGAAGGTGGTTCCCCTATCTGCCACCTGGGGACACACCCTGTACATAGCTAATGGTGTTATCAAGTGGGTGAACAAGATTGTAGATAAAGAACAAATTAGATTAGATGTGGAAAAAAAAGCTCATTTTTTAAAAATCTATTTAACAGCATATCTGTAAATCTTATTATACAGGGCTCTGGCACAATTGTAAGTGTCGAACTGCTTTTCACATATGTAGACATGTGGTGCACTTACAGTAAAAGCAGTCGCCTACTTCTACCCACCATGATTATCATGGCCTGTACCCACGTGTACTAGCAATAAAAAAAAAGTCATTATTTCCTCCTTCTTCCATTCTGTTAATATTAGCACATTTCTTTTGAATGAAAAAGGCTTCTTTAAATTGCCTCTTAAAATAATTTTTCTCATAATCTAGTATCTTTGTTTCTTTTAGATTGAAATTATTATGTCCTGTGATTTTTCTATGTTCTACAAGTGCAGAATTCTCAATTTTATCCCATTTCAGAGCATATTCATGGTTTTTCATTCTTTCTTTTAAAGTTCTGGATGTTTGTCCTACATAACATTGGTTACACTTTTCACATTTCACTTCATAAATTAAACCTGCTCTCTTTGGTAATTGAGTGTTCTGATGGATGTTGATATATTGAGAGAAAGGGTTACATGGTTTCCATTCAATGTTTATTTTTCATACTTTTTGAATATATTAGTAAAATTTCTCTCTTGCGGACTTTTGGTTTATAAATGCCAATGTGATAAATTTGGCTTCCTGGTTTTTGCACTTTAGATTTTGAATTAAAGTATTATTCTCATATTTTTGGTTCATGTCTTCTATTATTCTATTTATCAATTTGATGGTAAAATCTTCATTGATTAGTTCTTTTTTGATGTTGTTAATTTCTATATTTCTTTTAGTTGTATCATTAATGAGTGTAAAAGTTTTATATATAAGAGCTTTTACTAATCCTACCTTTTGACTGAAATGGTGCGGTGAGCTATGGAAATACATTGAAATTATAAACATCATTTGTAAGTTTGAGTTTGATTTCTAATTGGCCTATAGTAATACAAGCTGCAACAGGTGATATTGGACTTCCCATTGTTGCATCTTTCATTTGAAGATATATTTGGTTATCTTAAAAAAAAAATACAGTTAAACCTGTCTATAGCGCCCCCTCTAAATAGCGCCTTCCTCTCTATAGCGTCCAATTTTAAATACGTAGTACGATGCGATTTACATTAAAAGTGACCTGTCTATAGCACCCTATTTTGGTGAGTACCAAGAGGGCACGCTAAAGACAGGTTTAACTGTATATGTTGTATTGTTTGTATTGTATCGTTTTCAATAAAAAAATTCTGATTTTGGAAAATTATTTCTGTATCTTTTATAAAATGGCTTAATGCATCCATAATTGTGGGTATAGGGATTGAAGTAAACATGAATTCAACATCTAAAGATATAATTCTTTGATTTCCATTTAGCTTCATGTCAATAATATCTTCTTTGAATTTGTAGGAG
Organism: Cordylochernes scorpioides; assembly: GCA_030710605.1. Classification (NCBI taxonomy): domain Eukaryota; kingdom Metazoa; phylum Arthropoda; class Arachnida; order Pseudoscorpiones; family Chernetidae; genus Cordylochernes; species Cordylochernes scorpioides. The sequence goes on along the minus strand of CP092865.1, from coordinate 60,514,099 downwards.
TTAACAATTTAATTTTCAGATACAAAAAAATAAGACCTAATCCAAATATATTAATAGTATGTGACATTTCGGTAACAACACTGTTACCGAAATGTCACACACTATTAAATTATTTGGATTAGGTCTTATTTTTCTTGTAGGTATAATCTATAATCCAAATTGTGCTTTTATAAAATGGGATAATAAAAGATACAAGAAAATAAGACCTAATTCAAATAAATTAACAGTGTATAACATTTCAGTAACAGCATTGTTACCACACATCATCAGACAAGAAAAATTAAGAATTTTTTTTTATTTTTTATTATTATTAAATTCTTTTATCTGATGATGGTAACAATGCTGTTATCAAAACGTCACACACTATTAATTTGTATTAGGTCTTGTTTTCTTGCAGTTAGAGTCTATGATTCAAGTTGTGCTTTATCAATAATGGACGAGGAATAAGACAATAAGACACCATCTATATAAAGTATTATTAAACATGAGAAGGCTTCTTTTATATTTACATCAGAAAAACTTTTCTTCCAGCTGTTAACTATTGACGCTATTTGGCGATAAGCTTGTTCATATAAAAATAAATTTGTTGTTTTATCTTGACATGGATTAGCATTGAGTCAAGTGGAAAATATTGATAGATATATTATTTTATATCTCCATTGTAATATGCCTCTTTTCATATAAATTTACAGCATTGGTCAAATTATATTAAATATATCAAAGAGCATATAAATACACTAATGTTTTGATAAAGCGCAATTTGGATTATAGATTATAGCTACAAGACCTAATACAAATAAATTAATAGAGTGTGACATTTCAGCAACAGCGTTGTTACCATCATCAGACAAAAGAATAAAATACAAGGCAATAAGACCAAATCCAAATAAAAAATTAGTGTGCGACGTTTCAGTAACAGCATTGTTACCATCTTCAGACAAAAGTGCTGAATGAGAAAAAATATCACAGCATGTTTTGATAACAGTAACTATTTAAAACATGCTTATTACCTTGTGTTTATAATCTATAATCCAAATTGTGCCTTATCGCCTTTTTTTTTATGTAAATTTACAACATTGTCAATGGTCAAATTATATTAAAATATATCAAAAAGCATAAAAATGTGTTAATTGGAAGGAGGTTTGGTTTCCAAGTTCCCTGTCTTGTGAAAATGGCATGCCCAGCCATGGGACAGTCATCTTGGCAAACTGATGGTACATAGCATTCAAGTCAGTGGACAAGGGAGTAACACCCTTGATTCCTGACAGCCATGAACTGGGATTGAATCCTGTGTTAACATTTTGTTTAATATGTGAATAACCCTCACATATTATTCATTGTTGTAATTATCATAAACTAGGTTGCTCTTTTTGAGCAGTACCTAATAAAGTGATTTTGGAACAAACAAGAAATAGAATTCAGCCAACTGGGTGAAATATTGGTACATACATTCCCATTATACAGTAGAACCTCTCTGTAAAGAACAACATATAGTTGCAGAGGCAAAGTGTCCTTTAGGGAGAGGTGTCCTCTTACCGCTGAGCGTCAGAATAGTAAAAATGGTGATTTTGTAAACTGTCCTTTGTAGAGAAGTGTCCTCTAGCGGAAGTGTCCTCTCATTCTACTGTATTAATAAATTTCATTATATTGTAGCAGGGGGTCGGTGGAAGGCTGGTTAAACCGTTTGGTTTTCGACCACTATGACCTGGGTTCCATTCCCGCATTGGACACTTTTTTCTGTTTAAAAAAAAAAAATGCTCCAATGGCCCCCAATTCTTGCAAAAGTCCAACCCCACCAGCGAGTGCAAGTAACCAAACGGGGCTCTGACACATTTGTAAGTTAAATTATAAAACTATTTTAGTGGCGTATTATTCTTTTTTAAAATAAAACAATTTCTACTGTCCTTACTGCGATGAAAAAATTAAAGGGAGGGCCTGGCTCATCAGTGGTGAACCCTCCCAGCGGTTTCGCCAGTTTAATCTACCATACCGCTGTTATATTGCATTTTTGGAACTTCCTTTTATAGGTGACCGTTGTAAGAATCTTGGAATGGGTATTTTAGAAGAACTATGGACATAAGCTTTTAGGACAGCAGAATTAAATATAATTATAAATATATAATATGCTTCGAGCAATCGCTCTTCCGCAAATATCAAATTGTGTCTTTTATTAGAACAATAATGTTATGATGTACTAGAGCGCCATCTGTTATCAAATTATAAAATCCAAAAATGCAATATAACAGCGGTATGGTAGATTAAACTGGCGAAACCGCTGGGAGGGTTCACCACTGATGAGCCAGGCCCTCCCTTTAATTTTTTCATCGCAGTAAGGACAGTAGAAATTGTTTTATTTTAAAAAAGAATAATACGCCACTAAAATAGTTTTATAATTTGATAACAGATGGCGCTCTAGTACATCATAACATTTGTAAGTGCAAAGTCTAACTGCTTTTCACATCTGTAGACATGTGGTGCGCTTACAGTAAAAGCAGTCGCTAACTATCCACCATGATTATCATGGCCTGTACCACGTGTAATAGGGATAAGCAAAAAAAAAAAAAATTATATTGTAGCGAAGTATTTTTTATCAACAGAGTATCAATTTCAATATTTATATTTTGATACTCTGTAAACATCCTTCATTCCTTCCTTATCTTGTATTTTGTCTCAAACATAGTTTGTAATTCGATGCATTAGCGCGCCATCTGTTATCGAAATTCGAAACTATTATAGAGGCGTATGATTCTTTTTAAAAATAAACAATTTCTACTGCCCTTACTGCAATGGAAAAATTAATGGAAGGGACTGGCTCATCATTGGTGAACCCTACGAGCGGTTTGGCCAGTTTAATAGTAAAAAGGTAGCTTAAACTGGCGAAACCGCTGGGAGGGTTCACCACTGATGAGCCAGGCCCTCAATTAATTTTTTTCATTGCAGTAAGGGCAGTAGAAATTGTTTTTTAAAAAGAATCATACGTATCTATAATAGTTTCAAATTTTGATAGTTTGTATTTACCCTAAATAAATTGCTGTGTCAATCCTGAAGTTTGTCTTTCCTAATTTTCCACATGGCTATATAAATTTACAGCATATTGTGAAACTCCGCCTTTGCCGGTCCCAAGCCCGGATGAAAAAGAAGGAGGGGGAGCAGTAACAAGCTCACTAAAAAACCTGGGTTCAGCTGGCCCGGCTGATGGAACCCTGTAAGGGCTCCTGATCCAGGGATACAGGATGAGCAGCGTTTGTAATTCATGTTAGGAGTGGCTGTGCACATGGTATCTGTTCCTCATGTCAGAGGTGGCCATTTCTTTTGGAGCTAAGTCGGCCTGCCACTGAGTAGTGCTCCCAGTCTTAATGACAAAGGCAGGCACATTTTATTACACCCAATCATGATGGGCTTTACAAGCTTGATACCTCAATATGATTGAGTGAAGATAAAAAAGAAGAAGAAGACAGCATATTGTCAATGGTGTGTCAAATGATATTAAATATATCAAAGAGCCAACCTCCCTGATGAAGTACCTCTCTGCACATACTCCTGGAAGGCCGTGTTGAGCTCCAGGAAAGAGATGCGGAGGATGGCTCGCAGGTCCATCTGGCCCCGGTGCAGCTTGGAGAGGATGTGGCTCTCCAAGTGCTGGGAGGCAAAGTCGGCACACTGCGGCCCCCCGTGGCCGTCAAACACTGCCAGGTAGAGCAGGTCTTGGGCTAGCTCCCGGCATCTGATACATCATTCTATATGTCACATTGGTTGGAGGCTGAGTTAACATAGGTGGTGGTGACACATTTCTACTAGGTTCTACTGTTGTTGTGTCCAATGAACAAATGTCTCCATACATCTCTATCACAGCAATGTCCTCTATCTTGGGTGTGTAAAGCTGCTGTTCTGGGTCAATTTTCTGTTGTAGTCGTGTCCAATGAAGAGCTTCAGATGTCTCCGTACATCTTTATCACAGCAATGTCCTCTATCTTGGGTGTGTAAAGCTGCTGTTCTGGGTCAATTTTCTGTTGTTGTTGTGTCCAATGAAGAGCTTCATATGTCTCCGTTCTTCTCTATCACAGCAATGTCTTCTATCTTGGGTGTGTAAAGCTGCTGTTCTGGGTCAATTTTCTGTTGTTGTTGTGTCCAATGAAGAGCTTCAGATGTCTCCGTACATCTTTATCACAGCAATGTCCTCTATCTTGGGTGTGTGAAGCTGCTGTTCTGGGTCAATTTTCTGTTGTAGTCGTGTCCAATGAAGAGCTTCAGATGTCTCCGTACATCTTTATCACAGCAATGTCCTCTATCTTGGGTGTGTGAAGCTGCTGTTCTGGGTCAATTTTCTGTTGTAGTCGTGTCCAATGAAGAGCTTCAGATGTCTCCGTACATCTCTATCACAGCAATGTTCTCTATCTTGTGTGTGTAAAGCTGCTGTTCTAAGTCCATGTCAATTTTCTGTTGTTGTTGTTGTGTTCAATGAAGAGTCTCAGATGTCTCCATACATCTCTATCACAGCAATGTCCTCTATCTTGGGTGTGTAGAGCTGCTGCTCTGGGTCCATGTCAATTGTCTGTTGTTGTTTTTGTGTCCAATGAAGAGCCTCAGATGTCTCCATACATCTCTATCACAGCAATGTCCTCTATCTTGGGTGTGTAAAGCTGCTGCTCTGGGTCCATGTCAATTTTCTGTTGTTGTTGTTGTGTCCAATTAAGAGCCTCAGATGTCTCCATACATCTCTATTACAGCAGTCTCAATGTCCTCTATCTTGGGTATGTAGCTGGTGCTCTGGGTCCATGTCAATTTTCTGCAAGGCTGCTGCCATTGCTGGACATGAGAATATGTGGGTAGGTGTTAGTTCCACACCAGGAAAATTGTCCTGTAGGTTCTTGTGCCATCTGGATGTATTGTCATTCCTTTGTAATGTTTCTTTCTAAGTCTTGTTATAGTTTTTGTAATTTTCTCTCTGAGAGAGAAAGTTAATACAGGTTCTACTGTAAAATATAATTGTGAAGAAGGAGAATGGAAGAGAACACTTTTGATAAGATTAAGTGAGCAAAATATACATGAGAAGACAATCTCGCTAGAGGACACCTCTCTATAAAGAGCCAAAATTTGTATCAATTAGCAGTTGTCTATAACAACTCTCCTTAACTGTAACTAGGTGTTACACAAAATTTCTTCTGTTTGTATATAATAAGTTTGTAGTTTGGTTTCTCGAAAATGACCGGTGATTTTGACCAAATCTTCTATATAGGAATTTGTTTGCATTTTTTGGTACATTTATTTAGATAGAAGTTATTTACAGTAAAATATGATTTCACTGATCAATTGCTTTAATTTCTTAGAAAAATATTGTAAATAGGTCTGAGAAAACATGTGAAATACAAGGAGAGGTTTTTTTTTTTTGGTATAAGTTCGAGGATATTATTTTTTAAAATACAGTAGAACTACCTCCCTGTAAAGGACAACACCTAATTGCAGAGCCAAAGTGCCCTTTAAGGAGAGGTGTCCTCTTACCAGAGAGTTGCTAGAGTAGAACCTCCCTGTAAAGGACAACACCTAATTGCAGAGCCAAAGTGTCTTTTAGGGAGAGATGCCCTCTTACCAGAGATTTGCTAAATTGTAAAAATGGTGATTTTGCAAATGAAAACTGTCCTTTGTGGAGAGGTGTCCGCTAAAGGGAGGTTCTATTGTATTTTTTAAACACAAGGTAATAAGACCAAATCCAATAGTGTGTGACATTTCGGTAACAGCGTTGTTACCATCTTCAGACAAAAGTACAGAATGAGTATATGAATAAGTCATTCAGTACTTTTGTCTGTAGATGGTAACAATGCTGTTACCAAAACGTCACACACTATTTATTTATTTGGATTTGGTCTTATTACCTTGTGTTTATAATCTATAATCCAAATTGTACCTTATCTGTTTTTTTTTTAAATAAATTCAAGTGCCATCTCTTTCAATCTCGATTAAATTTGTAATAATTATATTTCGGAGATTTGTTCTTTTTCACATTTATCATCAAACATTATCTCTAAAGACCTTACTGTCATGATAAAAGTTATTGCATGAGAGGGCTTGGCTTATCATTATTTATAGGATTAGGTCTTATTACCATTCAGTCTTTTGTCTGAAGATGGTAACAATACTGTTACCCAAATGCCACACACTATTTATTTATAGGATTTTGTATTTTTACCTTGGTTTTATTACCTTTTCTGATGATGGTAACAACGCTATAGCAGAAAAATGTCATACACTATTTATTTATTTAGATTTGGTCCAATAACCTGGTATTTCAATCTACAATATGTGTGGCTCCAAAGCACTCAGGAACAATGTAAGTGAGGATTACATGGTTGGGGAAGAATTGTATAAACTTTTGAGTTCCGCTAGCCAGGACCCAGGATCAAATCCTTCATTGGGGACTTTTTTTTTTCTGAAGAAAACATAGCTTCAATGGCCCCCGACTCCTTAAATGCCCAACCATAAAAGTGAGTGTAAGTAACAAAGCAGGAACACACTTTAAGTGCTTCAGATATCAGAAATCTGATGGTAGGTATTGATAGCAGAATAAAATGTCAGAAATCTGATGCTAGGTATTGATAGCAGAATAAAATATCAGAAATCTAATGCTAGGAATTAATAGCATAATAAAATGTCAGAAATCTGATGCTAGGTATTGATAGCAGAAGAAAATATAAGAAATCTGATGTTAGGTATTGATAGCAGAAGAAAATATCAGAAATCTGATATTAGGTATTGATAGCAGAAGAAAATATCAGAAATCTGATGCTAGGTATTGATAGCAGAAGGAAATATCAGAAATCTGATGCTAGGTATTGATAGCAGAAGAAAATATCAGAAATCTGATGCTAGGTATTGATAGCAGAAGAAAATATCAGAAATCTGATGCTAGGTATTGATAGCAGAAGAAAATATCAGAAATCTGATGCTAGGAATTAATAGCAGAATAAAATGTCAGAAATCTGATGTTAGGTATTGATAGCAGAAGAAAATATCAGAAATCTGATGCTAGGAATTAATAGCAGAATAAAATGTCAGAAATCTGATGTTAGGTATTGATAGCAGAAGAAAATATCAGAAATCTGATGCTAGGTATTGATAGCAGAAGAAAATATCATAAATCTGATGCTAGGTATTAATAGCAGAATAAAATGTCAGAAATCTGATGCTAGGTATTGATAGCAGAAGAAATTGTCAGAAATCTTATGCTAGGTATTGATAGCAGAAGAAAATATCAGAAATCTGATGCTAGGAATTAATAGCAGAATAAAATGTCAGAAATCTGATGTTAGGTATTGATAGCAGAAGAAAATATCAGAAATCTGATGCAAGGAATTAATAGCAGAATAAAATGTCAGAAATCTGATGTTAGGTATTGATAGCAGAAGAAAATATCAGAAATCTGATGCTAGGTATTGATAGCAGAAGAAAATATCAGAAATCTGATGCTAGGTATTGATAGCAGAAGAAATTCCCAGACTACTGTGATGCTAGGTATTGATAGCAGAAGAAAATATCAGAAATCTGATGCTAGGTATTGATAGCAGAAGAAAATATCAGAAATCTGATGCTAGGTATTGATAGCAGAAGAAAATATCAGAAATCTGATGCTAGGTATTAATAGCAGAAGAAATTCCCAGACTACTGTGATGCTAGGTATTGATAGCAGAAGAAAATATCAGAAATTTTATGCTAGGTATTGATAGCAGAAGAAAATATCAGAAATCTGATGCTAGGTATTGATAGCAGAAGAAAATATCAGAAATCTGATGCTAGGTATTAATAGCAGAAGAAATTCCCAGACTACTGTGATGCTAGGTATTGATAGCAGAAGAAAATATCAGAAATTTTATGCTAGGTATTGATAGCAGATGAAATTCCAAGACTACTGTGATGCTAGGTATTGATAGCAGAAGAAAATATTAGAAATCTGATGCTAGGTATTGATAGCAGATGAAATTCCAAGACTACTGTGATGCTAGGTATTGATAGCAGAAGAAAATATCAGAAATCTGATGGTAGGTATTGATAGCAGAAGAAAATATCAGAAATCTGATGGTAGGTATTGATAGCAGATGAAATTCCAAGACTACTGTGATGCTAGGTATTGATAGCAGAAGAAAATATCAGAAATCTGATGGTAGGTATTGATAGCAGAAGAAATTTCCAGACTACTGTGATGATAGGTATTGATAGCAGAAGAAAATATCAGAAATCTGATGGTAGGTATTGAGAGCAGAAGAAAATATCAGAAATCTGATGGTAGGTATTGAAAGCAGAAGTAAATTACAGAACAGCTAAATTAGGTGTTGATATAAGATCTCTTCTTCTTCTTTCTTATCTCCACTCAATCATCATATTAGGGTATCAAGTTGTGACCCTTGATGGTGTCATGACTGAGTGAAGTAGAATGTGTCTGCCTTTGTCATTAAGAATGGGAGCACTACTCAGTAGCAGGCCGACTTAGCTACAAAAGAAATGGCCGCCTCTGACATGAGGAACAGACGCCATGTGCAGCCGCTCCTAACATGGAGTACAAATGCTGCTCATCTTGTATCCCTGGATTAGGAGCCCTTACAGGGTACTATCAGCCGGGCCAGCTGAGCCCAGGTTTTTTAGTGAGCTTGTTACTGCTCCCCCTCCTCCTTTTTCATCTGAGCTTGGGACTGGCAAAGGCGGAGTTGTTGATAAAAGATAAACAGATAATATCTGAAAAGATAGCAAGAAGAAAAATGGACGCCTGTTCATCTTGCCTTTTACTTTAGGCAAAAACTGGCCTCAGCAACAGTGCTGTCTACATGTTGATACACGAGGTACCACCATGGTAGCCACATGGTATTCTATATTGGGTTAATATAAAAAAGATAAAACATAGCCGCAGCATGTATCTAATGAAATTGTTGAACAACATGGGAAAGGTTTTGAAAGAGGAACAAAGACATCTTATGCATTAAAGTTATTTGTAATCATTACTTTTAGCAAAACCCAACTTAGACCTTGATTTTGACTTTTCAAACACTCACAAAAAAAGAAACATAGAAACAAAAATGCAGGAGTCAACATTCCATCATTGGTATCAGAACCCTGGAGTTATTCTGGAATGTGGGAGACAAGCAGCAACCTGTATTTCCAGGCTCAAAACTGGCAGCCATACAAGACTCTTCCAGGATGGTGACACAATGTACCATCTACAGGACCAAAGACCAGACCACCTCTTGGAATGTATGGAAGACAGGACCCCAACCCTACCTAGATTGTGAATTTGAATGAATATAGTCTCCATGACCTTGTATAATTATATACAATGGGATAATAATAATATAAAAAAAAACTTTTAGCAATAAATGCTTTTATATAATATCAAATAAAGTAATAACACCAAATCCAAATAAATAGTATGTGACATTTCGGTAACATTGTTACCATCTTCAGACAAAAGTATTGAATGAGAAATTTTACCACATCATGTTTTAAATAGTTACTGTGTCTGAAGATGGCAACAACGCTGTTACCGAAATGTCACACACTATTTATTTGGATTTGGTCTTATTACCTTGTGTTTATAATTTATAATCCAAATATTGTGCCTTATCATAATATCAAATATTCTCACTACTGGAATAATAAAAATTATTAGATGAGAAAACTTGAATCATAATTATTTACATCATTGCAGTAGGGTCTGTAGAAATAATATTTGATTATAAACACAAGATAATAAAACCAAATCAAAATAAATAGTGTGTGACGTTTCAGCATTCTTATTATCTCATTTTGTTAATATTTGATGATATATATCATTAAAAATATATAAATATTACAAAAAAAAAAATAAGTACAGTGGTACCTCGACATACGAGTGCCCCAACATACGAGTTTTTCGAGATACGAGCCGACGAGCAAGTGATTTTTTGCTTTTAGTTACGAGCGAAGGTTGAGATACGAGTTCGGTCGGTTCGGTAGTAACACGCAGTCGCGCCATCACGATCAGTTAGCAGCGTGCTTCCGCTGTGATAAGTTGTGTTTTGTGTTGCATTTACATTTACAGTTTTAGTTCATTTATTTTTATAACCATGGATCGGAGAAAGTTTGTAAAAAGTCAAGTGCTAAGAAAAAGATGATGAGTATTGAATTAAAACGTGAAATAATAGAAAAACATGAGCAAGGTGTTCGAGTTGTTGACTTGTCGGGGCAGTATGGCCGTAGTACGTCCATGATATGTTCTGTGCTTAAACGGAAGGAGTCGATAAAGAGTGTAACGCCGGCTAAGGGCCTTACGATGGTTACATTGGTTTTGAGGAGTCAGAGGAGGAGGTTATTTCTACAAGTGAGATAAAGGAGATCTTAGGAATGTGGGAGAGAGTTCCACAGTTCGTGGAAAAAAAAACACCCAGAAAAAGTTGAAACAGGTCGTGCATCTGACCTTTTTAATGACACTTGCCTAACTCATTTCCGGAACATTCTGAGAGGGAGGAAGAAACAAACCTCCTTGGAAATGTTTTTTTCTAAACGGCCTACAGGTGAAAGCGAGAAAAATGTAGCGAAAAAGGCAAAGACCAGTGAGGATATCTAATTTATTTCTTTACATTCTCTTTTTTGTTTTTGTGTAATAAATATTTGATATTTATAAATACTTTTTTATTATTTAAAACCACGTAACAAAAATAACTGGAGTGATATTTTGGAGGTTGGAACGGATTAATGGTAGTTCAATTGTTTTGTATGGGGAAATTTGCTTCGAGATACGAGTAATTCAAGATACGAGCAAGGTTGTGGAACGAATTAAACTCGTATGTCGAGGTACCACTGTATTATAAATTTTGGAGACAATAGATAAATCTCAAAAGAAACGTTTCCCTTTTGATGGCTGACTTTAATCTTATTTTTACTGGAAAAAAATTATTTTTTTTAACTTTAAATTTCTAAGGTTATATTTAATGTAAAAATAATTCTTTTGATATTTATTCAATAGTGGATTGCCATTTCTATAAATAGATGTAGGCTTACAGATCCCCCTTAGGCCTTTTTGAGTTTTTATTCTTAGTATAATCACATTAATAATATTTTTAAAACAAACAAAAAAAGGTTTTTCCAATAAAACAAAATTATGGTATATAGATCACAATTAAAATTTAAACTTGTTATATAAATATTGCACACAAATATTAACTTTATATAATAAAAGGCATATATTTTAAATCACAATCAAAAAGTTTTTCTTTAACCAATATTATGGCATTTATTATATAAATATTAAATTATGGTTTCACTTAAAGGCTTCAAAAATACAGGCTTCAATTTAAAAAACTAATACATTACATATTTCATTAATAATAAACTTCATAATAGATTTATATATTTTTTTTAATTTACCTGTATCTATCTTCATTTGTTGGACGTCTACCTGATACGCTGGCGTACCCTGCATTTTTTATTGAGATTTGTGGAATTGGCTTTCCATGTTTGATACTTTGTTGAAGAAGCAAAGGCCAGTCAATTCTGTTGTCCCATATACCTAAGGTATCAAAATCTATTTGCTGTGGAACTTCTTTCTTGGGTCTTGAACAAAATCGCCTTGCTGATGAATTCCGTACAATTCGAACAACTAATGACGATGTTAATATATATCTCATAATACGCAAAGAGAGTTATTTATGTCCGATCTGTAGGATTTTAAAAACAAATCCCCAATCAAAACATCATTATTTTGGTCAAATCTCTTTTAATTTATATCCAAGTCGTAAAAATTTATTTTTGAGTTTATTCTATTGGATTTAAACGAATATTTTTAAATTTATTTAAAAATAAAATTTTTTAAAGTATATTTTAAGATACTATTTTTATTTTAGATTTTTATTACGAAACCCGCTAAGTCGGACTGCCACTGAGTAGTGCTCCCAGTCTTAAAGAAAAGGCAGACGCATTCTACTTCACCCAATGTGGAGATAAAAAAGAAGAAGAATTAAGAAACCCTTGATATTTGTATATAGATTTTTAACTTTTTTTTTTTATTTCGTCTCAATTTACAGGTGTTACATTCCAGCACAGCTCGCGAGTCACCTTGTCCTGGCTATTTACACATGGCGAGTTGGTGGAGTAGAAGTGGTCCCCCTAGGCCTTGCAGGAGGGCAGCTGTTGGGCGATGAGCTCTTGACTAAGTGTCAGGGCCGGGTCGTCGGAATCGGGGATTGATATCTCCTTTATTTTGTAGAATATCCTGTATGGTTGGATTATATATATATATTTGAGTTTTGCATTTGAAAGTATAATTTCTTAACGGAAGTTTGGTACATATCTTCTAGATCGGGTTGGTTCAAGTCCTCCTTCAGTATCTTGTTTGATAGGTTGAATGGAGCTCCTAAACTTGTCCGAAGGCAGATTCTCATGAATGCGTTTATCCTATTTTTGTCTGTGGCTGTAATATATTTGCACCAAACTGGGAGTGCGTATGTTACTATCGGGAGGATACAACTTCTGTATAGAGTAAACTTTTGTTTTGTAGTCAATTTGCTTCTATAGTTGAACAGGCTTGATAATGTTATTTTGGCGATTTTTGCTTTCTTTATGATATTTTTGACATGTATGTTGAATTTCAACTTGGAGTCTAAGGTAACTCCAAGATATTTAACGCTGTCAGTCCAGTTAATAGGGCTCTGGTTTACCTTCAGGATGGATTGTGGCTTGAATTTTTTATTGTCTAGTGGAGGAAAAATTATTGCCTGAGACTTTTTTGGGTTGATGTCTAATTTCCAATCATTGCACCATTTGGTTATACTGTTTATGTAATTTTGGAGATGTGTAGTTATTATTCCTATTGATTTGGAGTTTGATAAAATTGCTGCGTCATCTGCGAAAAGTTTTATTTGACATTTTGGATGTGGAGGGAAATCGTTGATGTAGATGTTGAATAGGTAGGGTCCAAGGATAGAGCCTTGAGGGACTCCAATCTGGGTTGGTTTTGCCGTGGTTATATAATTCCCTTGCTTAATTGAAAAGGTTCTGTCCTGGAGATAGTTTTTCAAGAATTTGATAAAATCCCTTGGAAATTGATTTTTTGTTATTTTTGCTATCAAGCCATCATGCCATACTCTATCAAAGGCTTTGGTAAAGTCTAGAAAAACAGCACCTACTGCCTCCTTGTGGGACTTTCTTATTTGGATGTAGTCTATTACTGTGATTAGCTGGTGGGTTGTGAAGTGTCCTTTTCTGAATCCAAATTGTTGAGGAATGATAAAGTTAATATAATCCATGTATGACTGCAATTGTTGCGTTCCCGGTTTGGATAGATGAAAAGGGAGGATACACGATGTGACTTATTAAAGTTTCCTTACTTAAGTATATATATATATAGCAATTTAGGCCAACAACCCCATGTATATAACCCGCAGCAAGACCTTAATGTTGTATAATAGAAGCACAGCTGTCAATGATACACTATCGACATATGTCTTTACATCATCACATGTAATGCAATTTGTACAAACAGGATAAATAAAGAGAAAAAAAAACGGGGGAAACTCTGTAATTGATTAAGAGTTTGAGTTAAAGCAGGGATCGAGCATATAATATTGTCAGGACAAAGGTCTAAAGATGGAAACAACCACGACACTAGTATACAATTCTATTTCAACAGAGTCGGTTGTTCTATAATTTGTACACTTTGTGAAATTAAGGTGTGGGGTGTAGTACCATAAAGCGAAAGGAATGAAATATGTATGAGAGGAAACAGGAAATTTTCTCTAGATATTTATTTAAATAAATTAAAATTTGGGAACATGTCTATACTGACGAGATATGCTATTTACATAGTAAAATTTAGATAGAGGTGACCTGAAGTTACTTTATAGCCCTTTAGGGCCCATGCGAAATCTAGGTTGGTTACTACACAAAAAGGGGGGGGGGCGCTAAGTCATAATGACAAATGGCTTACCTTTTTCTCGAAAGTGCCGGCAAAGGTCTGATCTCCCGTCTGAAGACTGTCCTCTCACTGAGCGACTCCGATCGAATCTGCCTTTTGGCCAAGAAACCCTCTTTTATTCCTGTCTCTCTCCGTTTCCATTCGCTGCCGAGCCAAAGTTTCTATTGGCTGGCATTTTCATTCGCCGAAAGAAACACCAATCAAAAATGGCCAACGGCTCCAGTATCAATTTCATAGACGCCCCAGGCCTCTCCCATCGAAATAGAACATATAGTATTACCAAAACAAAAAAAATCTAAAGAGAGAAACAGCTACGGCGATAGTGTAAAATTTCAGACGCCAGGCCCCCCCTTCCACATGGATTGAAATACCATCCTCCCTTTTTCTCGGGACGGTATATATATATCGCCCCCCTCCGTCTTAGCTAAAAATCGACACAGGCCCCTTTTCACTTGAACTGTAATATAACGCTTTCCTTTCTCGGGAAGGATATTTTATAAGGTTCAGTCCTTTAGAGATCTTCCTTCTCCATTTTTTTTTCTGGTCACCTTTACCTAAATTTTTGGTGAGGGGAATATATGTACATATGGAACAATAGCTTCCAGCGCGGATGTCCCTGGATGTCACTGGTGTTTCCTTCACCAGGCATCAGCTTTCGGCATGGAAGTCTGGTGTCATCAATTGTCTAGGTTTCTGGGCAAAAAGATGGTCTGTAAGTCTATGTGGGAGGGAAGCCATGTATCCATTTGATTTGATTATACATACGCCTTCTGTTGGGGTATGGTTACAAAAAACGTGCCCCAACACAATCTGCGAAGAACGATTCTCTCGTATACCTTACCGATGCTAGAGAGAAGGCTGATTGGTCTGAGATCTTCAGGTGATTTGACAGGTGATTTTTTTGGAATGGTTATGATAATGGCATGTTTCCATGTCTTCGGGAAGTAGCACAGGTGTAATGCAGCATTGAAGATCCCAGCGAGGAAAACTATCCATTTGATGGGGAGGTTTTTAGTCATTTGCGGCGTAATATTGTCGTGGCCTGGAGCTTTGTGATTACCTAGGTTTTTAATCACTTCCTTGACTTCATTTGGCGTTGTCATTGATAGTATATTCTCTTGGGGATGATGGCAAGTGTTATCTGTTAGGTACGACGGAACCTCATCCTCCGCCTTGGAAAAGTGTTTGGAAAAATGCTCTGAAAGATCATTTCCAATTTCTTTGTCGGTCAGCAAGGTTTTTCCATTTGCGTTTAAACTAGTGATTTTGTCAGTTTTTTTTCCTAATGGGTTTTGTTTTTTTCCAGAAGTCTGTTGGGCTCGATTCAAGTTTGCTTAAAAAACTATTCCAATTTTCAGATTTCTCTGCTTCAAGGGCTTGATTTACCTTTCCTTGAAGATCGAGGTAAGTAGCTCTATGAGCTGGATCCCAGGTTGATTGCCATCTTTTCCTAGCTTTATTTTTCTCCCTTATTAAGGCTTTGGTTTTTGGGTTCTTTATTAATTTGGAAGATGAAACTATGGTGTTTTTCGAGTAGCTATTATTAATTTTTTCGTTTAAAATTCCAACTGCTGAATCAATGTCTACTTCAGTTTTCAAGGGGAGTCTGGGGGGCGTGGTGGAGATTAGATCTTGTTGAAAATGAACCAAATTAGTTACTCGGCTGAGCTGGGTTGTGAATTCATCCTTTGGGCAATTCAATTCAAAGATTACAGGGAGATGGTCAGATGATAAATCGTCGGTGGTTCTGGCCTTTGGGGTCCAGGGAATGTTTTTAAGTACAGCGAAGTCTAGGAAATCGGGATTGCCGAGTGGACTGTAATGCGTGGGTGACGAAGGTGCGACAATGTCGAGGCTTTCTCTTTCAGAGAAATTGTGCAGCACGATTCCACTGTTATTTGAAGTCCTTGATCCCCAAAGAGGGTGTTTGGAGTTCCAGTCTCCTGCAACGATTATTGAGTGGTTGTGTTTTATCAGTTGGTTCAAATCTTCTTCCAATAATGGTGCATCAGGCTTCTTATAAATTGCTGTGATTTGCAAGAGGGTTTTTCCATCTGGTTTTATCAAAATTGAAGTATTTTCCAAGTTTAAAGTATGAATCAGCATATTTTTATATTTAAA
This sequence comes from Cordylochernes scorpioides, assembly GCA_030710605.1. Lineage (NCBI taxonomy): Eukaryota > Metazoa > Arthropoda > Arachnida > Pseudoscorpiones > Chernetidae > Cordylochernes > Cordylochernes scorpioides. The sequence continues at coordinate 60,498,048 of CP092865.1, read as the reverse complement.
AAAGGATTTTATAATGATGGCTGTTCCCTCACCCTTTCCTGTTTTTCGATCAATTCTAATGGTTTGATAGTTCCTGAACTTTAGATCAATTGAGGGTTTAAGGTGAGTTTCACTGAGCAGAGCAATGTCAATTGAGTTATCTTCTAAAAAGTGCAATAATTCTTCTTTCTTTGGTCTGATTCCGTTACAATTCCAAGCAATAATTTTAAAAGGTAATTTGCAATTCATTGTAGGTATGTTTTGATTACTTGCATCAATTTTTCACACAGGTCCTTAGTTTCAGAACGAGAAGTTTTTCTTGTCACAACCTCAGCATTGCTTTGCTTTTGTTGTTCTACAATTTTCGGCAGTGTTTCAGATCTTTTTGAAATCGGAAGTGGGTTGTTAGGTTTGTACTGACCAGGGTATCTTGGTTGTTGCTGATGTACTCTTGGAAACTTAGGGCATCCGCGGTAATTGGCTGTGTGCGCTTCTTCGCAGTTTGCACACTTTGGGGGAAGTTGTCTTGACGTTCTTGGGCAGTCCTTCGAATGGTGCTCCTCGGCACACTTGACGCATTTTGGTTTCAGGAAGCAGTTAAGTTGACCGTGCCCGAAACCCTGGCAGTTGAAGCATTGAGTAACACGGTTTGTTGTTCTGAAAGATTCTACTGCAATTTTCTGATAGAGAAGTTCAGTTATTCCGTAAATTTTCTTGTTTTGTTCATTTTTCGGTAATTCTACCAGTGGTGTCGATTATACTGACCTTTTCGCCAGCTGGGCCGATCGTTGATTTGATTACAATAGGCTGCATTTTTTTTAGCTCCTATAACAAATTATTTTTTTCACTCTAAAAAACTATATTCTTTTAACTTTTAATTAGACAATTTTAATTTATTCAGAAAAAGGCATCTCCTTATCGTGCAACTGAAAGTTGCTGATGGCTTGCGCCATCTATCGGAATAAATATCAACTATTCTCGTTGATTTTTAATTATTCCAGAATTGGCCAAATACCCATTCTTGATTAATCAAGAAAAAGCTAACCACTTTATGTTTAGACATTTTTCATTTTAATTTAGACACACAGCCTTTTCTATGAAAAGTCCTTGTGTCTAAATTAAAATGAAAAATGTCTAAATTGAAATGAAAAAAATGTCTAAATTGAAATTAAAAATGTCTAAATTGAAATGAAAAATGTCTAAATTGAAATGAAAAATGTATAAATTGAAATGAAAAATGTCTAAATTGAAATGAAAAATGTCTAAATTAAAATTGAAAATGTCTAAATAAAAATGAAAGTGTCTAAATTAAAATGAAAAATGTCTAAACATAAATTAAATTTGTCAAAATGGTGATGCCGACAATCCTCACAACTATCGGGGAATAGCACTTCTAAGCAACCTCGCTGAGCTTTTCTCATCAATACTGAAAATATGGCTAAGCAACTGGACCGAAAATAGAGCAATTATACCGGAAAATCCAGGTTTCAGAAAAGAACATTCACACATGCCAGGATCATATTTTTACTTTAGTCTCACTAATCCAATTAACACTTAGACGTAAAAGACGAAAGTTATACGCTTTCTTTACCGATCTTAAAAAGGCTTTTGATACAATGCCTCAAGCTCTCCTATGGAAAAAAAAAACTGCTAGACATTGGATTGAATTTTCGATTTATAAATCTAATTAAGAATTACTACGAAAACATGACAGCTGCGGTGAGATGGAACAATTCATTCACTCAATTTATCAAAATAAAATCGAGTGTTACAGGGTGAGCCACTATCTCCTTACTTATTCATACTTTTTATTAACGACCTGATTAGTACTTTTGACTGCTCTGATATACCTGGTATTTATCTGCCAAAACATGGAAATATCCATTTGTTACTATATGCAGATGATATTGTACTGATAGGCGAATCTAAGAACAATTTGCAGTTAAAAATTAATATGATATGAAAATATTTTGAGTAAAATCTGCTAACGCTGAACGAATACAAATAAAAAATAATGGTATTTCGCAATGGTGGGAAGCGCTCAAAATCCGATAATTGGTATTGGGGACATCAAACACTGAATGTCACGGAAAGATACATGTATCTGGGATATCCACTCACCTCAACAAACTCTTTCAAGAAAGCCGCATTATACTATAAGGGTAAAGCTCTCGCTGCCAGTGGTGCGGTCTGGCCTATTCTGACCAGTCGAAGATGAACTCTGTTAAATCCTCTATGAAACTGCTCGACGCGATGGTTCTATCAACCCTGCTATACGCGGCACTTGTTTGGGCAAATGAGCATTCATTAATTGTTGATCAAATTCAGGACTCATTTATGCGAAGATATCTAAATCTACCAAGATACACCCCAGATACATGCTCAAGATAGAATTTGGAAGAGTGTCATTCAGAGTTACAGTCTTGAAACTTATCTTAAAGTTTTGGTTGAGAATTCTGAGAATGGGAGAAACTAGATTGCCGCTGCTCTGCTTGTCCCAGCTGTGGGAAATCTCAAACGCAACGAAAAAATATATAGGTTTCACAGGAAGTATAGTTAATATTTTAAACACAACCAGATTTCCATGGCTGAATTTTTGCACAGACTACAGAACATTACAAAGAGAAATTCCCTACATAATCAGGACTGCAATAGACCAATCTCTGCAAAAGGATCGCACAAGAATAATAAA
>CP092865.1:60268458-60495277 GCA_030710605.1 Cordylochernes scorpioides | reverse complement strand
TTCAAGACTTTACCCTACTATAAAAACATCTGCTCAACTCCGTTACTGGAACACTATCTGTCCAGCAATTTCCCGCTCTGACTCAAACGGTGTAATCTAATTGATGTAAATAATTATATGCAAATAATCTATGTCAGGATTAGAATGACGAATCCTGTATGGGACTTTGATTCCACTAAAAGACTTGTTGCTGCTGTTGTATATAGTCACAGTGTAGAAAATACTATACTATACCTACTACTTATAGGTTTCTCTCTCTATTCTTAGTTCTCTTCTCTTACTCTGTAAACTGGCGAATCCTATATAGGACGAGAGGTCCTCAATAAAGGCTTTTTGTTGTTGTTGAGTAAATTAAATTTGTCTAATTAAGGTGTTAAAAACCTATATATCAGGGAACAGGTTAAATCAATGAATAGTTTATTTCTGTTCCACCAGATGGCACTATGCCTTCTGAAAAGCACATGTGCTCCTGGTCAGGATATGCCTTTTTTATTTTTAATATATATATATATATGTCGTATTGTAATTTTTCCAAAGTTCAATGTGTGGAAATGACAATTAAGCAGTCGTTTGTGGCTGTCTCCACCTCAATAATCATCGTCTTTATTTTTTTTTCAAATCTTTTTTAAACAAAACAAAAATTTACATACACCATTTAATTAAATCTTTAGTAAAAAAAAAAAAAAAAAAAATAAAATTTACATTCTATCATTCAAAATGTATCATATATATATATATATATATATGAAAAAACAATAGAAAAATAAAAGATAAGTGGGTCAGGTATTGATATTTAAAAAAAAGAAGGCATATCCTGACCACGAGCACATGTGCTTTTTAGATGGTAGAGCGCCATCTAGTGGAGCAAAAATAAACTAAGCGTTCGTGGATGGCTTTTCTTGATTTATCAAGAAATTGGATTGGTCAAATAACATGGAGCAAGTTAAATAAAGGTTTAGTTTATTTTTGCTCCACTAGATGGCGCTCTGACATCTAAAAAGCACATGTGCTCGTGGTCAGGATATGCCATCTTTGTTTTTAATATATATATATATGATGATTTAAGACCATGGAATTGTTGTAAATAATCCAGATATCTACGATCACATGTTCCACCACGTGACTGTATATAAATTGTTATTTACTGCAAATATAAAGCATCACATAATATTGTTGCGTTGTTGGTTGACAAAGAATAACTTCCGTGGGTACAAAGGATCCTTAGGACTTTATTTAAGCCTAATCGATAAAATAATTACAGAAGAGTGCAAAAATAAAACAACAATAAAGAACACAGCAGTTACAAATTCACCAACTGCAGCACGGTGAGGGAAAGCAGGAGCAGAACAGGAGACAGAAGTTCGTAGAACCTTATAGAATCTTCCAGGAAGTATACCGGCGTCGGCGGTAGGCAGCAGTCCGATCTCTTGAGACAGCAGCTTGCTTGGAGTACACCACGTAGCTTCGTTCTTCGACTTCTTTTTCTTATCGTTCTTCCCCCCCCCCCCTGGCATAAGTTTCTCATCCCTATATATCCCGGAGTCGATCTTTCCAGAACGGTCACGGTTGTCAGCCAATCAGAAAGCCGCCAGCACCGAGCGTTACGCAATAGCTGTAGATTGGCCAATCAGTTGTCTTCCGCTTTTTCTACATGATTCTTAAACGCTCTAGAACATTCTCTCTCCATCTGGAATGTGCTTTTATTTCTACGTAACACTGCCCCCTCCTTAGGACTGATCGTCCCGAACAGTCCATTGTACTGGAACAGTACCCCTGAAGGGTGCCAACTTTGTAGTGCACCACTTTGGGTTTAGACGTCGGGGTCTTCTGAATCCGAAAGATGACATCATTGAGGCACTTTATGATCTTGTAGGGTCCTTCCCACTGGTACTGAAGCTTAGGAGAAAGTCCTTTCTTCCGTTGAGGATTATGGAGCCAAACTATTTCACCCTCTTTGAAAGTCTTGTTGGTAGTCTTGACGTTGTACCTGTATTTCATTTTCTCACTGGAAAAGTGAAAATTTTCTCCTGCCCACTGATGAATGGCCGGCATCCTTTCAAATGGGGCACCTGCATTGTAGATCTTCAACATTCCTCTGGATCTTGTTGTCGGTCCCTTTCTCACTGAACATTGTGTACAGTTTCTGCACCATTTTTCAACATCATTTCGACTTCCTGGCCAACAAAATATTTCTCTAACTTTGGCCGATGTTTTTCTGATGCCGAAGTGACCTGCTATGCATCTCCTGGAGAGCCAAAGGTACATGAGATCTGGGTAACACCAACTTCCAGGATTCATGCTTTCCATCCTCGCTCTCCCATTTCCTGTATAAGACTCCATCTTCGCAGGGTCAAAGAATTCCAAAGGCGCCAGAGACTTTTGGTTTCAGGACTGTACGGGGCCACATCTTCCCAGGGTGGTCTTTCACCTGATTCCTTCCAATTTATCATTGGCAACAAATCTCGGTCTTCACGTTGAGCCTTTCTTATAGCTTGGCCAGTCCAATTTTTCTCTTCTACTTCGTCGCTTTCTTGCACTGTAACTTGTCTTACGCAAAATCTCTCTCAAGCACGAGCACAATGTTCACTTTGTGGAACACACGGCCTTCTTGATAAGGCATTAGCATTATCGCTCCGTCTCCCATGGTTCTTTCTAGGGGCTGTGGTGGTTTCAGAATTTTCCGGACAGTTTCTTCTCATGTGGCCATATTGTCCACAACTCCAGCAGTCGGTGTCACTGCGTTGTTTTACTTTTTCTGGGGCAAGTTAGAGAAATGTGATCATGGGCTCCACAAGTCCAGCAGTGACCCCTTTTTCTTTCAGGCTTATCCTTAGAGTTATATGGACAGTTTTTCCTTATGTGGCCATTTTTTCCACATTTCCAGCAACCTGTATCACTGCGCTGTTTTACTTTTCGGGGGCAAGTTGGAGAAAGGTGGTCATTAGCTCCACAGGTCCAGCAGCGACCTTTTCTCTTTCTGGATTATCCAATTTAACTTGTCTAGCCAAGCGATAACTTCCTCTTGAGGCTTGTTGGGCAGCTTCATGCTTCATGGCATGGACAAGGGTTTCTTGTAGAGTAGTCACACTTGAAAGTCTGGCAAACTTTTGGGTCTCAGGGTCTCCGATGGCATCAATAAACTGTTGTTGGGCCATAAAGTCTTGTGATTCAGACGGGCACGTTGGAAAGGCTAATCTTGCCAGGCGTCGGATGTCGTTGGCCAAATCCTGCAAACTTTCTTTCTTTTCTTGTAGTCTATTCTTGAACTTCACCACATGAAGCTGTTGGTAGTGTTCTTCTCCATATCGGGAATCCAGAGTATCAATCAGGGAGCTGAAGTCTAGGCGGAGTTGTTCCGGAATCATCTGGAGTACATCCACTGCAGGTCCACAAAGTGCAGTAGCCAAAAAGCTTGCCTTATCTCTAACGTTCCATCCGTTAGCTTGGGCAACCACATCGAACTGGGTTTTGAAGGAGGTCCATGATGATTGTCCATCAAAGGTTGGAACTTTGACAAGAGGCCTACCGGAATTGTTATTCTCTTGCTGGAAAACCGGAGATCTTGGATGGCCCGTTTCGACAGCAGCAAGTCTCTCTTTTAAAGAAGCCATTTCTTCTTTTACAGAGAAAATGTCTTCTTTTACAGAGGAAACGTCTTCTTTTACAGAGGAGATTTCATCTTTCATTTCTTCTTTTACAGAAGAGATTTCGTCTTCCAAGTATTTGAATTTAAGCCCCAAGCTTTCTTTTAGCTCTTGATTTTGAGCTTGAAGAGCCTCGCGAGTTTTTTTATTTTGAGCTTGAAGAGCCTCACGAGTTTCTTGATTTTGAGCTTGAAATGCCTGGCTGAGAGCTTAACGAGTTTCTTGATTTTGAGCTTGCAAAGCCTGATTTTGAGCTTGAATAGCTTCACGAGTTTCTTGATTTTGAGCTTGCATAGCCTGGTTTTGAGCTTGGATCGCTTTCAAGATTTCTTCCATTTTCTGGTAAGTACCATAAATTATTCAGGATTCACCTAAAGACCCCACATCTGACACCAAATTGTTGCGTTGTTGGTTGACAAAGAATAACTTCCGTGGGTACGAAGGGTCTTTAGGACTTTATTTAAGCCTAATCGATAAAATAATTACAGAAGAGTGCAAAAATAGAACAACAATAAAGAACACAGCAGTTACAAATTCACCAACTGCAGCACGGTGAGGGAAAGCAGGAGCAGAACAGGAGACAGAAGTTCGTAGAACCTTCTAGAATCTTCCAGGAAGTACACCGGCGTCGGCGGTAGGCAGCAGTCCGATCTCTTGAGACAGCAGCTTGCTTGGAGTACACCACGTAGCTTCGTTCTTCGACTTCTTTTTCTCATCGTTCTCCCCCCCCTGGCATAAGTTTCTCATCCCTATATATCCCGGAGTCGATCTTTCCAGAACGTCACAGTTGGTCAGCCAATCAGAAAGCCGCCAGCACCGAGCGTTACGCAATAGCTGTAGATTGGCCAATCAGTTGTCTTCCGCTTTTTCTACATGATTCTTAAACGCTCTAGAACATTCTCTCTCCATCTGGAATGTGCTTTTATTTCTACGTAACAATATCATTCTGTACCGCGTAAGACTCTAATAAAGTATAGCAACTGTACAGATAGAAGGAATGGAGAATAACAGGAGAAAATTAAGGTTAAAACTAATCAGGCTTAGGTGAGAATAGGAGAGTAGGCCTAGCAAGTCCAGTCCAATTTTTACGAGTTCGTGGCCCTCCTGGATGATGCAACTTCCCCCCCCTGTTTACTTCAGAAAAGGGCAGTGACCTGCCTGGACCCTGAAGCTATAAAAAGGAGGCCCCGAGCCTCAGTTAGTCAGTCCTTAGTTAGTCTTTGTTTCAGCCCCAGTCCGCAGGCCGCTTCTATAGAGGTAACTAAACCCTTTCCTGCCAGAAATCTCTTCGTCCCATTCCTTCTTGACGTTCAGACGCTTCTTAGTCGAATCTGTTTGTTTATTTCACCTTTGGCCCAGCTGTGTCGCCTTCCACCACGACTGCACGGTAGAGTTGATATCGAGGTTCGTCTAGCATCAGGTAACACTGGTCCCAGAGGTCCCAAGATATCACAGACTCCCCCGACTGAAGAGCCGACAGGATTGTGGACGCCAAGGTACAAGTAAGCAAAGAGACCACTGTCTGTACAGAAAGATGGAACAGGGAAGAGAGGAGGTTTCAAAGGAGCCCATGGAGTCCAATCCCGACTACGAAAGTGGCGAAAACACCACTTTTCCAAAGATGGAAAACACTCTCGGTAGGACGCAGGAAGTCGCCCCCAGCCAAGAAGACGCCACGCCCCCGCCGGCGGTATCAGATGTCCTGGGGAGTTTGACCAGGGCGCTACATCAGGTTTCCGCGGCGACCGGACTATCGCGAGATGTGGAGCTACCGCGCGACGATGGTTCCTACGAGGCGCAGAGCTTCTTCGACAACTACGACGCCTAAGCAGATCGGGCCCAACCACAATACACCGAAAAACTGAAAAAGCCACCAAACCTCCTGCAAGCGCCCCTCCGAGTTACCAACACGCGAGCGTATGTTACCTGCTCCCCCGACCATCTTTAAACCACGAGCCCAGCGCAAGCAGTGAACTCTAACTGTCCCAGAGGTACTCCAACCATGGCATCAGACCAGGCCTGTCCCGACCAACAAGACAGCACAACAGTAGGTTTCTCTTCATATAATTTTCGTTGAACAATTGCTCGTTCGAGCTGAACTGTCCAATATGTCAACCTACCTCTACTACTTGATACAGGAGCATCTATCGATATAATTAGGCAGAATACTTTTAAAATAATAGAAACCAGTTTGCAAAAGAAAATACCTGTCCACCCATTTAACTTAACTATTAACGCCATATCTAACAATATTTTCACCATAGGTTATATATTTTCAAATTTAAAAATAGGTAACATAACGCAGAACTAAAATTCCATATCATAGATACACCCTTGCCTTTTGGCATATTATCCCTTAATTCCATAAAAAGATTTCTACTAATTATAAACTGTCCTCAGCTACTCCTGTATCAAGATAATGTACCCTACCAACTACATTGTACACATTCACCTCGTGCAAGCAACACGTGTCCCATGGACAGGTTGATACAACTGTCCCATTTACTAAATTTTCCCCTCCTGGAACGGGTTGCTCACACGTGGTGAACTCCAACGCTCTTATTTGGCCTCATTGTAATGTTCCTGATCCTATTTTCAACGTCCCTATGTCCTTTTCTTTCATAGCTTTGGACAGAAGTAACCTAAGTCACAGCCTTCCAAAGCTATTCCAATCGTCAAATTCCAACATAGCTACACTCCCTCGTACCTTCCTTTTACATGCATATTTAATCATCAACAAATCTCTCTCAACAAAATAAACAACACCCTCTCACATCACTTTCTCCAATTGGCAACAATTTTTAGTGCGCGACTTAACACCCAAATCCAATTTCGAGCTACACAAGCTCCATAACGTCGCCCCACTAAACACTAAAAAAATGTTTTTCACATTAAACGTGCCATATCCACTAACAATATAAAAATTATTGATATATGTGCGTACAACCAGCACCCATGACTTTAGTAAATTTGTTATTCGTGGTGAAACAGGTTAGATTTTGTACCAAACAACGACTTCACGTGACACCTTTTCATTTACAAATTTTCAATTCGTGTCACAGCGCCACACCACAAAACTCTTTCACTTTTCAGGCCAAAGACGCCATCACGCCTGTGACACATCTCATCTCAAAGCGTGTCAACGTCGAAAGTCGCACTTTCACTCACTTCTAACCTGATATCACTGAATAACATTTTTACTAAGTCCGCAACAACCTTGAAACACAACTTAAGCATGAAAGGGACAAACAAATATATGATAAAAGTCATCAAGCCCCGCATTTCGAGATTGGTGACCTAGTCCTCGTAAAAAATTATAAACATCCCAATACGGGAAAACTGGCACCATACTTAACAGGTCCGTTTACAATTATAGAAATAATATCTCCGAAGGTAGTCCGAATTAACAGACCCAATCGACCCCTAAATAAAGAAGATGATACAGTTCATGTGAACAAACTTAAACACTATACAGAAAACATCCTATTCCTCGCGCCCAAGCCTCTAATTCAAACACCTCGCGTAACACCTGATGTACACTTAGTAGAATTTAACCATTTATGTCCCACGATATTTGACGCTCAGAAATCCCGTCTTATACCCCCGACTTGCTCAGCCCCATTTCTTCTTCTTACTGCAGAGATCTTCCAATAAGTTTGAAGGAAGCAAGCTCTCCCCTCAAAGGGCCTCCGGCCTAATTAAACATCCGTCGTGACCCCCCGGAACTCGCTAATAATAAATTCGAGGGGAGATGGAAAAACAAACAGCCAACATTTTCTTATCACGGCCCGTCGCCACTTCATGTCACTCTAATGAATTTTTCGCCATCTATTAAATCAAATATTAGTGCATGCCTTTTACTATATACCGTTCTAATCCCTAACCAATTAATCTACGCCGATGTCCTGTTTAGTCACAAATAACTTGCCTAACACGTTATTTTACATTTACTAACAAATCAGTCCACTAAAAGAATAACTAATTAATTCAATAACTAATCCCGCCTACTGTCTCCAATGAATTAGCATATCAATTCTTTCATTAATAAACAAAAAACAAGTCACCAGGTCTAGATTCTCTCGCCCTCGATTAACTTGTCCACTTAACATCGACACTTAGTTCCACGGACAACATTTTACCTACAAATCACACACACCCACATATGTTAAAAAAAAAACAACCCTTGATCGGTTAGAATAGATCGCCGTGTTTCCTGCACACACAATATAAATGCCGCTTTAGGAAGAATCACGTTTTTATCTAAACGTGGCGCAGGGAACAAAAAATCGACAACATTAGGACTCAGTGAGTTTCATAGTTGGAAACAATGTGATCCACGAGTCGCGTCAAACATAAAACAAATTCGATAAGTTAGATCAACTCATGCCAACAAGACCAAAGATATCGCATCCGAGGACAATTTAAAGCTCTCTCCACCCATCCTAAAAAACAGAAACATACATTTGGCATACTACTTTCCAATCTTTCCCGATATACAAACTTCTATATATAATCTTACTTGCTCTTCTTTCTCGATGGATATATATTTTTTAATTTTTCATTTTAATATCCCTTATATAATCATTATCTAGCTCTTATAAGAGTTTTTTTTACGTCAACCAATCAGTTTAGATTATTGTCATTTTATTTTATTTTTCTTTACCAAAGCTTATTTACTTTTGCTTTATGACTCTATTTTATAATCAACTTTAAATTTTATCTTTCATATCTAATAATCTCAAGTTTATGTTTCATATTTATATCACTAATTTGCACACATTTGTCATTTTATATTTTCTCTCACTTTATAAATTAGATGTTATTTACATTGTTTCATCTTCCGCTACCATGTTCAATGCTATCGAGTATATTACTGCTCATTTTTAATTTTCATTTAATATTTTAACTTTCTATTACCCCTTATATACTGCTATAGTGTGTTAATCTTTGTATTTTGTCATCACTATTTTTACTTTTTTAAAAGATTACTTTGCATGTAACTTTGCAATTCTATTTTCGATTTTTCAAATCCTTTAAGGCTATATGCAAAGCCTTAATTTCGCAATTTCTCATATCTCAATTATATATTCTTTCATAATCGAACTAAAACTAATCTTCAATAACCCCTTAATCAACCACGTTAAAGGTTACTTCTTAATAAATACTAACATTCCTTTTACGCAGGGACTTTTAACGCCCCTTCGCAGGCTAGACTTGAACTACTTTGATTTCGTAATTAACAATATTGACACACCGTCTCCCAGATTTACCTATCCCAACTTCTGGCTTGGACACGTGCAAATTGTATTTTTATATATATATATTCCAGGGCACTCTCATGCCACACGCTGGCACATCATTTTTATATTTTACTCTTTTTCTCGCTAAGCCCCTGACGACTCCAATTAAAACTTTGATTTCTGGTCACTGATCTTCGCCCTCATTTATCCTGCATGCGTACGTCTTAACGACTAATTCATAAAACCCATAACAATCCCCCTTATCTTACTATTCGATTGTGGTACTGTAACTTTATTCGGTTCTTAAATTTACATGTGAAACATGGCCTAGGTTTTCCGCGCCGTGCACATTAAATGGTTTGGGACTTGAGTCAAGGTGACATTGCCTCAACCTAGTAATAACTAACCTCTCAACCCTTTCTAACGCCCATCACGAAGAGATCATGATTTATCCATCCAATCATTTATATTTTTACCTATCATCATTATATGTTCTCTAGTAAATCTTTTATTCCTATTTTTATTTTTTACTTGTATGATTAATTAGTTGTTTATACTTTAATATCTCTTATGTAAAACAGAAATCAACCCCATGTTATATACCAACTCATTTCAATTAATTTTTTAAAAATTACTTCCTTAATAACAGTCTTCCTATTCCGCTCTCTTAAATCCCACCATATAAACCCTCTCACATCCAGGGCCATCTGTGATGATTTAAGACCACGTCGTTCCCCCACGTGACTGTATATAACTCGTTATTTACTGCAAATATAAAGCATTAAATAATATCATTCTGTACCGCGTAAGACTCTAATAAAGTATAGCAACTGTACAGATAGAAGGAATGGAGAATAACAGGAGAAAATTAAGGTTAAAACTAATCAGGCTTAGGTGAGAATAGGAGAGTAGGCCTAGCAAGCCCAGTCCAATTTTTACGAGTTCGTGGCTCTCCTGGATGATGCAACTTCCCCCCCCCCCCCCCCCTGTTTACGTCAGAAAAGGGCAGTGACCTGCCTGGACCCTGAAGCTATAAAAAGGAGGCCCCGAGCCTTAGTTAGTCAGTCCTTAGTTAGTCTTTATTTCAGCCCCAGTCCACAGGCCGCTTCTATAGAGGTAACTAAACCCTTTCCTGCCAGAAATCTCCTCGTCCCATTCCTTCTTGACGTTCAGACGCTTCTTAGTGGAATCTCTGTTTTTTTATTTCACCTTTGGCCCAGCTGTGTCGCCTTCCACCACGACTGCACGGTAGAGTTGACATCGAGGTTCGTCTAGCATCAGGTAACACTGGTCCCAGAGGTCCCAAGATATCACATATATATATATAGAAGACATATTTTTATTAGGCTTTATATTTTAATTTTATCTTCCTCCCTCTTTCTTTCAATTTTTTTTTTTACTTTTTGAGTTTAGAAATGTTGGTTGGTTAAGCCTTAGACAACATGGATTTATCACGTTTAAGTCCACTATCATTGTTTTGAATTCAATAATAGAGGTGATAATGGAGCATATAAACATAGGAAATGACTGCACTAGTTACAATAGATATCTCAGAGGCTTTTGACAATGCAAGGTGGCCAGCGATAATCAAAAGAATAGACTTAGACAATTTACTATTGAAAAATTGATCAAACTGTTGTGTTTTAACCTTAAAAGCACACAAAAATATAATAAACTTGAACCTTGAACTCTGCTTCCTTAAGAAAATCCACTATCTCTTTGGGGCTCCTTCCGGCGCGCAGAGCAACGATGATGGCAGCTCGATTTTCAAATTCTCGGTTACTCTTCATCACTACACTGCGCACACATGTACTGTTGCATTTTACATGAATATGGCTACGTAATGAAAAAAAAAACAAGTTTTTAATATCAAGTAGTTTTTGTTTTATGGACTGTCAAAGTTAGTCCCAATTTACCTGGTACACCCTGTATATGTTCATCAACAACGCCTATTACTTTGTTTATTGTTGAAAGCAATTTTATATTTTTCTTATATTCTGGCCAATTTATTAATCCTTCCAATTTGGGAATATTCATACCCATTTTAATATTATCCATTCCAGCCATTACTAATATAAATTTTAACGTGATAAACAAAATAGAATTCTTTTTAGGCTTACCGTTGCTTTGTTTTTGTTATATTTCGCAGTGAATGCGTGGTTGGGTCCATAACCTGTTGTGTTTTAACTTTAAAAGCACACAAAAATATATTAAACTTGAATTTGTTTATTCAGGTCTCAAAAAACAAAGCTTTGCATATAGAACAATTGATAATGAAGAAGAAGAAAGAAACATTTTAGGAAAAGCAAAAACAAAACAAAAGTACTGGTCAAAAAGAAACATTTAAAATCGCAGATTAATATCTTCAACACAAACTTTTAATATTCTAATTTAATTCTACAGACAATATAGCAACTTTAAAGCTAATTACAAAGGGTTGTCCTCAGGGTGTTTGCTATATACACTTCTAAGGATAATTTTATTGAATGATTTGCTGATGGAATTTAAAGAACCTAATTATGAATTGATTTGTTATGTGTATGATATATCATTAATATGCTGGAATAAAGGTTTTACAGCACTAAAAATAGTAATTGAAATAGCATTGAATACTATCGATTTATTGTGCAATATAAAATAAGTTGGTAATTAGTTCTGAAAAAACTAATATTTTATATTTTTATGATGATGGAAATATCCAAGTCAAATCAAAAAACGAAATAAACTCAACAGTAAAAAAATCAAAATTTTAGGAATAACAATTGCAAATCATAGAAGAAAAAAACAAATACATTTTTTCGATTTTCATATATAGTTTTCAACTTTCAATTAGACATTTTCCATTTTATTTGTAGACTCTCTTTTTTTTGACATTTTCAATTTTAATTTAAACATTTTTCATTTCAATTTAGCATTTTTCATTTCAATTTAGACAAATGGACTTTTTTTATTCAATCTTTATTTAAGACACTTTAAAATACAATTATGACAACCCTAAATATAATATTAAAATATTATCGTCTTATTTCTACTTATTTTAAAATGAATAGAGGCTTGTATTAAGCAATATCAAAAGGAAAACAGGAAACTTTATTCAAGTTGATATACTTACAAGAAGAAACTATGCAAAAGCTTTTAAGTTATTGAACATCATTTATAGTTCTGCTATGCAAAATTATAAAAATAAAACTAATTAAAATTAATAAAGAAAGGAGGATTTAGAGAGAGAAAAATCATCAAGCGATTTAGAATTTATTTTGAAAAGTATATGGAATGGTTGCGTGCGTGTTGGTGTGGCTTGTGGAAAGGCCTCTGATAAGATTATAATTATTTTAATAAAATAAATTTATTTATTTGAAGCCCCGAAATATATATGGTAAAAATATATGGTATAAATATATTATGGTATATATAAACAAAAAGGAATGATGATGATGATGATATTTTGTTGTGAATGTAAATATTATTCTGTGCCATAAAATATTAATAATTAAAATTTATTTAAACCCACATATATATATATATATATATTACAACATGTTTTTCTCCTTCATATCTTCTAGGGATCAAGTTTTTTTTTTGTTTCATTATCCTCCTCCTAAAAAACTTGAATATCTTGCCTGTTATTCTAGAGTTATAATAGGGACGCTTTTATCCAGGGTTGCTGATTCTGGCATTTCCATTCTTGAAGGAACTGTGCTGCTGGATGGTAAGTCCTGATGGGGTACAAGACTATGCTGATGGCGGTCATCTTCATTTACATTGATTCGTGGTCTCAATAAATAATGTTTTCTAGCGATTATTATTCCCGATGGCATTTTTACTGGAGAGCTATCAGGCGTTCTCGTGGTGTCCAAGGTTGTTTAGGTGTTACTTGACATCATGCATCCCCACTACTTTTAACTGGAGTGTTGTTTCTGGATTTTTTTTTTTTCAAAAATTGTTCTTTCATAATCATTTGATTTTTTCTTTGTATACTATTATTTTTTTTTAGAATCGACTGTACTGGTATCATACTGCGGTGTAATCCGCGGCAATGAACAGCGTGTGTTTCTTGAAAAACACCAATTGCGCGGGCGATGGAAGAAGATTATTCGTTGGAGTATCCCTGTAAGCCAGTAGCGCCAAGTAAGGGTCTGATCTCTGTTTTTAATGGTTTGATTGTGAAGTTTGATCCATTAGCTTGATGATGGTAGGGGCTTGAGAAAAATATTTGTTTAACTCCCCAACTTTTACAGAAACTTGTCAATACTTCTGAATTAAATGGAGGGTCATTGTCAGATATCAGGACCTATGGGATCCCATAACGAGAGAATGTTTCTCGGAGCTTACTTTTCAAATTATTTCCCTGTTGCCAGTTCCTGAGCAAAAACCTCAGGGTTGGCACTCTGACAATCTATGAGGAGTATATGAGGCCTTCTCCAGATGGAAATGTCATGGGTAGGATGGAAATGGAATTGTTCTCAATGATTCAGGCGTCTTGGATTTTTAGAAGTGGGGCAAATGTGACAGTGTTCCACTCGATTAGTGATTCCTGGCCAGAAAAGTCCTTCACGAGTAAGGTTTCGCATGGCTGATATTCCTTGATGTGCAAGATTTAACAAGTTCAAGTTGTGTCTTAGGAACGACTATTTCTGAACCCATGCATAACAAATCATTCTATAAATGAAGAATATGTCGAACACCGAAATAAATTATTGTTACCTTATCAGTCACTTGTTAAACCTTCCTTCCAATTCTCTATTACATAGTTGATAACTTATTCAAGATGTGATCTTTCTTTGTTTCTTCCTGCACACAAGCGTTTCATAAGATATATCAGCCCTAATTATTCTGATTATCTGTTTGTCTTCAAGGAAAGATGTTTCAAAATTTTCTTTCAGCTTGGTGCCTCTGGATAAGGTGTTAGCAATTTTCAAGTTCTTTCCAGGAATGTATTCAAGCTGGAAAGTTAACAATTTAAGAATTAGCCTCTGTAGTCTGGGTGAAAGTCACTTAATGTATTTTTGATAAGTGTTAGAAGAGGGTGATTATCATTCTGGATTATGATATGAAACATTAGCGCGCCATCTGTTATGAGAATTCGAAACTATTATAGACACTTATGATTCTTTAAAAAATTAAACAATTTTCTACTGCCCTTACTGCAATCAAAAATTAATGTGAGGGCCTGGTTCATCAGTGGTGAACCATCCCAGCGGTTTCGCCAGTTTTATCTACCATACCGCTGTTTTAATGCATTTTCGATTTTCTTTTTATAATGATACTGACGCTAGACTCTTGGAATGGGTATTTCAGATGAACTATGGACATAAGTTTTGAGGACAGTAGAAATACATACAATTATAAATACAGTCTACTCTCGTTATAACGCCACTCGATATAACGCCACCCTCGCTTTACGCCGCTTTTTCGTTTTGTCCCAATCAACATCAATGTATTTTTCTCGATATAACACCACTCCCTCGCTGTTCGCCTTCCGCCGCTGATTTTTCGTATCCCAAGTAGCAAAAACCACTCGTTATAGCGTCGCTCACAACGTCCCCCGCTCCCCTTTTCCTGTCTGCATTTTTTCCGCCAGCGGCACCGGACTTTGCCTTCTGTTGACACAACAGATAACAGATTGTGTGAACAGCCAGCAGACCATTTTCCTGCTTATGCCTGGGACATACACAGTCGTTTCATCCTTTGCTAACGTCAACACAACAACCTTATTGTCGTATCATGAGTTCCCAAAAGCGTAAACGTGAGTCGATCACCATTGAAAAGAAGAAGGAGATATGCCAGTTGGCAAGAAATAACCCTACGATGTCGAAGAATGAGATTGGAAAGCGTTTCTCACTTCCACGAACAACTGTCCGTGGTATTCTCACTCAGGCAGAGAAGTGGGAAAATTACACTCTTGGTTCTTCAAAGAGACAAAGAGTCTGAAAATTTAGTGACTTGTAAAACGCTCTCTTCAACTGGTTTACCCAAAAGCGTGCCAATAATATTATTATTACTTATGACCTCTTAAGTGAAAAGGCAAAAAAACTTGGCGAGCATTTGGAAGTACCAGAAAATTTCGCGTACAGCAGTGGGTGGCTGCAGTGATTTAAAGGGAGATTCCATATTTCACAACGACGGCTCTGTGGGGAAGGCGCATCGATTTCTCCAGCTATCATTGATGAACACCTTACAAATTTGAACAGTATTCTGGCGAACTCCGGATATTACCCAGCCAACATATACAATGCAGACGAAACAGGATTATTTTTTCAGCTCATTCCTGACCGAACACTTGCTCACAAAGATGAAAACTGCCGTGGTGTCAAAAGGATGAAGCAACGAATCACTGTTCTACTGTGTTGCAACTCTACTGGAACAGACAAGCGGCGATTGCTGATTATTGGAAAATCGGCAAAGCCTCGATGCTTCAGAAACTTTAGTCCACACTTCTACTGCACTTACATATCTAACAGCAAAGCATGGATGACCTCTGGTATCTTT
This sequence comes from Cordylochernes scorpioides, assembly GCA_030710605.1. Lineage (NCBI taxonomy): Eukaryota > Metazoa > Arthropoda > Arachnida > Pseudoscorpiones > Chernetidae > Cordylochernes > Cordylochernes scorpioides. The sequence continues at coordinate 60,479,904 of CP092865.1, read as the reverse complement.
CAAGAATGGCTACAGCAGTTCAACAAGCAGCTTGTCTCCGAAGGACGTCGTATCCTACTGTTGTTAGATAACGCTACGTCTCACAGCGTCCCTAATGATGGTCTCAGCAACATAAAGATACACTTCCTTCCACCAAATATGACTGCCAGTCTGCAACCACTGGATAGTGGCATCATCAAAAGTTTCAAGGCTCAATATAGCAAGCTTCAACTCCAGAAAATGGTGGAATTGGCGGATGCCCATCTACCCACAGAATTACGTCTGGATTAGGCTGTGCGCTATTGTAAAATAGCTTGGGATTCTGTGAGCCCTGTTTCCATCAGCAACTGCTGGAATCGCACAGGCATTCGCTTCACTTCTACTGCTGCAGTTGAGCCTCTTAATTATGGAAATCTGCTCGATCGCATTTCGCGACATCTTCGCTATTACACCAGAGAATTTGATGACTGGAAGGGAGTTTCAACTGGTTGATGATTCCCAGGAGGCGAAAATGAAGCTAACAGATGACAATTTTCTGCTGTCCACTGTTACAGCGAATGAAGAACTTGGCGAGGAAGATGATGCAACAGTGACCCAGCGCCTACCATCGTTAAGTGATGCCAGAACAGCTGCTGGGACAGTTTTGTTGTTTTTTGAGCACTCCAAGAGAGCAACATCTGACGACGTCAATCTATCTGCGGATTTGATACGCCGTGTCTATGCCATAAGTGAGGGAGAGAAAACAAAAGTTGTGATCACAGACTTCTTCAAAAAATGTAATTATTTTTTTATGAATAAATTATAAATTAATTATTCCTATTTGTCATATTAATTAATTAATGCCGGTTTTGCATTCTATATATTGACTTGGAGTATAAATTGTTATTAGTAATTGTTATAAATAATTTATTGTATCTTTAAATTTCACATTTTAAACGTGTTCGATACAACGCCACCCTCGCCTTACGCCGCTTTTTCGCAAAATCCGGATGGTGGCGTTATAACGAGAGTAGACTATATATAATATGCTTCGAGCAATCGCTCTTCCGCAAACATCAAATTGAGTATTTTATTAGAATAATTATAATATAAAACATTAGCGCGCCATCTGTTATGAGAATTCGAAACTATTGTAGACGCGTTTCCATTGCAGTAAGGGCAGTAGAAAATTATTTAATTTTTAAAGGAATCATACACGTCTATAATAGTTTTGACTTCTCATTCTGAAATATGAAAAAACGCCTTAACAATAAATACTCAAGTCTTTTTCTGTCATAGTAAATGCCTAACAGTTCCCTTTCTATCTATGAATAATTCACCTGCTCACCAGTGAATGCCGCTGACGCAAATGCCAAAGAGCGGCCATTTTGAAACAGTGCAGCCCCATGGATTCTCTGCTTGCGCCGCATTGGAGAATCAATTTGTTATGTTTGTCTAAATGAGATAATTGCCATCTTGACATGTTCAAATTCCTGGTTTTCCAGAGGGCCCTACTGCCATAAAACAATTTTCTTTAATAGTTAATGGCTATTTTTGGTATGAGATGACAGGTATAGAGTGAACTTTCCAACATAATTATAAAGAAAAAAAGAGGCATCATTTTATCGTGCAACTGAAAGTTGCTGATGGCTTGCGCCATCTATCGGAATAAACATCAACTATTCGTTGATTTTTCCAATATATGCACCTTATCTCAGTAAAATATCACATTTGTACTATTTTTTTACATAATTATAAAGGCCAATTATATATGCTGGGGAGATTTTTTTATCAATGGGTTTCTCAAGTCTTATAAATTTATTTTCAATGCTGGGATAAACTTGGATTCCTTCTGATGTTATTTTAAGGCCTACAAACATAACATTGTCTTGACACAGTTGAGTCTTTCCCAGATCAAATTTGACATTGTTTTCTTTATCAATTTGTTGAGGTGCTCTTCAATGCTATTTGCACAAATTAGGTTGTCATCAACATACATGATGTTTACACCATGATCTCTTAAAATGTAACTAATCTTTTCCGCGAACATTTGAGATGAGACTTTCAGTTTATTTGAATGTATATTTTTGAAAAGGGATGTTCATTACCAACATGTCCACAGATTCCTTAGTCACAGAAATATGCCAATAGGCGTATTTAATGTATGTCATAATTAGTACATAACTGGATGTAATCATGCAATGTATGTTTTAAAAGATTTTAATAAAAACAAGCTTAGAAATCAGGGAGAAAGATTTAGAGAAAGGCCATCAAAGAGGAAGCAATCATTAGCAGGTTTTATTATCCAGGAACTCATAAAACTGGGTTCAAGAACCTAGTATTTCCTGGATCAGGTCAGAACAAGTCCAGAACAAAAGGATAGCAAAGGCCCAATCAGAGAATAGGGAATTAGCCAGGAACCAATAGAAAGCTTACACGTCTCAAACACCAGCCAATCAAAACTCTGAATGGTCTTCGTGTTAAATCGGGAACGGGGTTTAGTCAGTTAAGAAGGTGGCATCATAGAGGGCAGTTGGGAACTGGACAGCATCGAGTTAGCACCTGGACCGACCAAGGAACCAGTTAGGAGCCAACCACCCTTTTCTCCACGATCAGATAAGTCCCACCTTCAATAGTGTGAACAGCCATAGAATAGTCAAATCCGCAACTAGCTTCAACCCCTTTCTCCCTAGATCGCTAGCCTTTTCCAATCCAATCCTGTGTTTTTTTTTTTGTTATTTTCCCCTGTGAGAACACCTTACAATCTCAGCCAAAACGACTGCGCCCATCAATTCAATCAATCACCAATCAATTCAACCCATCAACTTCAAAAGGTAATCGTCCAACTTTACAGTGAGTCGACAGTTCTACAGTGTAATCCATCAAATATTACAGTGGTAACGTCCCGACGTTACAGAGAGTCGACAGGATACAAATGGAAAGTGGCTAGAATACAGAAGTCAAAAATAGCGGCGACCTGTCGAGAGAGGACGAGGAGGCAGGAAATGGGGAGGAAACCGCCCCCCTGGCGGGCGTCTTGCTCCAGTTAGCGGCGGTGCTGGCCCAGGCGAGGTCATCCGACCGACCAGACGCCGAACTCCCACCCTTCGATGGATCCTACAGCGCTCGCCAATTCTTCCAATCCTACGACCGGAAGATGGATGACGCCCACGTGGACGCCCCCGAAAAACTACTCCGGCTGCCGAACTACCTGACGCGCCAACCCCTGGAACTCTTCAGGAAACTCCGGTTGGCCGCCCAGAGCTATTTCCAGGTGAGGCAAATCCTCACGGATCTATATCCGGAATCCAGCGAAGCATCCTTCGCGAAATACTTCGCCATGAAGCTTGCTGAACAAGCAGACCTGGAGACGTATTACCGGGAGAAAACCGCCATGGGTTTACAACTGGAGCTCCCACAGGAGGTGATCCTCGAGGCGCTGACGAAAGGGTTGCCGTTCTCCGACCAGCGCCAGGTTCGCGTGGTACCTCCTGAGAGCCTAGGAGAGTGGTTCCGACTGGCACAGCGGATCCACGGGCCCAACATACCAACGGCACGACACCGCGAGGAACAACCGCCCACCATGTCGGGTCCATACCCCAGCACACCCCGACGAACAGGTGCATGGACTGCACCTACTCCGCCGTCAAACTGTAAGTTCTGCGGCGCTCGTCACTGGCACAGCGAATGCCGGCATAGGCCAGCCCCAACACCACACGCAAACGCACGGGCAGTGCAAATAGCCCAAAATCTACACACGAGTGCACGGGCAGTGCAAACGGCCCCAACGCAGCAGCACGCCCAGCGTCCCACGCCCCCACCCCACGCCGAGGACGCACAAGCCGCGGAGGCCTTTCAGAAATGAGGTAAGAAGGCCTCAACCCTTTATCGTCACCCAGTTGACGATGAAACTTTTTCTAACATCTGAACTGCCATCTCCATTCCTAATTGATACAGGCGCAAGTTTGAATATAGTGCCATATAATCTGTATAAAATGTTAAAAACTCACCTCCCTAATTTAAAATTAAAAAAGCAGTCTATAGACCTACAGGCTATAAATGGTCTTGTAAAAACAATAGCAAACTGACCCTCCCTCTGACAATAGGTAAAATTACTAGAAAAGAGAATTTCCATGTGGTGGAAGCACCTCGACCATTTGGAATTCTCAGCATAAATACCCTCTGTAATTTTAAATTAACAATAGATTTCAACCAAGGCACTATATTCCAACTTGGCGCTCCATTGTCTACCCCTACCTACCATTTCAACCATGTACCCAATGAATGCACGTATTGGGAATGCCAAGCGATGTCACAAAGGACTTGCCATGCACCCAAACCTTCCGCACATGGCACCCACTGCGTGCATCCATTGGTCCAAACCCGATCACCCACATGCCAATCTAGTCACGCGCGCGCACTACACAATTTTTTCACTAAGGCCAATTGCCTTTTTTATATGCCCTCAAATAACAAGGCCACAACGGCTTCAACTTGCAATAACAATGCACAAAACATATCCATACAGCAGGACAGCTCACGCACCGAGCACATAAGTGACCACACGTCGTCACACAACGGTCACACTTACAACCCGCGCAACAAACGCGACACTCACACTAAAACACAACAATTTTCTTCCCCATACACATGCTACAATACGATACACAACCTTCACTATCCACCTCACTTCACCACACTTTTACAAAGATACAACCACATTTTTACCCAAAACAAATTCAGCGTACCATGCTTAAAAATCCCACAAGTAAAAATACCCACAAACTCCGACAAAATAATCACCATACGTCCATATCGTGTTCCGATATGTGACCAACAGGAAATCCGCAACCAGGTCCAACAGATGCTGGAAAATGACATTATCAAGCAGTCTTTTTCACCTTTCTCTAGCCCGGTCACTCTCGTCACCAAGCGCGACAAGACCAAAAGGTTTTGTATTGACTATAGAAAGGTGAACGAGCTAATCAGCTCTGATGTCCATCCCCTCCCTAGGATCGAGGATATACTCGACCGTCTCGCGCGGGCCAAGTATTTCTCCATGGCCGACATATCCTCCGCGTATTGGCAGGTCCCAATACACCCCGATTCTCGACCACTGTTGGCCTTTGCCACGCTCGAAGGGTTATATCAGCCCACTCGATTGCCTTTCGGGTTAAAAACCAGCCCTCAGATCTACGAAAGAGCCATGAGTCAGGTCCTACAGATACACGGACTTGACTGTGTGGCACATTATTTTGATGACTTCATCATTTTTTCCAACACACTGGAGGAACATCAAAACCACCTGCGACAATTTTTCGCCTTTTGCGAGGTAGATAAGTTACAACTTAACTTCGCAAAATGCGATTTTTTTAAAACAGTCCATCAATTTCCTAGGCTACACCATCACAGCTGGTACTACCACACCCCTCACACGCAACACAGACATCATCCACGCCAGCCAACAACCACACAACCGCAAAACATTACAATCCTTTCTAGGCGCTGTGAACGTCTATAACAAATTCATCCCGGAATACGCCCGCTTGCGGACACCACTTAACAACCTTCTCAAAAAGGATGTCATGTGGGTCTGGGATGAAAATTGCCAAAAGGCGTTCATTAGCCTGAAGGAGAGCCTCACAAAACACCCCATCTTACACCTTTACAAAGAGGGCCTGCCATGCCAGGTGTATTGTGACGCCTCCACCCTCGGTATAGCAGGCATCCTCAAACAGGTTCACCCTGATGGGAAAAAATATCCATTCCAGTATTTCAGCCGCACCCTGCGTTCACACGAACGAAACTATTCCATCTCTGAACTTGAGTGCTTAGCAATCGTTGAGAGTGTGGAGAAGTTTCGCATCTATTTGATGGGCAGAAAATTTACTATATTTTCTGACCATCACGCATTGCAGTGGCTGAAAACAATCAAAAACCCGTCAGGCAGATTGTTTCGGTGGAGTTTACGGCTGTTGAGTTACGAGTATGAGGTTCGCTACATAAAAGGAAAACAGCAATATGAGGCGGATCTCTTATCCCGTAACCCGTTCTGTGGTTTCTTAGACGCCTCCCTTATTAAGAACCATCAGCCTACCCCATCGGGAGATTCTAGCCTGACCATTGATCACAATGGACTGCATACCGTTTCCCGAAAAGGTGTAACTAAAATTATAATTCCAAAAACACTCACCCACCAACTACTACAAACAGTACACGCACAATACAACCACCCAGGTATATCACAAATGACAAGGCTCATCTCCGCTCAGTATTACTGGCAGGGCATGTCAAAAGACATTACACAAAAGGTTAAAACCTGCCCAACCTGCCAGTTAACAAAACGTCCATTGGGACCCACTTACCGGGAGTTAGGTCAGCCGCCGGAAGCCAAAGGACCCTTTGACCTACTATCCCTCGACACCATAGCAGGATTTGCCAAATATGGCAACACCAAAATATACCTCCATGTTGTAGTCGACCATTTTTCGCGCTACACATGGACGTTCCCATCCAAATCCACCAGCATTACCACCTATCAATGGGTACTCAAGCGAGTATTACAGGATGGCTCTCCGAAACGCCTTCTTACGGATAGAGCCCCTGCATTCACTTCGCCAAAATTTAAGAGCTTCCTGCTTAACAGGAGTATTCACCCGTTACTCACAACTAGCAATAATCCACAAGCCAACGGTCTATGTGAACGCCTAAACGCCACCCTCACTGGAAAACTTAGGCTATTACATTTGGAAAATCCTAAGATCGCATGGACCAAGTTGGTCAAACGAGTTACAACTATATATAACAGTACCCCACACTCTATCACCGGTTTTCCGCCCATCTACCTGATGTTTGGCGTCCTACCCCCAGAACTCTCTGACCACACCACACCTTATCCAGACATCGACAGAGCTAGGAAGATCGCACACACAAGAACCCAAAACAAACACATACAAGATAAAAACACTTATGACCAACGACACAAACAACCACACTTCGAAATAGGTGACCTGGTATTAGTTAAATTATATCATCACCCCAACACTGGAAAACTCGCCCCATATTTCACAGGACCATACACCATATTAGAGATCATATCACCAAATGTGGTCCGTATCGATAGACCCAACCAACCTCTCCAAAGAGATACTGATACGATCCACGTCAACAAACTTAAACTATACACAGAAAACATCCAATATATATCACCACCCGCCATAAAAATACACCATGTACGACACAAACACAATTACACGTTCCCGTTTAAACACCTCACACCCGAATTGTTTCCAGCAGAGCCATTGGAATTCAAACCAACAAACGGCGAGCCTTTCAAGCATTTAGATCCTACCATTTTTTCCAAAAAACGATTTACGCATTTCACCCACGGTAACAAGAAATGCGACATAGGCCAACCACGAAAACACCCCGTTCCAAACCTACCACAATCAATAGAAGTCCAACCAGATATCCCAGAGCCACATTTCATGGCAAAAACATGGAAGAAGATGTGCCAATATCCCATTTTCACCTAATCTCTGTTATAGGTCTTCTTATTATACCATACAACTTCGCTCCCTATACAATAATAGTTCACATGCTAATCTATGCACTACCATCCCAACGGGTGTACCAGCTGCAAGAAGCAGTCTTCCATATAGGAAATTTCGTCTTAAAAGCAATCTGCCATATAGGAAACTCCGTCTTAAAATCCATCTTCCATATAGGCCAAGCAATTTGAGAATTTCTATATCTCGTGTGGGAGATGTTAGAAGAAATCGTGGGGCAATTAAAAGGGCCTCGAACCAACTAATATCAATTAGGAGGACAATTATGGCACGTGCAAAAATCAATTAGGGAAGCCGGAAATGAAATGGAAACCATTTGCTCGCGACATAAAGACGCCCGCCATTTTATAGAGCAAATTACAGCTTCGCTCCAGAAGAGGGAGTAACACAATCTAAATCAATTACACGAGGGGAGGAAGGCGGTTTCAGAAACTTCCCCCCCCACACACACACACACATCCGGACATGGGTCATATTCCCCACCCCGCGGGCCCCTCTTGGCCGAAAATAAATTGAGGTCACCACGTTTCCCCGTCCACAAATTTTAGCGTCACACGTTTTGGGATTCCAGTTTGAGCCTACATATCGACTTTTACAAAAAACACAATTTAATTACATTCTCACAAAAAAACTTAATACGTTACAGACACTTCCCAATGAGTTTTACATTTCTATTATTTTTATTCTTCCAAGACTTCCAAAAAACTCTACAACTTTTCCACAACTAGACACCACAGACCTTAGACTTTTAACAACACGCAGGTCTCAAGGTTAAATATGAACAAAAGCACCCATATTACCACTTAAATGATAGAAAAAATAGGTAGCTAAGCTTTCGAGCTTACGTTTCTTCCGAAGGAATAAACAACCATTTTTTGAAGGGTCGAGGACTCTCTTAGAACCCTGTATTCAAAGATTTTGACTCCGGTATTGATACCCGATATAAAAGTGGGTATCGGGCGAGCATAACTTAAGTGCCCTAGGGTAATGCATAAAAATCCCTAGAACGCATTAAGGCTCGGGACATTTTAACATACTACAATCGGCTTTGAGATCTCGAAAAACAACACAAACACAAAGACAAAATACACACGTAAGGTTAATTAGATTCCCATGTCTCCTGTATACATAATATAAAGCACAATTGGGAAAGATCATGTTTCTACCCATGAGTCGCACGGGGAAGACAAAAATCTACGAGGTATATAAAGGGTTGATTGCGAGCGTGATAGTTTTTGGCATGTAATTGATTTACGAAGCGAGTTTGCGAACCTCGCTATACATTTTTTTTATATATCATTCATTTACATTATTTTCTTATTTTAAAATCAAAATACTTTATCAAATTTACCATTTTTCCCTAATTCAAATACTTATCATTTATTTTAATCAATTATTTACCATTTATATAACCACTTCTTTTATTTTGTTCATAATTCAATAACCAAACAAATTTTTATCAACGAAAACTCACTGGTTTTCTTTTAAAATTAGATATTTTATATTTTTTTTATTTTGATTTACAAAAAGCATTTTTCTTTTCTTTTTTTTTTCTCACCATGCATCAAGTATTCACTTTGATTTCTTCCAACTTTTTATTTTTGATTTCTCAAAAGACCTAATAGAACTCCCTCGACTTCATTCCCAATCTCGAGTAGAATATGGTTAGGTATTTTTCTTTTTTTTTCTCACCATGCATCAAGCATTCACTTTGATTTCTTCCAACTTTTTATTTTAATTTTGATTTCTCAAAAGACCTAATAGAACTCCCTCGATTTCATTCCCAATCTTGAGTAGAATATGGTTTGGCATTTTTCTTTTTTTTTCTCACCATGCATCAAGCATTCACTTTGATTTCTTCCAACTTTTTATTTTATTTTTGATTTCTCAAAAGCCCTAATAGCACTCCCTCGATTTCATTCCCAATCTCGAGTAGAATATCGTTTAGGCGCATTTTCTTTTCTTTTTATCCCACTATGTACCATAGCATTCATTTTGATTTCTTGCAATTAAATTTTTTTTATTTCTATTAATTATACTCAACCTATATCATCAACACCAATCTCTTTTACCTCTTATATCACCACCAATGCTTGTATATAGCCTCTCAATAACCACAACTAATTTTCCCACAAAATTATTTTTCCCTTTACAGAATTCTCTCAGGCTAACCCCTTCTTAAATTCTTCACATGTAGGGGGCGCATCTGTCATAATTTGTACATAACTGGATGTAATCCCACCACAATATGTATGCAATGTATGTTTTAAAAGATTTTAATAAAAACAAGGCTTAGAAATCTGGGAGAAAGATTTAGAGAAAGGCCATCAAAGAGGAAGCAATCATTAGCAGGTTTTATTATCCAGGAACTCATAAAACTGGGTTCAAGAACCTAGTATTTCCTGGATCAGGTCAGAACAAGTCCAGAACAAAAGGATAGCAAAGGCCCAATCAGAGAATAGGGAATTAGCCAGGAAACAATAGAAAGCTTACACGTCTCAAACACCAGCCAATCAAAACCCTGAATGGTCTTCGTGTTAAATCGGGAACGGGGTTTAGTCAGTTAAGAAGGTGGCATCATAGAGGGCAGTTGGGACCTGGACAGCATCGAGTTAGCACCTGGACCGACCAAGGAACCAGTTAGGAGCCAATCACCCTTTTCTCCACGATCAGATAAGTCCCACCTTCAATAATGTGAACAGCCATAGAATAGTCAAATCCGCAACTAGCTTCAACCCCTTTCTCCCTAGATCGCTAGCCTTTTCCAATCCAATCCTGTGTTTTTTTTTTTTTTTGTTATTTTCCCCTGTGAGAACACCTTACAATCTCAGCCAAAACGACTGCGCCCATCAATTCAATCAATCACCAATCAATTCAACCCATCAACTTCAAAAGGTAATCGTCCAACTTTACAGTGAGTCGACAGTTATACAGTGTAATCCATCAAATATTACAGTGGTAACGTCCCGACGTTACATGTATATAACACACTATAGTATTTTGCTTTGGGTATCTGAAGAATTATTTCCCCAGGTAATTTAATTTGAAATTTCTCATCAACGAAGGCTTCGTTTAATTTACAAGGATCCAGGCAAATCTGTATGCTGTCAATTTTTACCCTTACAAAACCCATAGGATGTGTTGGGCCGTTTTTCACCAAACGAGCCCAACAATGATATAAACATCTTATTCTATATACAGTTACGAGCGTCATCATCTCTGTCACCCTTTGCTTTTTTTTTTTTTGGAATGGCGCTCTCCTGTTGGTTGGCTACGATCACGTGGCTACGATGGCGCCGCCACTACGCGAGACACTTTGTTTTTGACTTTGCCCCCCCCCCCACTCGCTTTTTGGTTTTTGTAACTATTGTGTTGGAGCGGGTCGCTCCATAAATAAATGCATATATTAGTTTATAACTAAATGGAATCCTCTCTTTATTTTCTTAGTAAGAGACGCCTATGGAAGCCAACAGTAAATAGACAGATAAAGCACATAGGCTATAGTTATTAACTAATATATGCATTTATTTAAGGCGTCAATTTATAATTGTAACAGATAGTATTTGAATCAAAACATTCAATCCGGTAAAACACGGGCGTTGCCCAGGTCATTCGGCTAGTATCATATATTTACAATAGCCTTGCCGAAGTCTTTGTTGTCCAGAGGGAGGACCTGGACGAGCTTTGAGCTTTCTGTACTCCGAAGCCCGCAGCAGTAATGGTGTACTTGGTGTAAATATGTACCATAAATAAATTTTATATGTTCTATACTTCATTCCTTTTCCTTATATATTGTGGAAAATTAAAAGCAATAGGATTTCTTAAATTACCACATTGAAAATTTACTAAATATATTTAATAAATTAAATATATTTGATAAATTAGATATCTCAAGGATAGCAATAGAATTTTAAAAAAATTACCACATTCAATTTTACCAAATATATTAAATAAATTAAATATATTTGATAAATTAGGTATCTCAAGGATAGCAATAGAATTTTAAAAAAAATTACTACATTAAATTTCTCAAGGATCATTTCTACTTTATTTTATTAATTATTAATTTGAATTCCTTTTTTTATTTCCAAAGGATAAATTTTATTTTATTTTGAAATTATTCTGCGAAAGAATATATTTACGCACTCTGTAAAAAGAGATAAAAAATTTTTGGGCCACGCGGGTCTTTTTGAAAAAAAGAGTCAGTTGAAAAGTGGTTGCTGAAGAGGACAGTTGGAAGCGGGGACCCGACGGTTGAGACTCGAAAGATGAGTGAGTACAAATTTGGAAGGTAAGCGAAAAATTCTGCTAAAATTAATTCATGTGGGCTTCAAGCCCGTTTATTGAATAGAAAATTTAAATAAATTTTCTCTCGGATTTTGTAAGTTTTTTTTTTAGGTATAGCATCTTAAACTTTTTGTAGAGGCACAGTCTTGTCTACATAATATGTCTCGAACTTTATTTTCATTTTGTGACTTTGCAAAAATCTCCTCTTATCAATTCATATATATCGATGAAATTAGAAGCAGAAATTTGCTTATGAAGGATATTTTTTGAACCTTTTTTTATTTACGTGACTTAGAAAAATTTCTTCCTCTATTACTAATTGCCTTCAGATGGACGGTTGATTGAAAAGGTTGGATATAATAAAATCCCATATATTTATGTGAGAATCGGAATAGATCCTTTCGACTCTATGTGAGAATTCGATTTGATCCTGTCGACTCACTATAATAATATTTCGATGTTGATCCTGTGTAAAATCCTGTTGATTTACTGTGAGATTGGTGACTTATGATGGATGGTGAAAGTTGGTGATGGATGGCGCAGTCGTTGGTTAAATGGTAGGGTTCCACAGGGGAAATAACGAGACAAGACCTGGATGGGATAGAACCTAGGCTTCGCGATAAGGGAGAGAGTTGGGACTGGAGGAGGTACCTTGCCTTTCACATGATCAAAGAGAATTTTACCTTGGTTGGAGCCTGAGTTGGGCACGCCTGCTTCTAGCCCGATCACCTCTCTACTACTAAACTTTCAGTCCGAGATCTTCCTCGTTAAATCTCTCGTCTTCTCATTGGTTGGGATCGTCTTACGTGGTTACCTCTGATTGGCTATTAGTTATTCATGCTTAACTGTGATTGTTTGTTGGTACCTCCATTGTCGTCATGATTGCTATCTTCCAGGAAGAAGAAGGTCTTTGAACTTTAGTTTTATGGGTCCTGGGTAGTGACCTTTACTTCCTGGATGATGCAATCCTGGTAATTGCTGTTCTCTCTTTTCGCGAGGCCTAACTTTTATTTCAATCTTTTGACGATACATTGCATAGATTGTGGTGGGATTACATATTGCTATATACAAATTATCACATTTATATATATTAATGTGTTACTGTAGTATCTCATACTGAAATAAATATACATATCTATTTTAAACAAATTGTTAAGTATTCTGGTAATCATCAGAAGATTTTTATTCATCTAATGGTTCTTCTTTAGGTGATCCCACTTATAAAACAAATACACTTGTCCACATCTAAACAAATTGTTAAATATGCTCTTAGCTCCAGAGTTTTTTTTTTTTTTGGTATGATTTGTATCAGGTAGAATAAAACCCCATATATATAAATAAACATCAAGATATATATGTATATGTATGTAGAAATTTTAAATATGGTTAACAATTTGAGTAGCCCATTTCTTTATTCTAGGATGCTTATTATATAAATGAACAAAAATATATTTATACATGCATATCTTGATGTTTCTATGTTCATAAGTGGTAACTTTACAATAGGAACTCAAAGTGTAAATGTGATAGTTGAGTTAGCCCCAAGATCCTTTTTTTTAAAGATTCTCATATGCTGAGTTTATAAAAACTTTGGACTAAAAGTCAAATGCTACATTATTACCTTTTTTTATTTGGTAAACTTTAGGGGTTATCCTTAATACCACATTGTGATATGGAGAGTTAGATCTCATTGTAGATTTACTTTATTTCATTTTCAATTTTTCTAGATCAGAATTCATTTTGCATATGGTTTGAACGAAGTTCAAGTGTTTAATTTTTGGATACGTTTTTGACTACTATAGTTTAATCTCTTAGTGTCGGTATGTAAACTTTATTGATCAATTTCAAATATTCTGATTTGACTAATTCATCCAGTAATATTTTCAGTTTGGTTTGGAACCTTTATAACTACAGATTTTTAAGTGTTTATAATTCTATTAATCTTATGTTGGTTTTGTGTTTTTGTGTGTTTGCCATTGTGTGTTTTTACCATCTTCTCCGATATTTTTAATATTATTAGAATTTTTTTTTGAAGTGCATCAGAATTAGATATACATCGTTTGAAGCCACAAGTAAAGTAGATTATATATCGTCAGACCAGGAGTTGAGCCTAACAGATGTACCCATTCATTATCATGATTAATTTTGGTTATGATATCTTGATTAACCATATTGTCCAATTTACTTTCACTTCTTTACTTAAGAGTGAGAGAATCCTCAGCACGCGTACTGGTCGGTATTCAGAATTTACTCTCAATTTGCACTCTTCTGTGATTACTCCTGTTCCTTGAAAAACGTTCTGATGTTGATTCAAAATAGCCTTAACAATATTATAGTAAATTTTTGAATTGATTCTTTCAATGATTCTGGTTGCTTCCAAAGTATTACTTGATATAAAGGTGTTAGCATTCACCTCAGCCACAATAAAATTAAATGTTCCTTCTTTTCCATTGTGCTTACATTTCACGCTGCATTGTCCCACTAGGGGAAATTATGTGCTGTCATATGCAAACGCTCTTATCTTTGTTCCTACATCAGTTTTAGCCACGTGGTTGGCCGCCTCGTGGTCTTTACCATTATTGACTGGATTTTTCGTGACCTCCAACAAGCACACACTTTATTAGTTTTTGCCTCAGACAGAATTTTACAAGTTGCACGTTTTTTCAGTCTCATATTCCTAGATCTCAGGGTCGTGATATACTTTGCCCTAATGGCGTTTCAATATGTATATATTTTAAAATATAGTAGGAGAAAAACATATACATAATTCATACCCCACGTTGGGCGCCATTGAAGAGACGAGAAACTTTCTTCTGAAATTACAAATACAACTTGTAAAATATTCTGCGCGCACTCGGGTTAAAAAAATAATTGACTCTAAACAAAATTAATGACTCAGAGTCAGAGTTGAGATTCAAAACAAATTATTATATTTATTTATCTATTGAAATGGTCACAGACAGATAAGAAAGAATAAAAATAAATAAAACGGGCAATAAGAATAAATTGGGAAAGTATGCATAAATTTAACCCTTTTTAGAAAATGTTATGAAAAGTTACTTATCTTATTTGGTGCTTCAGTTGGTGGGCTGGAAAATTTCTTCCACTAAAATTTTGAAATATTACATTTTTAGACTAATTACTCAGGACCTCCCTCTGAACTCTACTACTGCTTTCTGCCTACCCCCTACTATTTCCCCATCTTCTTCCTCAAAATCCCCGCCCCAAAATTTCTGTTTAACAGAGTAAAAATAAATAAATTACTTTTCTAAAATATTCCAACTATTAATATATATAGTCACGACCGTCTTTCCTCATCGGCCGCCTCTGTCACGGATGCGCGCGCACAGGGAGGTCACGTGCTCGCCGGCAGCCAACGGGCGCGCGCCGCCGGCAGAGGGGGGGGGGGGCATTACGTCATAGATTATAAACACAAGGTAATAAGGCCAAATAAAAAAATAGTGTGTGATTGTTGGGATACGTTTTGTAATCATACCCCAACAGAAGATGTATGGAGTCAACATCAATTGGATACATGGCTTCCCTCCCATAAAGACTTATAGACTACTTTTTGCCCAGAAACCTAGCCACTTGAAGACACCAGA
Source organism: Cordylochernes scorpioides (assembly GCA_030710605.1). NCBI lineage: Eukaryota > Metazoa > Arthropoda > Arachnida > Pseudoscorpiones > Chernetidae > Cordylochernes > Cordylochernes scorpioides. Next base: position 60,464,486 of record CP092865.1, on the reverse strand, counting down.
CTTCCATGTCGAAAGCTGATGCCTGGTGGAGAAGAAGACACCAGTGACATCCAGAGACATCCGTGCTGGAAGCTGTTGTACCATATGTACATATATGCCCCTCATTTAATATTTAGATAGAGGTGACTAAAAGAAATGATTAAATTTCAGCATCGAATTTAATATCCGGAAATTTATAATAAATTATAAACTCTTAACAAGTCGGATATCTACAGTAGCCCCAGTTAAATTAGTTTTTTTTTTTAAAGATTTAGGAATAGAATAAAGAAAGAAAATAATTTATCATGTAAGGATTTAAATCAATAATTTTAGTAATACTCGGACTATATATTATTTAATTTCTTAAAGAAATTAATTTGTTTTCTCAATCTCTCTACAATGTTTTCTTTTTTCTTTTTTTTTTCTCTCTCGACAACACGGTAAAATTGGAGGCGTGGTCACGATCACGTGCGTGTCTTTTGACGAATGAAAATGCCAGCCAATAGAAAACTTTAGCACAAGCAGCGAATCAAAATGGAAAGAGGCAAGGATAAAAGAGAGTTTCTTTGCAAAGAAAAGAGACAGTCAGGTAGAGCCAGTCGTCGGTCGGTCAGCGGTCGGCAGTCGGGCTCGAGACGCGGAAGGGAGGAGACCAGACTTTCTCCGGCGCTTTCGGAAAAAGGTAAGCCTCTTTGCCATTATGGCTTAGTATCTCTTTTTGAGCAGGAACTGACTTAAATTTCGCATGGGCCCTAAAGGGCTTTAAGGAACATAAATATGATAGGGATCTTATATTTTGTCTCGCTAGAATAGATAGAGATTTAGGTTTCCCCCTTTTAAAAGAAATTCTTGTATCCACAAGTCACCTCTATCTAGATACACTATATGAATAGTATATCCCGCTTTGTTTATTTTTGAATAAATATCTAGTATATAACTTATATGGATAATTTTTTTTGTTTCCTCTCATACATATTTCATTCTTTTGTTTTATGGTGCTACCCTTACATCTTATAATTACAAATTGTATTGGAACATAGAACTACCGGCTCCGATGGAATGGAGTTGTGTACTGTACCTTTGCTGTGATACATAATACAGCAACAGCGGAAAATACGACTTTATTAGGGCCGCCTTGAGGGTATCTCTTTGTCAGATTTTAGTAATATCTGTATTTTCATATGAGGAATTTGCACTTCTTTCACTGTTTAAATGAAATATTGTATGATTCTTACCAATTTGGAGGAAATGCTACCAAAAATCGAGTCTTCTAATAATTGCTGGCCAACATGCATTGTCAAAAGTGCCTGCCATACCCACTGTGATCAAAGAAGCCAGTTCTCCTGTCTGTGTTTCAGTATGGTTTCCATCATATCTACCATTATACTATTCGTTGATTTATGTTTAGTAAAATCCATGTTGCCTTGTACTCATTAGATTGTTCTCTTCGTGATATTTATTGAAACCCTTTTGTTTCAAATATATTAGAAATGTTAATGTCAATAGTATAGGTCTATAGCTTTTGCTTGTTTCATAGCTTATTTTGTTAGGTTTTGGTATGATCTTTACAATAGAGTCTTTCCATACATCCGGATAGTAACCTAATTCAACGCATTTGTTGAATCTTTGTTGTAAAAATCGGGATTAAAAGTGTACCTGCATGTTTGATCATATTATTACTGATAAAATCTGGACCTGGTGCTTCCTTGATATTTAATTTTGAAATAATATTTTCAACATCTTTTATTTCTATAAAAAAAATGTTAATTTGGTCTTATATTCAGGTTTATAGCTTCTAATAATAACATGCTCCTCTTTATCTGAGATCCCCTATTGTTGTTGGATGATCTCAGAGATTTTAAAGTTATATGGGCGCTTCTTAATTGATAATGCTCGGCTTGTCACCGACCCGAGTCCTCTAGTCTGTAGAGACGGCCAATAGGCGGCGTTCAATTCCAGCGTCTATTTTGATGGGAGAGCCGACCATTATTTTATAGATTATCTAATTTAATGCAGGAACAAGAATAATACAGCAATTCCCTCCCTTTTCCCAAGTACACGTGAGCCTTTGTTTAAAGAGGGATTTATTTACACATCTGTTCTAAAACTTTCCTCACTATATCTTTTGTGTATGAATCTATTTACAATTGATCTGTAGAAATTATAGAGTTCTATTGCTATATATTTCCCTTTCTGAAATAGTTCCCAGCGTCTTCAGTGGGTTGCTAAATCTCCAGAAGGTATATTTTATAGATTATCTAATTTAATAATGATTTCATGGATGTGTGTGTGTGTGTGTTACACAGTTTATGCCACAAATGACTAAGAATAATTTTAATAGAGATCAGTATCAGACAAATATATTAAGAGAGAAATAGTAAAAAGGTAAATTTGTACTAGATTTACGCAGATAAAGTCAAGAAAGGGCATCCTTTATAAGTCACTCTTCAAAGGATAGTTGACACCCGGGCCCCCACCATTATCTCTTTTCTTCAAAGAGGTAGCTGATACCCCTGGGAAGGGACGGACGATGGAATTCCACATGCGAGAGGCCTCGTTAGCTCATTCCAGCAACTTGAAACCCCGACGGAATCTATCAACAGCTCCCCCTATATCTGCACCTCTCAGGGATCTCTCCCACGGTAGCTTGGAAGCAAGTTTGGGGTACTCGGAGTGATGTAATCCTCAAATGCCTCTATATCCTATATATTATTTGATATTCTATCTTCCCAAGTATAATTCTAGCTGCTTAAGTTCTATATTAGTTTATCTCTATATCACACACCATTCCTATGATGGTAACGACGCTGTTACCGAAACGTCACACTTGTATATTTTAGTAAAAAAAAAATTTACTAAGTCACTTCTTACATCCTCCCTTTCCATTTATCCAAAACGGGAATTCAACATGATAAGGCACAATTTGGATTATATTTAATACAGTTATCAGCGTCATGCACAATTCTGTCACGTTAAGTCACGTATCTACAGTAAGTAGAAATTTAAAAATTAAAAAAAGACGCCGAAACCCGGGATCAAACCAGGGACCTTTAGATATTCAGTCTAACGCTCTCCTAACTGAGCTATTTCGGCTTATTTTATTTATTTCTATAGAAGCTTCTATCTTTTTAATTATGTATATTTTCAAAAAGTCAATTCACACCTCTTCGCTTGAGACCATGGGAATACTGACTAATTCATTATGCTAACATAATTATAAATACAAGTATCAGAGTCATCAACAATAGTATTTGAATAAAACATTTAATCGGGTAAAAGCCGGGCGTTGCCCAGGTCATTCGGCTAGTTAAAAAATAAAAAAAAAAATAAAAATAAAAATTATAATTAAAAATTATTATTCAAAATATTATTTTGATTAATGAATTTTATTTGAAAATATTAAAACAAAAATAGCTGATTATTTATTTAAAAAAAAAGGAAATTTGTTATAATATAATAAATTATATACAAAATAAAATAATAATAAAAGAAAGGTGAAGAGATAGGTTGGTTTGACAATGAAGAATTCTCGATGTCCACTTCGTTCTTGTCGAGGCAGCTTCATCATTGTTCACCAGCTTTCTATTAGATACTGTGGGTGAGCTTTGTGGAGGCCGCAGAAGTGGCCTCTACAAAGGCGGGTAGCTTTCAATTGTTACTGTTTTTAATTAAAATATCTCAAGGCAGCAAACTTTATTAGTTGCCTCATATAATCATTACTTCTTATTTCTAATTTTGAATAGCATTTTTATTAGCGCCATTTAGGAAACATAGTATGAAATATAATGTATTTTACTTTTAAATTTATATTTAATTTTATAATAAAATAATTCTCCTAAATATTTCCTAGCCTATTAAAAAAAAAAAAAAAAACTTTTACAACATTGTAAAACAAAATAAACAAAAGTTCTTACCCTTCCCTTATTTTAGATTTATTTCTAATTAGACCGAATAGGCTTCTTCCAGCTTATTTTGTAATTTATATAAGTTGTAAGCAATTAACTATGATTTGAAAACAACAAAAAAAAACTCTTTATTTTATTGGAAAACATACTCCTATGTTTTACCGTGAGTTTCATATTTAAATACCCACGGTCTGTCAGATCTTTAAAAATAGAAACCAGATCCGAAGCCCTTTAATAATATGAATAATTTGACATCGCATTCCGATATAATTTTAGTGTTTGCTTTTAATAGATATAATTTAAAATATATTTATTTTAGCGGTATTTTGATATTTTAGACATTTGACATTTAAAGTCGAGAACCATATTTTGTCACATATCATAAAAACCAATATATTAACTTATATTTAAAAAAGTTTCCGCTAAAATTTTAGATTGCTTGCACATCTATATATTTCCTTCCGTATTGTATTATTGATTTATATAGAAGTAAAAAAAAAAAACACTTAATTTCAATATATCTGATATTTTTGACATTTCAATGTTCCATTGGCCCATTTTATAAGGAAATAAGAGTTACTGTTTTGAAAAGTTTGCTAGAAAAAAAAAAAAATCAAAAAAGATGTTATCTATATTTATACCAAAAATTTGTTGTTTCTTATCCCCTTGTGTAAAGATTACACGAATTCCGTGTTCTGCAGGACGGGCGATGCAGCATGCAAATCAACATCTTATCTCATGGAATGGGGTGTAGGGGAACAGCTTTCGTTGATCATGTCACCATGATCCAGGCACACTTTGGTGAAAGTCTGACTTTGCCTGTATTTTGAGGCCGTTCCTAACTTGGAAGCCTTTGCTGCCGACTCTAACATGAGTACAGACGCAGCTCCTCCGTATCCCTGGAGTGGGACCCTTGCTGAGGTCTATCAACTGGTTCATTTGAAATCAGAATTTTCAAAGAGATCTTTCTCCTCTTCTAACAATACTGCTGTTGGTCTGTAACTGCTTATGGTCAGAGTTATTCTGCTTGTTTCATATCTGATATCCGCCACCTGAGATGCGCCCTATAGCAGTCAGCACTGCTGAAGGATCCCCTAAATTTCAATTAAGTGAATGCACTTGAGACAATTTCTATAGTCAGAACAAATATTTAGAATTAGATGAACCTGAAAATACATTTTAAACATTTGATTAAGAAGCCAAGTGAACTGTCATATAATATAATCATCCATTAAAAAAATAAAAATAAAAAGATGAGTGATAAATATTAATTATAAATGATAATGTACAATTTGGATTATAGATTATAAACACAAGCTAATACAACCTAATCCCAATAAATAAAATTGTGTGTGGTATTTCGGTAACAGCATTGTTACCATCTTCAGACAAAAGTACTGAATGAGAAATTATATCACAGCATGTTTTAAATAGTTACTGTTATCAAGTGTGTATTTTGTAAATCTGTGTTTCCCAGAAAACTATATTCTAATCTGCTATCTTGTTTACACACTTGATAACGGTAACTATTTAAAACATGCTGTGGTACAATTTCTCATTCAGTACTTTTGTCTGAAGATGGTAACAATGCTGTTACCGAAACGTCACACACTATTTATTTATTTGAATTTGGTCACCTTGTGTTTGTAAATAACAAAGTTGAATGGAATGGGAAATGGTTTCATTAGTTTCTCCATTTTTAATGAAGTGAGACAAATAAAAAAACAAACTAGATAATCCTGAAGATAGAGGTTGCCTGGGTGGCATTCATTTTCTGTAAAAAAAGAATAAAAGAAAGGTCAGGATTTGGTATTAATATCAAATAGGAATTTCCTGACCACTTTCACATCAACTTTTTAGATCTCAAAGCGCCATCTAAAAAGTTGATGTGAAAGTGATCAGGAAATTCCTATTTTATATTAAAACTGAATAATGTTCTCTGGTTGTAAATAATGTTGATGGTGGTATTTTATCCGTGTTTACTCCATGGAAAGAGGGGGGCCATTGCTTTGTTAGTCCGCCACATTTCAGAGTTCCCTGTTCACAGTTACCGTAGCGGCTCACGACACCGTACTACAGGGCAGTCCCTTACTTGTGCTGCTTCTCCCCACGTAGAGGAGGACTTCTGGGCAGGATTATAAATAATATTTTGTTATAAATTGAGTTTTTGTTACAGTAGAACCTCCCTTTAGCGGACACCTCTCCACAAAGTTTTAATTTGCAAAATTACCAATTTTACTATTTAGTAACTCTCCAGTAAGAGGACACCTCTCTCTAAAAGACACTTTGGCACTGCAATTAGGTGTCCTTTACAGGGAAGTAGTTCTACTGTAGCAACTCTCCGGTAAGAGAACACCTCTCCATAAAGGACACTTTAACTCTGCAATTAGGTGTCTTTTACAGGGAGGTTCTACTGTAGCAACTCTCCAGAAAGAGGACACCTCTCCCTAAAGGACACTTTGACTCTGCAATTAGGTGTCCTTTACAGGGAGGTTCTACTGTAGCAACTCTCCGGTAAGAGGACACCTCTCCATAAAGGACACTTTGACTCTGCAATTAGGTGTCCTTTACAGGGAGGTTCTACTGTAGCAACTCTCTGTTAAGAGGACACCACTCCCTAAAGGACACTTTGACTCTGCAATTAGGTGTCCTTTACAGGGAAGTAGTTCACTGTAGCAACTCTCCGGTAAGAGAACACCTCTCCCTAAAGGACACTTTGACTCTGCAATTAGGTGTCCTTTACAGGGAAGTAGTTCTACTGTAGCAACTCTCCGGTAAGAGAACACCTCTCCATAAAGGACACTTTGACTCTGTAACTAGGTGTTGTCCTTTACAGAGAGGTAGTTCTACTGTAGCAACTCTCCGGTAAGAGAACACCTCTCCATAAAGGACACTTTGACTCTGCAATTAGGTGTTGTCCTTTACAGGGAGGTAGTTCTACTGTAGCAACTCTCCGGTAAGAGAACACCTCTCCATAAAGGACACTTTGACTCTGTAACTAGGTGTTGTCCTTTACAGAGAGGTAGTTCTACTGTAGCAACTCTCCGGTAAGAGAACACCTCTCCATAAAGGACACTTTGACTCTGCAATTAGGTGTTGTCCTTTACAGGGAGGTAGTTCTACTGTAGCAACTCTCCGGTAAGAGAACACCTCTCCCTAAAGGACACTTTGACTCTGTAACTAGGTGTTGTCCTTTACAGAGAGGTAGTTCTACTGTAGTAACTCTCCGGTAAGAGAACACCTCTCCCTAAAGGACACTTTGACTCTGTAACTAGGTGTTGTCCTTTACAGAGAGGTAGTTCTACTGTAGTAACTCTCCGGTAAGAGAACACCTCTCCATAAAGGACACTTTGACTCTGCAATTAGGTGTTGTCCTTTACAGGGAGGTAGTTCTACTGTAGTAACTCTCCGGTAAGAGAACACCTCTCCATAAAGGACACTTTGACTCTGCAATTAGGTGTTGTACTTTACAGGGAGGTATTTCTACTGTATAAAGAATTGGAGTTTTTTTTCACTGTAGCCACTTCTATCAACGATTGAGGGGATTAGATTCTCAATTGATCAAGCTTATATATAGGTTTACTCGTCATAAGTACAAGATTGAGGAGAAAAGTTTCGAGTTCACCTTTTTAATCATATTTATATTATTTTTGATCTGAGAGCAAAGAGAGAAAGTGGGAATATAACAGTAGAAGTCTTCCTAGACCGCATTTGAACTCAATAAAGCTAATAAAAACTGTTTCAGATTAGAAAAGATGGGCAATAGAACTGTTCAACTATCAAAAAGCGGTTGTAAATAAAATTGCACTCGTGGAAGAGAGAAGAACAGGGGCACAATAAAAAGTCACCCTGTTTACCATACCTTAACTGTAAATACTCTATCTTTCCCTTTTCTCTTGTGTTTAATATTGTCTGTAATTCCACGGCAAATCTGTACAGGGCAAGACGCCCTAATAAACAGTAGAAGCTATCTATAAAGAATCTTAGTTGCAGAGAGCCAATTTAGAGAAAGGTGTCTCTTATATAGAAGTGCTAATTGTTACAAATGGCTATTGATGAAAGCTGTCTTTGTAGAGAGGTGTTTCTTATAGAGAGTATTCTCTCTCATGGAGGTTTTGTTGTTGTAGCCCTATGTTGTAGGTTCTACTGTAACAATAGATTTTTATTATTATGCCATTGTATAATTATACAAGGTCATTGAGACTATATTCATTGATCAAATTCACAATCTAGGTAGGGTTGGGGTCCTGTCTTGAGGCTCCCATACATTCCAAGAGGTGGTCTGGTGAGGTCTCTTTGGTCCTGCAGATGGTGCATTATGTCTTTATTCCATCCTGGAAGAGGAGCAGTCTTGTATGGCTGCCAGATTTGAGTCTGGAGATACAGATTGCTGCTTGTCAGTTCATCCCACATTCCAGAATAGCTCCAGGCTGTAACAATAGAGTGAAATCTTCAAAGTCCATCAACATTTACGACAAATATTTGCTAACAATTAGATCTGCTTGTACAACCATTCTTTAGATTTTGTATTGAAGAACTCTATGCAAGTCTCTCTTCAGCCCCATTAAATGATTCCAAATTTCCTCCAAGGAGATAGAGCTTCAATGATCCAAACAGACCATAATCCCAGCAGTAGGACTCTATGGAAGATGACATAGGATCTTATCAGTTCTTCTGCTTAGTCAGTGGTGTGGTCTGGTGTCTTGATGGAACCTGGTTTCTGAAAATAAGGTACATATCCTTCAGTACATTGTAGACTGCTTAGCTCTTGACACAAATTGATGGACCCAACATCAAAATATTGAATTACATATTTAGTTTTTCAACAAATAGGACTTAAAACCTTTTCCAAAACCACATACATATGGTGTTTTGATATCTGGAAGAAAAGATGGAACAAGTGTATAGATAGTGACAGTGATTATTTTGAGAAATATTAAAATAAAACTTTATTATACTTTTGTATTTCTTTAAATATTTAGCATTCCTAGAAATTATTGATCACACTATGTATAAGGTAACACATATGCATGCCTGAGAGATGAGAATGTTTAGGTAAGTTTAATGCCGACACTCAGCGTCTCTTTTCAAGTTTGTTCTTTGGGACATTAGTTATTACTCTTTTGTCCCTCACAAAATGGTAAAGGCATTTGTCAGTCTTAGATGAAAATATAAAGAGCAATTAAATTGATCAGATGCCTAGTGCATCAACTTTAAGAACAGAACTAAGGAATGGTGATTTCTATACTTGAGAATGGAATATCATTTATTTGAGTTTGAAAAATATATTTGACTGGAAGATTGAAACGTTCTACCTTTGGCTTGAGAAATATTTGATGCTTGTGGATTGAGGAATTGATACTTGTTTATTGATAAATATTTGATACTTGGGGTGATTGTTGGATATTCTACTTGGTGATTGTTGGATATTCTACTTGGTGATTGTTGGATATTCTACTTGGTGATTGTTGGATATTTTACTTGGTGATTGTTGGATATTCTACTTGTTGATTGTTGGATATTTTATTTGGGAATTGTTGGATATTTTACTTGATGATTGTTGGATATTTTACTTGGTGATTGTTGGATATTTTACTTGATGATTGTTGGATATATTACTTGGTGATTGTTGGATATTTTACTTGATGATTGTTGGATATTTTACTTGGTGATTGTTGGATATTTTACTTGGTGATTGTTGGATATTCCACTTGGTGTAGTAACGTAAGTGCACCACATGTCTACACATGTGAAAAGCAGTTCAACTTTTGGATTTACGAGGGAGAGGTGCCTCTCTCTAGGTACAATTATATATGTTTACAAAGTAGTGTTAAACAAGTATTTATTAGAACATTTATATTATGATGCTCTAGCTCGCCATCTGTTATTTAAATTCGAAACTATTTTAGACGCGTAAAATTATTTTTGAAATAAAATAATTTATATATTTATAATTGTATATAATTCTACTGTCCTCAAAGCTTATGTCCATAGTTCTTCTAAAATACCCATTACAAGAGTCTTGTATCAGTATCACTATAAAAGGAAGATCAAAAAATGCAATATAACAGTGGTATGGTAGATTAAACTGGTGAAACCGCTGCGAGGGTTCACCACTGATGAGCCAGATCCTCCCATTAATTTTTCCATCGCAGTAAGGACAGTAGAAATTGTTTAATTTCAAAAAGAATTTCATGCGTCTAAAATAGTTTCGAATTTAAACAAGTATTTGTAACATCCTGAATGTGTAACTCCAGAGTTCTGTATGTTCCAGCTACCTGACATGGGAACCAGAGCAGCTGCCTGTGAGTATATTTATTATTGGGCTACTCCTGTCTGGAGGGGAATTCAACTTTCCAGCCACATTTCCTGAACTTAACTCACAATACAAGGTTGTCCCAAAAGTTCATAAACACTTGCAAAAAATTGAAATACCAATATTATTGGCCATAATATTGTTGCGTTGTTGGTTGACAAAGAATAACTTCTGTGGGTACAAAGGATCTTTAGGACTTTATTTAAGCTTAATAAATAAAATAATTACAGAAGAGTGCAAAAATAAAACAACAACAAAGAAAACAGCAGTTACAAACTCACCAACTGCAGCACAGTGAGGGAAAGCAGGAGCAGAACAGGAGACAGAAGTTGGTAGAACCTTATAGAATCTTCCAGGAAGTATACCGGCGTCGGCGGTAAGCAGCAGTCCGACCTCTTGAGACAGCAGCTTGCTTGGAGTACACCACATAGCTTTGTTCTTCTACCCCCGGCATGAGTTCATCATCCCTATATATCCCAGAGTAGATCTTTCCAGAATGGTCATGGTTGATTAGCCAATCAGAAAGCTGCCAGCACTAAGCCTTGCGCAATCGCTTTAGATTGGCTAATCAGTTGTCTTCCGCTTTTCCACATTATTCTTAAACGCTCTAGAACATTCTCTCTCTATTCTGAAATGTGCTTTTCTTTCTACGTAACAATATTATTTACCATTATGTATAATGTATCATTATTGTATTATGTATATTCGTTTTAATAATATTATTCACCAAGTAATAAGAAAAACAACGAAGAAAAACACCAACTTTTGGGACACAACCTTATAATAACATTATTGCCCCCTCTATATACAAAACACACACAGGAACTTATTGGAACTATAGTTCACAGCACCATTTCAGTCAAAAAGTAGAATTAGTAAAGTCTGTTATCAGAAATTTAAACTATTTTTGATTCTTTTTGAAGTAAAATTATTTTCTACTGCTCTTACTGTAATGCTAAATTAATGAGAGGGCCTTCACTTGATGTTTACAGAGGAGCCAAATGCACAAAGTATATTATATATTTGTATGTATTTCTACTGTACACAAAGCTTATGTGTCCTTAGTTTATTTAAAATACCTTTTCCAAGAGTCTAGCTTCTGTATCAATATGAAAAAAAAAAAAAAAGCCCAATGTGTGCCATATTACAGCGATATGGTAAATTAAACTGGCGAAACCACTGGGAGGGTTCACTAATGATGGCCAGGTCCTCCTATTAATTTATGATTGCAAAAATGACATTAGAAATTGGTTTTATTTAAAAAAGAATCATATATACATTTCAAACATTATTTAGAATTTATTTTTTTAATTTTTTAAAAATAATTATCTCTAGTACACATGGTACAGGCCATGATAATCATGGTGGGTAAAAGTTGGCAACTGCTTTTAATGTAAGTGCACCACATGTTTACATATATGAAAAGCAGTTCAACTTTGCACTTACAAATGTGTTGGAGCCCTGTTTGGTTACTTGCACTCGCTGGTGGGGTTGGACTTTTGCAAGAATCGGTGGCCATTGGAGCATTTTTTTTTTTTTTTATTAGAAAAAGTGCCCAATGTAAGATTTGATCCCGGGTCATGCGGTTGAAAACCAATGGTTTAGACCATCCTTCCACTGACCCCAACATTTGAATTTCTGATAGATATGAATAAAAAAAAAAAGAAAATGTAAAATATTTAAGGAAAATTATTGCTCTTTATAAATACCATTAGATATAGAGGAAAAAGTTTATGAGGCACAATTTGGATTGTAGATTATAAACACAAGGTAATAAGACCAAATCCAAATAAATAAATATTATTTATTCGGATTTGGTCTTATTACCTTGAGAGGAAAAAGTTATTTGATATACAGTCGAACCTCTTTAATTCAACACCCCAAGGGATCAGAGCTTTTGGTTGAATTAAAGGAAGTGTTGAATTAAGGTTAGATGATTAGCTAATCATCTAACTCACGAAAATAATATTTTTTTTATTAATAGCTTTGTAATATAAATTAATGATATTAATTGAAACCATTGTGTGTGTACTTTTTATATTTATTTTTTTATTTTCATGATTAACTTTTAGTATCTGGGACAAAATGGCAATAATACATATTTTTGAAACAAATAATATTTTATTCCAATTGTGAATAATAGTTTAAAGAAAATAAATATGGAAAATAAAAAGAAAATTAAAAAATATTATTTGAAAAGAATCGAGATTAAAAAAAAATCTTTTATAGATGTCTGTTTTTTCTCTGAAATCCTATTCAGGATGTATTCCAGATAGTCTTATTTTTAAAAGACATGCATGCCTTTCTTCCTCAGAAATGTCTTTTAAATAACAAAGAGTTTTTATTGTATTAAAGGCATCCACTGCTGCTGCAGGTGTTATTGATGTTTTGTTTAAATCTTTTTCTGTTGGCTCTACCTCTTCATCTTCTTCTTTTCCCATTACATCCTTTACAATTTCTTCAATGGACTGTTCCCCAGCAGCTTGCACATCTTTATCAACTTCCAAGAAGTCAATATAGTTGACATCAATGGCTTGATGTTTTTTTAATGCCTCAAAACATCTGTTCATTTCTTCTTCAACTACTTCTTCCATTGCTTCATCCATCACAAATCCTGAATGAGAAAAACAATTTTTTATTGTGGAAGAACTAACCCCAACCCATGCAGCCTCTTTCCAGCTAATTGCAAAGAGTAAATGTACTTAAGCATTTTTTTTTCTTCCATGCAAGTTAGAAGATATCATTCGTTTCCTATATTGGTCTTTAAGGGCTTTAATGATACCCATATCACAGGGTTGTAATGCACTTGTAGTTAGGGCGGGCAAAAATCTTATTTCAATGTTCTGTAACCCTTCAGGTATTTGGTGGGCTGGGCAATTATCTAAAATTAATAAAATTTTTCTTTCTCTTCTTTTGAATATTTGGTCCAATTTTTTCAGCCAATCCGTAAAAATTGCCCCAGTCATCCAGGCTTTTTTATTAAAATGATAATTTGAGGGAATATTCATGCCATGGAAGCATCGTGGTCTTATATATTTCCCAATATGAAGTAAAGGCAGTTTTTCACTTCCATCCATATTACAGCATACCAACACTGTAATTCTCTCTTTAGACTTCTTACCCCCTTCACATTTCTCACCTCTGATAGTCATTGTTTGATTAGGCAAAAGTTTATAAAATAACCCTGTTTCATCAGCATTGAAAATGTCCTGTGGGCTGTATTTAGCTAAAAGTGAAGGAATAATCCCACCTTTCCAAGTGGCTACACTATTGGCATCCACACTTCCAGCTTCTCCATGAAGTCGTTTAAAAGCAATATTTCTTCTGGCCTTAAACTTTTCTAGCCAGCCATTGCTAGCTTCAAAATTATCTTGACCCATTTTTTCAAGGCCAAGAGTATAGCCTTTTCTTTCAAGATATTGCCATTTATGGCAAGTTTCATGGCATTTGCCTGCCTTATCCACCTAAACAGGGCTTCTTCAATCTCTGGGAATTCCCCGTCACGATCACGTTTCAAGGTAGAGCTAAAATTAGATTTTAAAAAGGCAGATTTTATGGCGAATTTATTTTAAAAAATTGTGCTAATGGTGGACCGTGGAATATTTCTCTCTCTGGAAACTTGACTATGTGATTTCCCTTGTTCTATTTCTTCTATAATTTTCATTTTTTCCACATGAGTGAGCTGGTGATACTGACTAAGTTTCCAATTTATTTTGGCAGAACCTGACATTCTTGCCCCACTCATTTATTCAAATTAACACAGAATATTGAATTAAAATGTTATCATATAATTGTTGGATCATTTTATAAAGATTTATTTATTTAAAAAGAAATTATTTATAAATTTAAAAATAGCTAAAATATTTCAATGTTAAAAATAAAAAAATAAAAATTATTATTAGTTAGCGCATGATGCCGAAATTCCAGCGTAAAAAAAAACAACAATAAAATCCGCGAAATTGCGCAACGGCACTGCAAAGTGAAACTTAAACTAACCAGAAACCAAAAGTGCGCAGGCGCGATCCTATCGGCGCCCGCCGATGCCGATCGCTGCCGCCGTAATACCGTTTAGCGGTAAAGTTGCATGTAAAATAACATTCAACTGTCGAAATTTGAATTTTAAAATGCTCGAACTATCGGAACTGTCGTATTATCGATACTGTCGAATTACGGTTTGTTATTTGATAGGCTGGAGGTCGGGACATCGGAACATGGTCGAATTATCGCCGAGTGTCGAATTGGGGTGTGTCGAATTAACGAGGTTATACTGTATATACATAATATATAAAAGGGCGTACCTGGATCTGTAAAGAAAAGAAAACTATTTTTTTCTCAAAATATTTTGAGAGATTTCTCCCTCTTTATCAATTTATTGCACAGATATAGCATTTATTGATAAAGGGGGAGCAATCAAAATATTTTGAAAAAAATTATTATTTTTTTTTTTACAGATCCAGGTACGCCCTTTTATATAATCTTAATGGATCGTCTTTTGACTCAATATATATATATATGTTGCAAATCGAGAGCAAATCATTTTAATACATTAAAACAACCGCATATTTTAGATCAATCATGTGTTATAACCATAATCATGACTACATATGCATTTCAGGTGGGTCGGTGGAAAGCTGGTTAAACCGTTTGGTTTACGACCACTACGACCCGGGTTCGATCCCCGCATTGGACACTTTTTTCTGTTTAAAAATAAAGAAAAAATGCTCCAATGGCCCCCCGATTCTTGCAAAAGTCCAACCCCACCAGCGAGTGCAAGTAACCAAACGGGGCTTTGGCACATTTGTAAGTGCAAAGTCGAACTGCTTTCACATGTGTAGACATGTGGTGCACTTACAGTAAAAAGCAGTCGCTAACTACCCACCATGATTATCATGGCCTGTACCACGTGTACTAGGGATAAGCAAAAAAAAAAAAAAAAAAGGTTGTTGGCCCTCATCAGTGTGGTGCAAGCTCAACCACCAAATATCTGTTCCAAGAAGTTTCCTGAGAAATCAAGAAATGGATAATTAGGCCAGATTTGTGTAATTACGCTATGAAAAAAGTAACAAAAAGAAAAGGTCAGGTGGTGATATTAAAAACAAAATAGGGATTTCTTGACTGTTTACAAGGGCATTCTGGGTCTTTGAGGTACAGCCTGCTCCACGTTGATGAGGGCCAACAGCCTGAAATGTATATATGGTAATTTGAACCAACAACCCCATATTGGTGTATATGACAAGAAGTCCCTTAGTTTTTTTATGTGGACATTCCCAAGTCTTCAACAGGCTGAAACGTGTTCGTGGATGATTTTTCTTGATTTATCAAGAAATGGGTTGGCCAAATATCAGGGAACAGGTTAAATCAATGATTAGTTAATTTCTGTTCCACCAGATGGCGCTTTGCCATCTGAAAAGCACATGTGCTCCTGGTCAGGATAGGCTTTAATTATTTTTAATATCAACACCTGAACTTTTTTTTTTTCTATTATTTTTTTACATATATATATATTAAATCAATGATTAGTTGATTTCTGTTCCACTAGATGGCGCTCTGCCATATAAAAGGCTCAAGTGAGCTGTCAGGATCTACCTTTTTTATATTTAATATCAACCACTGACCTCTTTTAATTTTTTTCACATTTATATGTATATATACAGATGCAGGCATGCCTTTTTGTTAATCCGACATAACAGTATGTATAGTCCCACGTACATGTCTAAGGTGTGTGTTCCAGTTACGGTGAAGATCCGCAACCTGCAGGACTTCTACACCAGGATCCAACATGGCATCCAGCCTCTGCCGTCAGGGGTGGATGTGGCCAACACTCTCAAGTACTTCTCCCTGACTCTGCTCAGGTCTGTTGGTTGCTCACACCAATAACTTTTACTCTTTTACTCTCTTCTTTCTTATCTCCACGTAATCATCATATTAAGGTATCAAGCTTGTAGAGCTTGACAACCATCATGATTGGGTGAAGTAGAATGTGTCTGCCTTTGTCATTAAGACTGGGAGCACTACTCAGTAACAGGCTGATTTAGCTCCAAAAGAAATGGCTGCCTCTGACACTCTAACATGGAGTACAAACACTGCTCATCCTGTACCCCTGGATTAGGAGACCTTACAGGGTACTATCACCCGGGCCAGCTGAGCCCAGGTTTTTTAGCAAGCTTGTTACTGATCCCCCTCCTCCTTTGTCATCCAGGCTTGGGACCGGCAAAGGCGGAGTTTACTCTTTTTACTGATAAAGTACAATTTGGATTATAGATACTAGAAAATAAGACCTAATCCTAATAAATTAATAATGTGTGACATTTCGGTAACAGCGTTGTTATCATCATCAGACAAAAGAATAAGAATAAATATGTATTCTAATGCAGTTACTGAAACCTCACACATTATTTGGATTAGGTCTTGTATCTACTCATTTTACTGAAGTGTATGCAAGCTATTAGATATACAGTAGAACAACCTCTATAAGAGGACACTCTCGCTAGAGGACACCTATCTACAAAGAACAGTTTGCATCTACCAAATTACCATTTTTTTTCACTATTTAACCACTCTCCGGTAAGAGGACAGCTCTCCCTAAAGGACACTTTAGCTCTGCAACTAGGCGTTGTCCTTTACAGAGAGGTTCTACTGTAGCAACTCTCTGGTAAGAGGACACCTCTCCCATAAGAACATATATAGGAAATGAAATAATTTAAGAATTTTTTTTTTAAAATAAAATAAGCTTCAATATTTAGATATCCCATTATTGCCTTGTATTAATTTATATCTATCTTGCCTTGTTGTTTGTGGAAGAGCATTGTTCGATTCAAATATTTAAATGTAATTCTACTGTCCTAAAAGCTTATGTCCATAGTTTGCGTAAATACCATTTCTAAGATTCCACCCTTCAGTGTAGCATATATAAACAGAATGATCCAATACAGTATTAGAGCTCTAAGAGAACATTGCTCGATGTAAATATTTAAATGTAATTATACTGTCCTAAAAGCTTATGTCCATAGTTTATCTAAATACCATTTCTAAGATTCCACCCTTCAGTGTAACATATATAAACAGAATGATCCAATACAGTATTAGAGCTCTAAGATGCTGTCTAGCCTATTTAATTGGCAAAACTGCTAGGAGGGTTCACCACTGATGAGCCAAGCCCTCCCAATATTTTTTTATTGCCGTAGAAGCTTGTTATAGTTTGTGGTAACAGCATTGTTACCACAATCTGTTGCCTTCAGCACTTTTGTCTGAAGATTGTAACAATGCTGTTACCAAAATGTCGCACACTATTTATTTATTTGGATTTGGTCTTATTACCTTGTGACCCTAAAAGTATGAATTATATCCTCAGAAAGAGATAGCACATTAAAATTCCATTAAAAATAGGTAACACATTCTATTAAAAAGATGATAAGGTACAATTTGGATTATAGAGTAGAAACACAAGGTAAAAAGACCAAATCCAAATAAATGAATAATCTGTGACGTTTCAGTAACAGCATTGTTACCATCATCAGACAAAAGTACTGAAGTGTTTTTCAGTCAATACTTTTATCTAACAACGCTGTTACCAAAATGTCACACATCCTTTATTTATTTGGATTTTGGTCTTATTACCTTGTGTTTTTAATTAAAAGAAAAAAACATTAAAAAAGAAAGACATTAAGCTTCTACTCTATCAGTTAGAAAAAAAAGAGACAATCGGATACAAATTGAATGATTCCAGAGACTGTGTTATGGGAGTCAATGTGTGCTTGATTTGTCCTGAAGTGGTGCTTATCTCCATGTCTACACTCTTCTTTAGCTTTTATATTGAGAAGAGTGGAATTCATGTTGTTGTTGTCGTGTCCAATGAAGAGCCTCAGATGTCTCTGTACATCTCTATGCCAGTAATGTTCTCTATCTTTGGTGTGTAAAGCTGCTGTTCTGGGTCAATTTTCTGTTGTTGTCATGTCAAATGAAGAGCCTCAGATGTCTCCATACATCCCTATCACAGCAATGTCCTCTATCTTGGGTGTGTAAAGCTTCTACTCTGAGTCCATGTCAATTTTCTGAAAGGCTACGGCCACTGCTGGACATGACAATATGTGGGTAGGTGTTAGTTCCACACCAGGACAGTTGTTACATATCCTGTAGTTTTTTGTGCCATCTGGATGTATTGTCATTCCTTTATAGTGTTTCATTCTGAGTCTTGTGATTGTTTTTGTAATTCTTCTCTCAGAGTGGAATTCATACAGAGTATATATAATTGGATGCGTTTCCTGTTGATGGGAACATTTGAGGTACGCAAGTTAGGACTTTGTCTGTTAACATTCAGCTGGGCATGGTAGGACAGCCTGGAGTACCAGGAGTACAAGACATACTGTCCTCCCTGCCATACTGAGACAGTTATAATAGGACTTAGGAAATAATGTCCTGAAGTGGATTACAATGTGGGAAAACGATACTGAAATGTTTGTTTCTGCAAGAAGATAGTGACTCACACCAAAACTGGGCAGCATGTCTCCTCCACTGTGAATGGTAGTTAGTGCTGGGGGGTAGAAGGAAATATTTGGTGGGTAGAGAGTAAAATCTTTTTGAAAATGTATTATTATCCCTAGTGCACCTTGCACAGGCCATGATAATCATAGTCTGTTACTGTAAGTGCACCACATGTCTACATATGTGAAAGGCAGTTTAAATTTTGTCCTTACAAGTGTAAATAAGCCCTATTTGGTTACTTGCACACTCTGGTGGATTTGGACTTTTGCAAGAATCGGGGGGCCATTAGAGCATTAAAAAAAAAATTAGAACAGAAGTAATAAAAATTCTTCCCTGCTTTTACATTTTGACACAATCAATAAGGATTCTTTTCTCATTACTTTTATTTCTCGAACTTTCGAACTAACATATCCTTCAACGCGGAGATCCTGAAGTATTCCTTATTGAATGTGTCAAAAAGAAAAGAAATGCCCAATGTGAAGGATTCTATACTGGGTTGTAGCAGTCTAAAGCCAACAGTTTATAAGAAGATGTCCTCATTATTTAGAAAAAACTCTAACTATTAACAATCTACACTTAAATCTGCCTTTAAAGTTACCTGTCTTGAATGTTATCCTGTCTAAAGAGCATATTTTTAGTGGGAACCATTTAAAAAATTAATTTAGTTTTTATAGGCATCTGAGACTCTGTCTAACTTGTTCACTTTTAAATGTTAAGCCACTAAAGGCTAAATATGTTGAAAATCCTATATTGGGAGAATTATTGAATTTGAATAGGAAAGAATAGTTTTGGGTTTATTGTAACCAATTATATTCAACCCCCCTCTTTCTTAGAAGTCAACCTGTCTTGAGAATGCATTTTTCCTCGGAACCAATTGTTAACTCCCATGACAGGTTTTTCATTGTACAGTAGAATCTCCCTGTAAAGCACAACACCTGGTTGCAGAGCCAAAGTGTCCCTTAGGGAGAGGTGTCCTCTTACCGGAGAGTTGCTACAGTAGAACCTCCCTGTAAAAGACACCTGATTGCAGAGACAAAGTGTCCTTAAGGGAGAGGTGTCCTCTTACCGGAGAGTTGCTACAGTAGAACCTCTCTGTAAAGGACACCTAATTGCAGAGCCAAAGTGTCCTTTAGGAAGAGGTGTCCTCTTACCAAAAAGATGCTAAATAGTAAAAATGGTAATTTTGTATATGAAAACTGACCTTTCTGGAGAGGGGTCCACTAGTGGGATGTCCTCTAAAGGGAGGTTCTACTGTACTTAGAAAAAAACTTCTGTATATATGAAGAGTTTGGTTATGTAGATAGTAAATATTATCTCATGAGAGTGAACCTTTTTAAAATAAAAACTTCCAAGATATAAAAGTTTTCAGGAGGGCTAGAGAGCTAGCATTCAAAGCAGCAGTAGTCAAGGGAGGTGTACTGGACACATAATGTCGTCACAGCTGTGTGTGTACAGTGTGCTGAAGGATGTCCCCAGCATTCCCCTGGCTGTCCTCCACTCCCCACAGAAGGACCACTACCGGACTTCCCTGTTCCCTAGCCTGGACTACAAGAGTCTTTACCACATCATAGTCCAGCTGGTGGATGGGGTGCCTCTGGTGCAGACTGGGGCTCATGGTTAGTGTCATGTTCCCTCTTGGAATATTGAGTTGGTCTGATACATCTTCTATTGTACTACTTCCTCTTCCATCTCTGTGGTTGCAGTGATGTAGCCCAGTGACCAGAGTCTGTGGTTGCAATGATGTAGCCCAGTGACCAGAGTCTGTGTTTGCAGTGATGTAGCCCAGTGACCAGAGTCTGTGTTTGCAGTGATGTAGCCCAGTGACCAGAGTCTGTGGTTGCAGTGATGTAGCCCAGTGACCAGAGTCTGTGGTTGCAGTGATGTAGCCCAGTGACCAGAGTCTGTGGTTGCAGTGATGTAGCCCAGTAACCAGAGTCTGTGGTTGCAGTGATGTAGCCCAGTGACCAGAGTCTGTGGTTGCAGTGATGTAGCCCAGTGACCAGAGTCTGTGGTTGCAGTGATGTAGCCCAGTGACCAGAGTCTGTGGTTGCAGTGATGTAGCCCAGTGACCAGAGTCTGTGGTTGCAGTGATGTAGCCCAGTGACCAGAGTCTGTGGTTGCAGTGATGTAGCCCAGTGACCAGAGTCTGTGGTTGCAGTGATGTAGCCCAGTGACCAGAGTCTGTGGTTGCAGTGATGTAGCCCAGTGACCAGAGTCTGTGGTTGCAGTGATGTAGCCCAGTGACCAGAGTCTGTGGTTGCAGTGATGTAGCCCAGTGACCAGAGTCTGTGGTTGCAGTGATGTAGCCCAGTGACCAGAGTCTGTGGTTGCAGTGATGTAGCCCAGTGACCAGAGTCTGTGGTTGCAGTGATGTAGCCCAGTGACCAGAGTCTGTGGTTGCAGTGATGTAGCCCAGTGACCAGAGTCTGTGGTTGCAGTGATGTAGCCCAGTGACCAGAGTCTGTGGTTGCAGTGATGTAGCCCAGTGACCAGAGTCTGTGGTTGCAGTGATGTAGCCCAGTGACCAGAGTCTGTGGTTGCAGTGATGTAGCCCAGTGACCAGAGTCTGTGGTTGCAGTGATATGGCCCAGTGACCAGAGTCTGTGGTTGCAGTGATGTAGCCCAGTGACCAGAGTCTGTGGTTGCAGTGATGTAGCCCAGTGACCAGAGTCTGTGGTTGCAGTGATATGGCCCAGTGACCAGAGTCTGTGGTTGCAGTGATGTAGCCCAGTGACCAGAGTCTGTGGTTGCAGTGATGTAGCCCAGTGACCAGAGTCTGTGGTTGCAGTGATGTAGCCCAGTGACCAGAGTCTGTGGTTGCAGTGATGTAGCCCAGTGACCAGAGTCTGTGGTTGCAGTGATGTACCCCAGTGACCACCAGAGTCTGTGGTTGCAGTGATGGGACAGACCATCCTCCATGCCCTGGCCTGTCTGCTCCCATTCCTGGAGCACGAGTACATGGACACTCTGCCCTACATTGTGGCCTCCTCCATGGCCATCTTCCCTCCCTCCCTGCACCAGGACATTCTGGTGATGCTCTGTCATCGTCTGCTGCCCTGCACCTTCTGTTAGTTCTCTTTGTCATATACCCTGAAAACATATCCTTATAATATCCATATGGTAAAACTTCTCTTGCCTGAACATTCTGATGAACAACTGCTACCCTATGCCACCATTTAGTTTTGAACTACCTCTGATATATGAGTGATAAACAGCACCCAAACAACAACCACAACAAAAAACAACAACAAATGAATAAGAATAAAACTAAAACAAAAATATTAAATAGTGTGCCTGAATCATGGTGTCATGAAAGCTAGACCCAATTCCATGAGGGACCTTTGGGAGAGGCCGCTGCTTATCATAAAATAGCTAAAGGAGCATGAACTCATGGAATTCATGTAATCACTATACAAAGGGATAAGAAACAACAGCAAACAATAAAAAATAATAACAATAACTGCAACAACAAAAATAAAGCTAACAATGATAAGGCACAATTTGGATTAAAGATTATAAACACAAGGTAATAAGACCAAATCCAAATAAATAAATAGTGTGTGACGTTTCGGTAACAGTGTTGTTACCATCTTCAGACAAAACTACTGAATGAGAAATTTTACCACAGCATGTTTCAAATAGTTACTGTTATCAAGTGTGTGAAATTCCAACCTCAACAGTGAGTCCAAGTAACTAAACGGGGTTCTGAAGATGGTAACAACGCTGTTACCGAAATGTCGCACACTATTTATTTATTTGGATTTGGTCTTATCACCTTGTGTTTATAAAGCTAACAAAAAATAAAGAATAAACAAACCATCATCACCAAGAACAAAAAAAAAAACACAACTATCACCAACAACAAAACACACAAACCAACAGCAGCAAGCAAATAGATCAACAACAAACAAAATAATCAGCAACAAAAACTAACAACAAACAAGAACAAAGGATTCAAACAGTGTCAGGCAGTCCTAGCTAATGTCAGTAGGGTATAGAGACTAAACACAAGGTAATAAGACCAACTCCAAATAAATAAATAGTGTGTGACCTTTCGGTAACAGCATTGTAACCATCTTCAGACAAAAGTACTGAATCGTCAAATGTTACCCAAACATCACACACTATTTAACTATTTGTATTTGGTCTTATTACCTTGTGTTTATAATCTACTAGCCGAATGACCCGGGCAACGTCCGTGTTTTACCCGATTGAATGTTTTGATTCAAATACTATTTGTTACAATTATAAATTGGCGCCTTAAATAAATGCATATGTTAGTTAATAACTATAGCCTATGTGCTTTATCTGTCTATGTACTGTTGGCTTCCGTAGGCGTCTCTTACTGGGAAAGAGAAAGAGAGGATTCCATTTGGTTATTAACTAATATATGCATTTATTTAAGGGGCGACCCGCTCCAACACAATAGTTACAAAAACGAAAAAGCGAGCGGGGGGGCATGATGGGGGGGGGGGGGGGGGGTCAAAGGTGGCGTGATCGTAGCCAACCAATAGGAGGGCGCCATTCCAAAAAAAAAGCAAACGGTGACAGAGACGAAAACTGATTAAGAGATGAAGAATGACGCTCGTAACTGTATATAGAATAATCCAAATTGTGCCTTATGATTGGTATAGAGACTACTTCATTCCTCTCAGCAGATGTTGTTGAAGGTGGTGTGTCCAGTGACTGGGGAGGAGACGGAGACCCAGAACTATGCAAATATGTCCACTTCTGCTATACTGATGATGGTCTTCCAATATACTGACAACACAGGTACCTACTGTACTGGGATTAAGATATATTCTATTAATTGGACCCCTGATATTAATAAGAAAAAGTAATAGAACCTCATTTGGGATACCTTCACCTGTTAAATTCATTATGTTATCTTAAATTCTGCAAAAAGCATCAAGTAATTCCTAATGCATTTCTCATTACAAATAGATGGGATTTTCCAAAATCTTATTCAAAATTTAAAAGACTATCACTTGATCTTATAAATGGAGAGATTTGATTTCATTGGAAAAATATTCGTTTCAATACTAAGGCTATAAATACCAATCTCAAAGTGCTAGCAGATAGTATGGATAGTGACCTTTTAGAAAAAATAAAGAATATTATAGAAAAAGTAATAGACTTTATTGCTGTAGATGTTGTCACAGGATAATCTGTGGTATCCTACCTGGCTTATCATCATGAGTCACGTGACTTCAGCATTTTAATTGTAAATAGTTTGTATCTCGGCTGAATTGATCAATCTGAAAAACTTGTAAATACCTTCTTGTAGAAATAAATTATTTCGGAGGCTACTTAAAGTAAGTTTTCTCCCTTTTAAATTGGTAGGATGGTTGAAACATGTTCTGGAAAGATGCACGACATGTCTGAGGAAAGAATCAAGGCTGAAGAGTCTGCCAAGCTGCAACCTGATGCAACAATTTAACTTGGCTCTACAGAAATGCAAATTTTAACTATATTAGTCCATTTTCCTAATCACATAACTCTATTTGAGTACTCCGAACCTTCATAAATATCATTGCTTTATCTCTTCCTTACATTAGTTGTTTGAAACCATCACACAGCTTTCTATAATAACTGATATTTTATTGATATTTGGTTGAGTGTTTGTAAGCTGTCACTTGAGATTGGCCCAAGAAGGTGGTTAGTGGAACTTGCTCTGTTTCAGCGTTCCATTGTCAGCTGGTGGAGAGCCTTATGTCCATCAAGAGGGATGTGGTCAAGGTAAGTGGTCATTCTCTTTGTTGTCCTAACTCTGTCAGCTTAGATTCCTCCTTTGTCAGCTTAAGTTCCTCCTTTGTCATCCTTGGTGCTACCTCTGTCAGCTTAGGTTCCTCCTTTGTCAGCCTTGGTGCTACCTCTGTCAGCTTAGGTTCCTCCTTTGTCAGCCTTGGTGCTACCTCTGTCAGCTTAGGTTCCTCCTTCGTCATCCTTGGTGCTACCTCTGTCAGCTTAGGTTCCTCCTTTGTCAGCTTAAGTTCCTCCTTTGTCATCCTTGGTGCTACCTCTGTCAGCTTAGGTTCCTCCTTTGTCAGCCTTGGTGCTACCTCTGTCAGCTTAGGTTCCTCCTTTGTCAGCCTTGGTGCTACCTCTGTCAGCTTAGGTTCCTCCTTCGTCATCCTTGGTGCTACCTCTGTCAGCTTAGGTTCCTCCTTTGTCAGCTTAAGTTCCTCCTTTGTCATCCTTGGTGCTACCTCTGTCAGCTTAGGTTCCTCCTTTGTCAGCCTTGGTGCTACCTCTGTTAGTTTAGGTTCCTCTGTCAGCCCAGGTGCTTCCTCTGTCAGCTGAGCTTTGTTTCCACACTTGTTAGCTTAGAATTCTCGTTTGTTAGCTTAGATTTCCTCTCATTAGCCTAGTTTCCACCTATTTCATTCTAAAAATCGCATATGTTAGCCTAAGTTAAACTTCTGTTCATCTAGGAATTAAAGAGGGTATGATGTAATTTGTCATTTTCACATTCTTTCTATTCTGAAACCCGAATTCCTGGTTCAAATAAATGTTGGGGATGTTGAAACTAGTATTTCCCATGAATTCCTCTTGGTTGGAAAGTCTAGGTTTCCGATGGAATATGTTGATTAGAAAAGTAGAGAAAGACATCTCTAGATAATGTCAGATGGATTTCTCTATCTATTGGAATGAAGCTCAAATAATTGCAGATTTTAATTACCCCAGAATATTGGTCAGAACCCTTCTCCATAAATCAAGAAAAGCCAGCTATACATACATTTCAGGCTGTTGGCCCTTATCAACACTTTGCAGGCTCTATCTCAACAATTATAAAAGCCTGGGCCTATTAAAGAAAAGTGTTTGAATTTACTTATAACATGCTCAGTGAATAAGGCCTTATATCACCCCAATCTGTTGTATATTTCATAAAACCTTTTCTCATCCTGATGTTCAAACAGAATTTTAATTATAAATTGTTTCTTTTGTTACAAATAAGTTTACTAGCAATGTGTTTCTTTTCAATGATATCTTCAGAAATTAAAGACAGAGATACTACAGAGGTCTGTACAGATAATTTTTGATGATATTATTGAAAAGAAACACATTGCCAGTAAATTTATTTGTTACAAATTTTATCGATTGATGCCTTTTGAATTTATAAATAAATTTATCCACCTAGAGTGTGTCTGTCAGTCACCTTGTATGCCATGTTACCAGGACCTGCTCTCAGTGATTGCCTACGGCACAGCCAAGGCACGAGGCCACGCTGTGGAACTGCTCTTCAAATACTGGCCAACACTCAACTTGGCCCTTCACGACAAAAAGGGGCTCAACCTACGTCTTAATGGTACATGCATCTTTCTCATTTCTTTATGTTTTCCCACACATGTTGAGATTGGCAGCTTCAACCAGAGATTCACATATGGAATCCCAAGAACATGTGTGCACAGTACTGTTTGTCCCCCACAACTATTAGTTGGTTTGACACTAGTAGAAATATATGCTGCAATGAGCTTCTTTTATTACTATTCAGAAGAATGGGTTCCCCTAGGGGGGCTTCCCAAATGAATGTTTGCTCATGTATTGTGTCTTTCAATATTGTTTTGCCCAACCTTCCAATACTAAATATTCTTGCAGAGCCAAAGTGTCCTTTAGGGAGAGATGTCCTCTTACCAGACTTAATTACACTGACATTGTAAATAAAACTTAGGTCAGCCCTGGTAGTTCATGATTTATGTTTACTCCAGGAACTTGGGTTAACTGAATAAAAAATGATAATATTCACACAAGGTAATAAGACCAAATAAATAAATAGTGTGTAATGTTTCAGTAACAGTGTTGTTAACATCATGTTGGATTGTGTGATTTCTTATTGACAAAAAGGTCTTGTAAAAATATAGAGAAATTATAAAATTGTTCACTTGATATTGAGTTTAGTTTCATTGGTGGAATCAAAAATGATAGGTTTGGTGGATCATCTTCTGTTACATCCCCCCATTCATAATCAGAATTGTATAAAATATCGTTATTTACATCAAAGGAATACATTTCTGTGTATTCTGAATCTATTGATAATGAATCAGAAGTATTTTTTTGATTGTGAAAAAATTGGATGTGTAACATGTTGAAACACTAGTAATCACGGTAAAATCGCCTTAAAAATAAACACAAAAAAAACAAACACTAAATCAAACGTAAAATGGGCAGCAACCGAGAATATCCATGAACCTCGAATGAGTCATACATCTAACAACGCTTATATCATTGCAGGAAGGTCTATAGAGATAATATTTGATGATATCATTGAAAAGAAACACATTGCCAATGAATTTTTTTGTTACAAAAATTAATACAATATTATTACTATTTATTTGGATAACCCAAGTTCCTGGAGCAAACAGAAATCATGAACTACCCGGGCTGTCCTAAGTTTTCTTGGTTTTATTCACGATGTCAGTGGAAGTCCAACTCATGAGTTGACGCCAGGCAGATTTATTTCTTGGGAGATTTTCTATGGATGCTGGACTTAGGTTGGTGATACAATAGAACACCTCCCTTTAGCGGGCACCCTGCTAGGGGACACTTCTCTATAAAGGACAGTTTTCATTTACAAAATTACCATTTTTACTGTTCTAAAATTAGAACTGTAGCTGTCGTTTCTAGTAATTTATAAGCCAATTTGTTTGTAGCTTGTGAGACGGGGCACTGGGACCTATGTACTGCTGTGATCTGTCCTGTGAGACAGGGCACTTGGTCAAATATCCTTTATTAAGAATATCACTGAATTTTCTTAAAAGAGAAGTTTCAGGTTTACCAATTTAATTCAGTCTTTGTAGTAAACCTGTCATGAGGGTACATCGTTGCTTGGGACCAAATTGAAACTCCCTAATAGGTGTTTTTACTCCATTTATAAACAGAATAAAAAGCCAATTTACAAAAAATATATATGTTTATGATAAGGCACAATTTGGTTTATAGATTATAAACACAAGATAATAAGACTAAATCCTAAAAAATAAATAGTGTGTGACATTTCGGTAAAAGCGTTGTTACCACATTCAGTACTTTTGTCTGAAGATGATAACAACGCTGTTACAAAAACATCACATACTATTTATTTATTTGGTCTTATTACCTTGTGTTTTCCAATCACTTCTCAACCATTCCTTTTAAATGATAATTTCTATATCCTTACACACCAGTATGATGAAGACTAATGGAAAATAAGTATTAATTTATAATACAAAATAATGCGGCTATAAAACTCCGCCTTTGTCAGTCCCAAGCCCGGATGAAAAAGGAGGAGGGGAAGCAGTAACAAGCTCACTAAAAACCTGGGCTCAGCTAGCCCGGCTGATAGTACCCTGTAAGGGCTCCTAATCCAGGGATACAGGATGAACAGCGTTTGTTCTCCATGTTAGGAGCGGCTGCACATGGCGTCTGTTCCTCATGTCAGAGGCGGCCATTTCTTTTGGAGCTAAGTCAGTGGCCTGCTACTGAGTAGTGCTCCCAGTCTTAATGACAAAGGCAGATGCATTCTACTCACCTAGTCTTGATCTCAAGCTCTACAAGCTTGATACCCTAATATGATTGAGTGGGGATAAGAAAGAAGAAGATGCGGCTATGATTATAAAATGACATTTAACAAGTTTGACCGCAAATTTTTCTTTTTACAGAAAGAAAAATCGTAATTTTATTTATTTAAGAAGTCCCATCCCCGGACACTTTATTTTTCCGTTCATCATTACTCTTCACAATTCATCCTTTCATACTTCATTCCTAAGGATAGGAATAGTCGTTATTTCTCTTTAAAATAATTAAAATCATGATTTTTTTAATTCTGTAAAAATAAACATTTGCAGTAAAACTTGTTAAATGGCGAAAAAATAAGTGTTCCAATCCATCATTTAGTAATAAAAGAAACCCATTGCAGTATTTCTTTGCAGCTTGAAATTAATGTCTGCATTCTTTCTTTGGGATTTAGTGTGGGGACAGTTGACTGGTTGTTACCTTTGGTGACAATCTACCATCAATCTTGTGTTATCAAGTTGGCTAAATATCAATGATTTCAATAATACTTAAAGAATTTTGTTTATTGAATTATATGCTTGGCTAACTTTCAGTTCAAGTGTCCTTCCACTGACCGTATAATAATCATGGATTCTATCTTTTTGCTTCTCAAATTGTTCATTATATTACACTAGAACTACCTCCCTGTAAAGGACAACACCTAATTGCAAAGCCAAAGTGTCCTTCAGGGAGAGGTGTCCTCTTACTGGAGAGTTGCTACGGTAGAACCTCCCTGTAAAGGACAACACCTAATTACAAAGCCAAAGTGTCCTTTAGGGAGAGGTGTCCTCTTACCAGAGAGTTGTTACAGTAGAACCTCCCTGTAAAGGACACCTAATTGCAAAGCCAAAGTGTCCTTTAGGGAGAGGTGTCCTCTAACCGGAGAGTTGCTAAATAGTAAAATGGTAATTTTGAAAACGAAAACTGTACTTTGTGGAGAGGTGTCTGGTAAAGGGAGGTTCTACTGTATATGGCAACTGTGTGTTGAAGGGCACTTTAAAGCTAGTCAAGCATAATTCAATAAAGAAACTAAATAGGCTTGGATCGTTGATATTTTGATCTTTCTCCCACTTGAGAATCTTCCATAGTCTCCTGTTGAGGCTCTGACAGCTGTCCCATCTCACATGTGTCACCTTGCTCTCTCACACATGTCACATCCCCACACACTCCTCCTCCTCACCTTGCTGTTACATCCCACATGTGAAACTGGTGTAAATGCTGTTCAATTTAAAGAGGATAGTGCTGCAATGTGATGTTGCTATCCCTGACCAACCAGCCAAGCTGAGGTGTGGGACCTGGTCAATAATGAATATTTCGCTTTTATTTTTGCCTATATCAAGTATATGTGGTACATTGATGAGGCACAATTTGGATTGTAGATTATAAACACAAGGTAATAAGACCAAATCCAAATAAATAAATAGTGTGTGACGTTTCGGTAACAGCGTTGTTACCATCTTCTACCTGATTCAGTACTTTTGTCTGAAGATGGTAACAACGCTGTTACCGAAACGTCACACACTATTTATTTATTTGGATTTGTTCTTATTACCTTGTGTATATGTGGTACAGTGTGCCTGGATCATGGTGCCATTATCAACAAAAGCTGCACCCTTACACCCCATTCCAGTTCGAGGAGTATGAACTCATGGAATTCGTGTAATCTTTACACAAGGGGATAAGAAACAACAACAACATATGTGGTACAGACCATGATGATCATGGTGGGTAGAAGTTGGCTACTGATTCTACTGTAAGTGCACCACATTGCTACACATGTGAAAAGCAGTTCGACTTTGCACTTACAAATTTGCCAGAGCCCCATTTGGTTACTTTCACTCGCTAGTGGGGTTGGACCTTTGCAAGAATCGGGGGCCATTGGAACATTTAAAAAATCTTAAATCAGAAAAAATGACCAACGCGGGATTCAATCCTGGGTCATAGCAGTCAAAAACCAATGGTTTAGACCATCCTTCCACCGACCCCATCTATTGGAGGAGGTTGTAGCAGGCCGATACTCGCGACAAAGTGAAGTGAGCTTGAAAGTGAGCTTACTGTTTACTATCCCAAAAGAAATAACACATTATTGACTGTTGTATTGACTCATCCATTGATGAGCTCTACTCTTCCTAGGCAGACACCATCAACAAGCTTGACAAGCTTGATACCCTGATATGATTGAGTGGAGTTAAGAAAGAAGACAAAAGAAATACATTGCAGTACTATCTTTTTCAATTGAATAGGTGTGTTGTTCAATTTTATTGAGTTTTATTGATGAAGGAATTTTCCTCACCTTGTGTGTTTCTTCCCTCATGTGCCTCTCTCCCCTGGCATGTCACTATCTGTGTTGTGACCCCTGCACAACCTCCCAACCCCCTCTCACAGGGTCCCTGCGTATTGGTAAGCCCTCCCTTTTCTTCTCTCTGCATGCCTTCCTTGACTGTGTGTGTGTGTGGGCACTTCACCTTGTAGCTCTCATGTCTTTTTTTTTGCTTATCCCTAGAACACATAGTACAGGCCATGATAATCATGGTGGGTAGAAGTAGGCGACTACTTTTACTGTAAGTACACCACATGTCTACACATATGAAAAACAGTTCGACTTTGCATTTAAAAATGTGCCAGAGACCCATTTGGTTACTTGCACTTGCTAGTTAAATCAGTAAAAAGTGCCCAATGTGGGAATCAAACCTGAGTTGTAGAGATCGAAAACCAACGGTTTCGACCATCCTTTCATCGACCACCCCCTTCTTTCTTGTCTTAAATGTTGGCAGAGCTGACTGCTACAGTGAATGTCCTCAAGTGGCAGATAGGGGAACAACCTTCAGATATGAAGGCCAGCTGAGAAACAAGCAGAATAACTCTTAATCAATAATCAGTCACGGACCAACAGCAGTATTGTTAGAAAGAGAGAGAGAGAGAGAGAGAGGAGAAAGACCTTTTTAAAAATCCTAAGTTCAACTGAACCAGTTGATAGACCTCAGAAAAGGTTCCTCTCCAGGGATACGGAGGAGCTGTGTCTGTGCTCATGTTAGAGTGGGCAGCAAAGGCTTCCATGTTAGGAACAGCCTCAAATTACAGGCAAAGTCAGACTTTCACCAAGGTGTGCCTGGAACATGGTACCATGATAAATAAAAGCTGCACCCTTACACCCCATTCCATGAGATCAGATGTTGATTTGCAGCTAAAACAAACACTCTTTTAAAGGACAACACCCAGAGCCAAAGTGTCTCTTAGAGAGAGGTGTCCTCTTTTTGTAAAGTTGTTATGATAAGGCACAATTTGGATTATAAACACAAGTTAATAAGATCCAAATAAATAAATAGATAAATTACCTTGTGTTTATAATCTATAATCCAAATTTTGCCTTATCATTTCTACAAGGTATACAAATTGGATTATAAGTTAAAAGCATAATTAGCAAGACTGAATCAAAATTAATGAGATGTCACAAAATACAATTAATTTGGCTATGGTGTTGTTACCTCTTTTGTTCTAGGTATAATTTGGTTCCCCCGTAGATAAGATTGATTCTCCAACTGGAACTGTTAAGTCACAATTTGGATTATAGATTATAAACACCAGGTAATAAGACCTAATCCAAATAAATAAATAGTGTGTGACGTTTCTGTAATAGCATTGTTACCATCTTCAGTAATTCAGTAACTCTCCTCAGCGGCAAAGCATGCGATCTACATATTCTTCATATATCACTAAATACTTGATGTCGCTGGAGACCCGCTGGTGATTCTCCACCAAAATCTGCAGCGGTGGCAGAGGTGTCATTTTCCTTTGTACATTGTATCATCCATATATATATAATTATCTTTTTTTTTTTTTAAATAGTACAGACTGTTCACTTTGCATGTATTGACAAGATGTCAATAAAATTATTCTAATTGTTTTCAGTAACTTTTGTCTGAAGATGGTAACAATGCTGTTACTGAAATGTAACACACTATTTATTCATTTGGTGTTATTACCTTGTGCCCAACTGGAACTGTGTGGCACTGAGCTCACTTGGATCAAACAAAGTATGTTATTGTACTTTGATATAAAAATTTGATGCAATTCCAATAGAAATATTGCTAAATAAATTAATTTTTGATCCAATATATGTCTTTTGAGATACAATTAAACCTGTCGATAGCGCCCCCTCTAAATAGCGTCTTCCTCTCTATAGCGCTGGATTTTAAATACTTAGTACAATGTGACGCTCCAGAAACCTGGGTTACTTAAATAAATAGTACAATGTGATTTACATTAAAAGTGACCTGTCTATAGCACCTTCTCTTTATAGCACCCTATTTTGGTGAGTCCCAAGAGGGGGCACTATAGACAGGTTTAACTGTATGAAGATTTAGTAATAAAAAAAATTAAACATATTTTTGCTGCTTACAATTCTTTAACAAAAAATAATAATAATAAATCAATTTTCTACTAAATTACTGCAAGGATAAAATATTGGGAGGGCCTGGCTCATCAGTGGTGAACTCTCCCAGCAGTTTATTCTACCATACTGCTGTAATATTGCGAAACAGCCCAATGTAATACTATACTGGTATGGTAGATTAAACTGGTGAAACCGCTAGGAGGGTTCACCACTGATGAGCCATGCCCTCCCATTAATTTATCCTTGCAATAATATTTGCAATAATAATATTTTGTCTCCTCTCTAATTGTAAATACGCTGCTGTATCACCTCATAAGCATAAATAAATAAGTAGAAAATTGATTCATATACAAAATAATCCTACCCATCAAAAATAGTTTAAATTTCTGGTAAAATATGGTGTACATATGTTAGAGATTTAGTTGTTTGTGGTGACAAATGTTACTATGTACGGGTTAACACACAAAGTTGCAATAATCTAGGGCCTAGAGTAATAGTAACTTAACACACAAAAATCGTACACTCAAGAGTACAACACCAAAAAAAAAAAAAGGTAAATAATAAATCACAATTTGTTAAATTAAAAAAAAAAAAGTACTTATCTTTATTGTAGCGTTGGTAGGGATCGGACAGGGGTCACACAGGTATGTGAGGAGATCACCAGACACGGATAAACCACACAGAGAACACTTTAAACGTCTCCACACAATAATCCACCACACTGGCCTCTCGCAATACCATAGCCCCCTTTTATATACAAACATGGCCACATCGTCCAATGAGAAGGCAGGAGAGATTGGTTCACTAACAAACGAAAACAAAATTCTTCCCACTATAACCTGAGATATGATAAGAGTGCAAATATTTGTCAATATAATTTGACAGTGGAATTATAAAGTACAATTTGGATCATAGATTATAAACACAAGGTAATAAGACCAAATCCAAATAATATGTCGCGGAGATAAATAATGAAGCAAGGGCAAATTTGGGAATAATTAATTTATCATAATGTGGGTATTTACCTTTTAGTTCTATAATAAAATTATATACAAGAGGTATTTATAACAACTTATCCCAAGGTAATGAGAGTGGTCAGCCACCGTCCCGTTTTCCTTATTTGCCAATAAGATTCCAAGAACCCCTCACACCTGTGGTCCTCCCGGAGTCCTGTGATGATTGAGAAAATTACTGATACCAATTCAGTACTTTTGTCTGAAGATAGTAATAATGCTGTTACCAAAATGTCAAACACTATTTATTTTTTTGGATAGGGTCTTATTACCTTGTGTTTATGATCTATAATCCAAATTGTACCTTATTACTTATTTGATCTTATTACCTTGTGTTTTGTTTGTGGAAAGTTCTGTCAAAACAGAAAAGAATCTGTACAGAGAATATGTGGATGACATAGTGTTTAAACAAGATAACAGATGAGGAAAAAATAGTTTTTTTAAGACAACTTGAAATATTCTTCTTAGAATTAAAAGTGGATTTTTTTTTTGATAACAGTACTACTTAAGAATTTGCTGTGATATTTTTTCTCATTTATTCTTTTGTCTGATGATGGTGACAATGTTGTAGCCGAAACGTCACACACTAATAAATTATTTGGATTTGGTCTTATTTTCTTTTATGTAGATGACATGTTGAGACTGTGAAGGATGGAAGCCGCTCCTCTGCCAGCAGGAAGGATGTGGCCTGGAGAAACCAACAGCAGCTGAGGCCGTCAAGGTCAGTTGAACATAAATAATCTTATGATGCATTAGCGCGCTATCAAAATACAAAGCTATTATAGACGCGTATGATTCTTTTAAAAATAAAATAATTTCTACTGCCTTTACTGTAATGATAAAATTGATTTATTTTTAAAAGAATCATATGCATCAAAAATAATTACAATAATTTAATTGTAACAGATCCAAGTATAGTAGAACCTCGTTAATTCGACACATGCAAATTCGACACACTACCTTAATTCGACCATATTCTGATGTCCCAACCTCCGGCCTATCAAATAACAAACCGTAATTCGACAGTATCAATAATACGACAGTTCCGATAGTTCGCCCATTTTAAAATTCGAATTTCGACAGATGAATGTTCTTTTACATACAACTTTACCGCTAAAAAGGTATTACGGCGGTGGTGGCGATCGGCGGGCGCCAATAGAATCACGCCGCATACTTTTGGTTTCTGTTAGTTTAAGTTTCACTTTGCAGTGCCGTTGTGCAATGTCGCGAGTGTTATTGTTTTTTTTTTTTTACGCGGGAATTTAGGCTTTGTGCGCTAATTAATAATATTATTTTCTTTTTAATTTTCAGCATTGAAATATTTTAGTTATTTTAAAATTTACAAATAATTTCTTTTTAAATAAATAAATAAATCTTCATAAAATGTAGCCACAATGATTATGATAACATTTTATTTCAATATTACATTTCTGTGTTATTATAAAAGATTTAAACTCAAAATCAATATATTTTTTTAATACAATAAAACTATATGTTATTTAAAACACATTCCAGAGGTAGAAAGGCATGCATGTTTTTTTTTAAATAGACCATCTGGAATATATCCTGAATAGTATTTCAGGGCAAAAACAAACATCTATAAAGGAATTTTCAAAAGATCTTCATGATTCTTTTTGAAAATTATTTTCTTTTCATTTTCGATATTTATTTCCTTCCAACTGCTATATTCTTCAATTAGAATAAAATATTATTTGTAATTTTTTATGTTTCAAAAATATGTATTATTGCCATTTTGTCCCTGATACTAAAAGTTAATCATCAAAATAAAAAAATAAAAACAAAAAAGTACATACAATGGTTTCAATTAATATCATTGATTTATATTACAAAGCAATTTTTAAAAAAAATATTATTTTAGTGAGTTAGAGGATTAGCTAATCATCTAACCTTAATTCAACACTTCCTTTAATTCAACCGAAAGCTCTGATCCCTTGGGGTGTTGAATTAAAGAGGTTCGACTGTATTTCTATTTCCAGTAAAGAAATGTATATTAAATTTAATACCTTTTGTAGATATATTTCAAATTATATAGCAACAAATATATTTTAAGAAACTGATAATTTATATTATGTTAATTGTAGATATATTGCCAGACACTTCTTTCTTTTGTACAAAGTTCTCTGTTTTTGATTTTTCTCTCTTTCTTTCTTCTTGTTAATGACTATTCTATTCACGGCCTAAAATTATTGTATATATATGTATAGACAAAGACATATATGTATGACAGGGTAAGTGTCCCTAGGGGGACATAGCGCTTTAAATTGAAATAAATAAATATGCATCAAAAACAGTTCAAATTTCTTATAAATAACCATTTAAAGCTCAACTGACTTCACAGGATTTTAACAGTCAAGGCCCACCCAGTATTGTACACTCCTGGTGACATTGATTAGAATAGAGAGCAATTTTACTAGCCTTCCATCAACACACTCTTCTAAATAACCTTATCAATATTAAGAGAAAAAAACACCAATAATTTATTTAACTCCCGGCCTTTCACTGACTTTGCTGTCACTCTGAGAAGTTCCCCTGAAGACAGCAAGACATCAGGAACTATTTATTTAAATGGTTGGTTGATATAGCCAAGTATTTTATTCCATCTATAATTGGTAGAGGTATTATTTCTATATCAAAAGAACGAAGAGAATCAATTTGTATTTTATAAAAATATTTGAAAAACCTTACACATTATCTTATCGTGCAATTGAAAGTTGCTGATACCATCTATCAGAATAATTATAAACTATTTTCATTGATTTTTCAATTATTCCAGACAAATACCCCTTCTTGATTAATGCTAACCACGGATACGTTTAGTTGATATTTATTCTGATAGATGGCACAAACCATCAGTAACTTTCAGTTGCACAATAAGGAGATGCCTTTTTCATAATTTATGCACCAGTACAATATCACATTTGTACTATTTTGTCTTACACAATATGTTTCCTTATTTTTGGAATAATATAGAGTGAAGCTGATAAGTCATAATTTGGATTATAGATTATAAATGCAAAGTAATAAGACCAAATCCAAATAAATAGTGTGTGACGTTTCAGGAACAGTGTTGTTACCGAAATGTCACACTATTTATTTATTTAGATTTGTTCTTATTACCTTGTGTTTATAGAGTGAAGCTGTATAAGAAATCCCTTTGCCTGGCTAAATGGCGAAGTAACCTACAGTTTAACAGAAGATGCCAAGAAGAAAATTTTATTCCCTTCTTCTCTCTCAGTCAAGAACATTACCTCCAGGAAAATTGTCAATGAACTCCATCGAAACCTCCTCAAATCACGCATCAAAGGCTTGCCACTCTATGATCAAATAAAGAAACAATTGAAATTCCAGAAATTTACCATGTTGGGTGGAAGGAAGGACAGATGGCACACACAC
Organism: Cordylochernes scorpioides; assembly: GCA_030710605.1. Lineage (NCBI taxonomy): Eukaryota > Metazoa > Arthropoda > Arachnida > Pseudoscorpiones > Chernetidae > Cordylochernes > Cordylochernes scorpioides. The sequence continues at coordinate 60,427,454 of CP092865.1, read as the reverse complement.
CTCTTTCAAAGATTTTCTTTCTTTTTAATCAACTAAAAACATATGTACCCCCTTATTTTTACAATAAAGTTAAATTAGAGACTTTTAAGAAATTATATAAACATATTTACAAGAGAAAAACTAACCTGAGAGCATCTAGCTTCTCTGCCCAAAAAAACAAACTATTATTTCTAACCAACACATATGTAAATTCTCTATTATTAATTTTTACACAAAAATTTACATATATATATTTACAAAAATTTGTTTTATAATTAAATTCTAAAAAAAATACAACTTATTTAAATAATTAAATTTATAAACAACATAGCATTTTATATTTAATGAAATGATGATCAGGTGTAACAATCGGCCCCATGACCATCATTTCCCATGATTAACAACATGATAGCTATATTTACACAAAATTATAAAGAGACAGAATGAGACAAATAGGAATCTAATTATTGAAAAATTTACAACTGTTGAAAAAATGTCAGTGTAATCTATTCCATATTTCTGTCTATAACCTTGTGCTACAAGCCTAGCTTTATATCTTTTTATATTATTTTTATCATCCCTTTTTACGCTATATACCCATTTATTACCTAATATTTTCACACCTTGAGGTGGGGGATCTACTAATTTCCATACTTTCCTATCTTTCATCACCTCAAGTTCATCTTCCATTGCCTTAATCCAATTCCTTTTTTTCTGTGATTGTTGTACATCATTAAAGTTTTTAGGAAGTTCTACATTATAGATTTCCTCATGAAAAATACTTTCGTACAAATCATCTTCTAAACAATTTGTTTCTATTTTAACTTCATTTTCCTCACTTATATCTGGTTTTGTGGTCTAAATGAAAACATTTCAGAATTGAATTCAAGCTTTTGTGTTTCACAATATTTTTGTACATCATTTAATGATCTCAATTTTTGATCACTAGAAGGGGGGGTAATAGTATATGTCTACTCTTGATCCTGTCTTTCTAGGTATTTCTAGTCTTTTCCATTTAGTTATGTCTATTGGTGTAAGTGTATGTAAATTATGGTTATCACTATCATTATTTTCATAAGGGTAGTCATCATCCTGTGGATAAAAAACATATTGTACTCTAGAAGTAGTACCAAATAAAGTATCTACGCCTTTCTTAGTTTCATCAATAAATACATGAATGGTTTCTATTACTTTTCTATCTGCTGGTAACCAGATTCTATAACCTTTTGTTTTGGTTGCATGACCTACCATTATGCCTGAATTGGCCTTAGGTTGTAACTTATTTCTTTTTATTTTAGGGACATGTACATAAGCCAATGAGCCAAAAATTTTAAAATGTCTTACAGATGGTCTATGTCCTGACCATAATTCCATTGGACTTACTCCTTTTGTTAGGGCATGTTCACATCTGTTTTTGGTATATGTAAAGGTATTTAGGGCTTCTGCCCAGAATCTGGGTTGTAACCCACTATCTAAAAGCATTGCTCGAACACCTTCAATAGCAGTTCAATTAAACCTTTCAGCTATTCCATTTTGTTCAGGACTATAAGTTGATGTTCTTTCTATTTTAATACCCAAATTTACTAGAAAATTTTCAAATTCTTTGTTACAGAATTCTAATCCGTTATCTGTCCTAATACATTTTAATTTGGCATTTAATGCTCTCTCAGACTCATGCAAGTATTGCTTAAAATAGTTAAAAACTTCTGACTTTTCTTTTAGGAAATAAACATTAACCTTTCTAGAGTAGTCATCTATGATAGAAAGAAAATATCTACTGCCACCAAGTGATCTCACTGGTGCAGGACCCCAGATATCCATATGCACTTTTTCTAAAGGTTTTCTAGTCAGAATTGTATAGCTAAATTTAAATGATGATCTGGTGATCTTAGCTACTTTACATACATCACATGTGGTTGGATTACCCTGAACTTTTTCTAATCCTTTGACAGTATTCTTTTTACTCATAGAATTAAGTATTTCTGAATTAATATGACAAAATCTCTTATGGAGAAAATTAAGATATGAGTTATAGGAAACTGAATAATTTTGAGCTTTGGCTCTATTAGGGTATCCATTTACAATATACAGTAAAACCCCGCTATAACGAACCCTGGATATAACGAACCTTCCCTTATAACGAACCCACGCCGATTCCCAATTCCATTCCATTGAAAATACCATCGTTATAACGAACTTTGCGATTTTTAGAATAACGAACTACCCCTATAACGAACCTATTTCGGGTCCCAAAATGATAAAATCTATTAAAAATACTATGCTTATAACGAACTTAGAATTGTAATTAAAAAAAAAATTAAAAAAACAAAATTTTGAGCATGTTTAAAGCTCGCGGATCGCGATTTCAAAACAATAAATTTAGCGGCATTGTTTGTTTGATTTTTGCACTTTATTTTTGCTGCATGTTGTATAAATTTTTACGCATTATACTTTTTATTAATTAGAATATCTTTGCATCCATTAAATTTGAAATATAAAAAATGCAAATGGCTTCCAAAATGAAGAAAACAAAGGCATTTTAAAAACAAAAGCATTATTTCATTTAAAAAAAAAAAAAAGGCCATTTTCAGAACTTTTCAAAGTGAAACAACATAGGCAAAATGTTAAGAACATATTAAAATAAGAGAATATAACTTTTCTATTATAAAAGATAAAATATAAAGTTATTAAAAATTGTTACAAAGAGGAATCAACTTCAACTTTTGCCGCGATCGCGATCGTACGTTTTAGGGCTAAAAAAAAAGTCCAAATAAACGGTCCCGTGATGAAACAAAAATTATTTTTATGCCATTAACTATGGTGATTTTAAAGTCAGCAATGTTTTGCATGGCAGGTTAAAAAAAAACGAAATATAGACCTAGAAGAATATGGGGAAACATGAAATGGAAGAAAAACACTAACTTTATTTGAATGGTGCAATGCTTGGAAGAATGCTTTGAAACAACAAGGTATTAGAGCCATTTTTTCAAGTAAAAATTGTATTATATAATCTGATAATGATGTTTTAAAATCATTTCATATCTTTGAATATATATTTAATAAAACTTTGCCTAGGATTTGTCTTGATTTTTAACTTAGACATAGAGGTACATGTATGTTAATCATAAGAAGAACCTATTATCTAATGATTTCTATTATTATTCAGTATTAATATAAGGAAATTAGTCAATTAAGGGAATTAAAATAAAGTGACCACTATTAAGAGGCAGCCTCTTCTTGTGTGTATGGCTGTTTTTTAATTATACGGTCTAAAATTTTTGAAAAGTAAAAAAAAATAGCCAAACCGTGGCTATAGTGAACCGTGGCTATAGTGAACCAAAAGCTCTGTCCCATTGGGGTTCACTATAGAGGGGTTTTACTGTATAACTTATCTACTCGTCTTGCTGTGAAAAAATATTCCCCATTATTTTTAAATATTGTCATTTTACCATTTTTCCATATAATCTTATTTCCTGCTATGTCTATGCATGATCCACTAATGAGATTCCTTCTCATGTTTGGTGCATATAAAACATTAAGTAGAGTTACCTCTACAAAGGTGTTATTAATGTCTCTTAAAACAAAGTTAATATCTCCCTTACCTAAGATTGTTGACTTGCAGTCGACATCTCCAATCAAAGCGTCCATCGGGGGGGATATCCTGATAGTTCACAAACCAATCCTTTTCTTTACAAAAATGAGATGTAGCTGCACTGTCTATCAGCCATTCTCCCAATTCACTAGTTGGATCACTTGCTCTTTCACTAATGTGGTGGAAGCTTAGAATTTCTGAATGAAATGCAGAAGATTTTCCCCTGTAGTTCTGATCCTTTCTGTAGTGTTGCCCTTGAGAGTTTTTGTTTCTAAGAAAACAGTCTTTTATAAGATGGCCAGTTTTCCCACAGAAGGAGCAATTCCTTATATCATAGGTTCTTGCTGTTCTTGGATGCACTGTTGGCTCCAGCATGCTTCCACTGCTATACTGTGCTTTTGTAGAAAAATAATTTTTCTTTTTAATTCCTTGGTACATCCTGGGAGTTTTTGTTTGATAAGCATTTGCCACAATATCAAGTCCATCATCTTTTTTCTTTTGTTGAACTCTTCCCGATTCAGTTATCAAGTGGGCTTCAATGTTTTCAACATTAAATTGTTTTTCTTCTAGTCTGTATAGAACTTGGACAATGCCATCATAATCTTGAGGCAATTTCCTTATCAACTGAAAACACACAAGTACTTCAGGTAGATCAAATCCTGCTTCTTTAATCAGTTGTTTTTTCTCTTGGACTCTTTTAATAAATATTCCAATAGTTTCTTCATCAGGAGTAAATTTCAGTTCATAAAATTCATCAATCAAACCAGCCAGTCTGGCTCTTGAATTTGGCTCAAAATTCTGCTTTAAAATGTTCCAGGCTTCTTTTCCATCAGTAGCATTAGCAATCAAGGTTTGGTATTTTCTTTCTACTCCTTGGTAAATTGTAGTGAAAGCCCTATCCTTCCTCCATTTAAATTCTCTAATATCTTTGGCTGTTGCCTCAGCTGGAAGATCAGGTTCATCTTCAATGATAAAATCCCAGCTTCCTCTATCAATCAGAAGGACCTTCATATCCATCTTCCATATATTATAGTTAAAAGCATTCAGCTTAGGAAAAGTGAAATTTGTATCAGTCATTTTCAAACTTTTAATGCGGCCCCAAAAGTTTAGCCAATTCTTTTTTTCTTAAGTTGCTATAGTATACAGCTAAAAGCTTGCTGCTGGGCCCATAACCTTTGTTGGGTGGAAGGAAGGACAGATGGTACACACACCTCTTTCAAAGATTTTCTTTCTTTTTAATCAACTAAAAACATATGTACCCCTCTGAAGAAATTATATTTATTTTTACAATAAAGTTAAATTAGAGACTTTTAAGAAATTATATAAACATATTTACAAGAGAAAAACTAACCTGAGAGCATCTAGCTTCTCTGCCCAAAAAAACAAACTATTATTTCTAACCAACACATATGTAAATTCTCTATTATTAATTTTTACACAAAAATTTACATATATATATATTTACAAAAATTTGTTTTATAAATAAATTCTAAAAAAAAAATACAACTTATTTAAATAATTAAATTTATAAACAACATAGCATTTTATATTTAATGAAATGATGATCAGGTGTAACATACCATTTATTAAAGCAGTAGTCAGGTATTACAATATTCTATTTCAAAATTCAAAACTATTTTAAAGGCGTAAGATTCTTTTTGATATTAAACAATATCTACTGCCCTTACTGCAATGGAAAAATTAATGAGAGGGCCTGGCTCATCAGTAGTGAACCCTCTCAGCGGTTTCGCCAGTTTAATCTACCATACCTCTGTTATATTGCATTTTTGGCACTTCCTTTTATAGTGATACTGATGATAGATTCTTGGAATTCTGAATTCTTTGGATTCTTGGGTTCCAAAAATGCAATATAACAGCGGTATGGTAGATTAAACTGGCGAAACCGCTGAGAGGGTTCACCACTGATGAGCCAGGCCCTCTCATTAATTTTTCCATTGCAGTAAGGGCAGTAGAAATTATTTAATATAAAAAAGAATCTTACGCCTTTAAAATAGTTTTGAATTTTGATAACAGATGGCGCGCTAGTGCATCAAATTAATTTATTATAAAGGTGGGTATTTACCTTTTAGTTCTCCAATAAAATTATATACAAGAGGTATTTATAGGGAGAACAACTTATCCCAAGATAATAATAATGAGAGTGGTCAGCCACTGAGGCGTCTCGTTTTCCTTATTTGCTGATAAGATTCCTAGAACCCCTCACATCTGTCCCCCCGGAGTCCAGTGATGATTGACAGGTGTCCCATGGAGCTTCCTGTGGTTGTAGAGCTACTTGACAATATTATCGTATTAAAGAAACATATTGCGTCAGGTTTTTCAAATATTTTTATAAATCGCAAATTTCTTATATATCTGAAAACAATTTAGATTACAAACAACTACAGTTAAACCTATATATAGCGCCCCCCCCTCTTGGGACTCAACAAAATAGGGTGCTATAGAGAGGGGGTGCTATAGACAGGTCACTTTTAATGTAAATCTCATCGTGCTACATATTTAGAATTGGGTGCTATTTAGAGGGGGTGCTATAGACAGGTTTAACTGTATTTATTTATTTGGATTTGGTCTGATTACCTTTGTGTATATTTAAAAAGAAGTACAGTTCAGTGTATGGTGTAGATGTGCTTCGAGCACTGCGTGTCCATCAACTGTGCTGAGAAGCCTCCGCCACTGTTCCTGTGCCAGAGCTGCTCAGAGCAGGTCCAGCAGGAACATGGCCCAGACTTCTTGGTGGATCTGCTACTGCCTCTCAGTCATGTCTCCCTGCTGTGTGAGAACAAGGTACAGTTACAGTGTCCCAGTGTATTGCTGCTACAGTTACTGTCCACAGAACTGCAAGTCCATCGACCGTACAGCTCTGGTGACCTGCTTCTCCCCTGAGTGTGCCGGCTACAATGGCAATCAACCAGTACGGTACTGCCAGCAATGCCATCTGGTGAAACACACGGCAGCTGGGGAGAGCCACATAGTACAGCTGCCGCCCTGCAGCCCATGGGAGATGGATCCTGAGACACAGATCTACATGGTGGAGGCCATAGTCAGGTAAGCCAGTGGTTCCATGGAATGCTGAGATACCACGGCTGTGGCCTACAGTCTGCTCCAGGAAGCCCGGCCTGGAACAGCAGCCAATTCTAAGGAGAGGGCGGATGAAGGTCCTCGGCCATCTGGTAGCAGAGGAGGATTGGAGTCCGAGGAAAGCAGCGAGCTATCTGGACTGGAGGAACGACCCCTTCTGAGCCGATACGGAGTGTGGCTAATGGTTGGACTGGCCACCCCAGTCCCTGACACTCCAACTGTGAGTCTGGCTGTATCTAGGTGTATCTGGTCTATCTGGGTGTCTGTGGCAGGAGACCTTGGGTCGACTTCTGAGCATGCTCTTCCAGTGGTTCCACTACACTGCCTGCCTACCTGATGGTAAGTCTGTCCTTGTTTGGCTCTGTCATCATCAACATGTACTAGACGAAATAGACCTCCTCCATACCATCAAAACCCAATGCCTGCAGGAATGGAAATCTAATGCTGCACATGACTGGTACAGAGAAGGAGGGACAAGCAGCAATTCTGTCCCCCCAAGAGAGTCTTTGGTTTCCAGACTTAAGTCTGGTCATCTACGGACAATGACTTTCCAGAATGGTTGCAAGGTTTTCCCACTATGTACTAAGTGTCAACCTGTAACCCCAAGACACATTATTGACTGTATTGACTCATTCATTGATGAGCTTTACTCTACCCCGGCAGACACCATCAAAAGTCTCAAGCTTTACAAGCTTGATTCTTTAATATGATTGAGTGGAGATAAGAAAGATGAAGAAGAAAATCATCAAAATGTAAACCCTGTGCTTCAATACAGAGGGTGTTTCCTTTCAAATGAAACGATTTCAAACGTCCGTTAGAACTTTAATTTTCGAACGTGAATTTTTTTCATGTGTTCTATGTGCTTCCCCTTCTTCTTGGCTATCTCCCTGCATCGGACTTTCCAAGCTGCGAACACTTCCTTGACTTTGGAGAGCGAAACATTCGACCACTCCTCTTGTGCGGCTTTCCAAAGTCCGGCCTCAGTTTTGGGACGTCGGTTGAAGAGCCGTTGTTTCAACATACCGAACCCGTAAAAATCCAGTGGGCTGGCATCGGGAGACTTCACTGGAATGTCCGAGTTCCTGATAAAATTTAGGCCTAGGGTGTCCTTCATTTCTTGTAGGAACTGTTGGGTTTTGTTGGAGGTATGGGAAGAGGCTTTGTCGTGATGAAGGAACACTTTGTCCATTTCCCCTGCGTAAAGGTCCTTCAGTTGTTCGATGACAGGTTTCAGAACGCATTCTATATAGAATTCTGAGTTCACCTTCACCTTCGATGGAACCTTTATGAGCGGAAGGACTCCACGGCCAGTCATTACCCCGACAACCATGAAACCTTTAGGGAAAGTTTCGGAGCATTGGTGAACCCAATTATCCGGGACCTGATTGCCTCTTTTGATGTAACAGATCTTCCGGATTCCATTGCAATACGTCACATACATCCATGCTTCGTCCAATGTTGCAGTATATTCCGATCTGGAACCGGCCAGGTGTTCCTCGTAGAGCTTCCGGGCATTTGTTGCACGGTTTTTCATGTGGAAAGGGGTGAGCTTGTGAACCTTGCCTTTTCGTCGGGTATCCAGTTCCAAATCTTTGTGAATGATGTTATTTATCGTTTTTAGCGATGTTCCACACATTCTGGAAAGTTGGCGCTGAGATGGTGGATTTTCAGTAGTTGCTAGCCGCTTTACCTTGGAAACCGTGGCGGGGGTCCGCACCGGACGTGGTCGATCGACTTGAAATTTTTGCCCATTGGATTCAGCTTCCCTTTTCTTTCCGATGCCATTTACTACCCTACATATTGTAGCTTTGCCAACATCTAGTCCTTCTGCTTTTAGCTTTTTCACTATGACGCTATAACTGTTTCCTTCTTTGGAAAGCCGCACAAGAGGAGTGGTCGAATGTTTCGCTCTCCAAAGTCAAGGAAGTGTTCGCAGCTTGGAAAGTCCGATGCAGGGAGATAGCCAAGAAGAAGGGGAAGCACATAGAACACATGAAAAAAATTCACGTTCGAGAAATAAAGTTCTAACGGACGTTTGAAATCGTTTCATTTGAAAGGAAACACCCTCCGTATTATTGCTGTTATTAAACAAAGGTAAATAAACACAAGGTAATAAGACCAAATCCAATTAAATAAATAGTGAGTGACGTTTCAGTAACAGCTGTGTTATCACCTTCAGACAAAAGTGCTGAAATCTTTCATTCAGCTTTTCGAAATTCATTCAGCACTTTTGTCTGAAGAAGGTGGTGGTGGTGTCTGGAGATGGTAACAATGCTGTTATTGAAACGTCACACACTATTTATTTATTTGGATTTGGTCTTATTACCTTGTGTTTATAATCTACTAGCCGAATGACCCCGGCACCGCCCGGGTTTTACCCGATTAAATATTTTTATTCAAATATTATTTGTTACAATTATAAATTGGCGCTGTGGATGTCACTCTTGTGAAATGTCGCGCTCCAAACTTTGTGTTTTTAAAATAAAAAAATAAAAATGTCAATTTTCACAACGATATTTGAAAATTATATTATTTTGATTTTTAATAAGAATATATTTTAAATTTGATTTATACATAAAATGATAGCAAGTGATTTCTTGCTCCTACGCTGTCATTACGTCACTCTATGTCACTATCCAATCCCATCGCGCCGTGTGAGGGCTCCACATGGTTGTTTACTTCTCGAAGTTACCGCAGTGAGGCGCTGGTTGCGAGTAAAATAGGGAAAAATTGTTGATCATTTTTTAATAACTCCAAGGATATTTGAGATAGAAGTCTGAAAATTTGCCTATAATTTTTCCAGATTCAACTCTATATACTGTTAAAATTTCAGCCAGATTAGCTACGTATTGTGGACGTGTATAGCCTACAAACATACCTACATACACTGACTTATATATATACAGTAAAACCCCGCTAATACGAACCCTGGATATAACGAACCTTCCCTTATAACGAACCCACGCCGATTCCCAATTCCATTCCATTGAAAATACCATCGTTATAACGAACTTTGCGATTTTTAGAATAACGAATTACCCCTATAACGAACCTATTTTCGGTCCCAAAATGATAAAATCTATTTAAAATACTATGCTTATAACGAACTTAGAATTGTAATTTAAAAAAATATTAAAACAACCAAATTTTGAGCATGTTTCAGCTCGCGGATCACTATTTCAAAACAATAAATTTAGCTGCATTGTTTGTTTTGAATTTTGCACTTTATTTTTGCTGTATGTTGTATAAATTTTAACACCGTATACTTTTTATTAAATAGAATATATTTGCATCCATTAAATTTGAAATATAAAAAATGCAAATGGCTTCCAAAATGAAGAAAACAAAGGCATTTTAAAAACAAAAGCGTTATTTATTTTTAAAAAAGGCCATTTTCAGAACTTTTCAAAGTGAAACAACACAGGCAAAATGTTAAGAACATATTAAAATAAGAAAATATAACTTTTCTATTATAAAAGATAAAATATAAAGCTATTAAAAATTGTTACAAAGAGGAATCAACCTCAACTTTTGCCGCGATCGCGATCGTACGTTTTAGGGCTAAAAAAAAATCCAAATAAATGGTCCCGTGATGAAACAAAAACTATTTTTATGCCATTAACTATGGTGATTTTAAAGTCAGCAATGTTTTGCATGACAGGTTTAAAAAAACGAAATCTAGACCTAGAAGAATATGTGGGAAAATGAAATGGAAGAAAACCACTAACTTTATTTGAATGGTGCAATGCTTGAAGAATGCTTTGAAGCAACAAGGTGTTAGAGCCATTTTTCCAAGTAAACAATGTATTATATAATGTGATAATGATGTTTTAAAATCAATTTATATCTTTGAATATATATTTAATAAAACTTTGCCTAGGATTTGTCTTGATTTTTAAATTAGACATAGAGGTACATGTATGTTAATGATAAGAAGAACCTATCATCTAATGATTTCTATTATTATTCAGTATTGATGTAAGGAAATTGGTCAATTAAGGGAATTAAAACAAAGTGACCACTATTAAGAGGAAGCCTCTTCTTGTGTGTATGGCTGTCCTTTAATTATACGGTCTAAAAATGTTGAAAAGTAAAAAAAAAAATAGCCAAACCGTGGCTATAGTGAACCAAAAGCTCTGTCCCATTGGGGTTCACTATAGAGGGGTTTTACTGTATATAGGGATAATCCAAATTGTGCCTTATTGTATATAAGCCCAGTAATTATATTTCATTTTTAAATGGAATCAATCCTGGTAGATCCCTAGAATCTCCCATAAGTATACAAACAAAGACTGACCTACGTACAATTTGGATTATAGATTAAAAACACAAGGTAATAAGGCCAAATCCAAATAAATAAATAAATAGTGTGTGACGTTTCGGTAACAGCATTGTTACTATTTGTTCTGATGGTAACAACACTGATACCGAAACATCACACACTATTTATTTATTTGGATTTGGTCTTATTACCTTGTGTTTCTGAAGACTTACCTACTTTGGACATACAGTTAAACCTCTCTATAGCGCCCCCTCTTGGGACTCACCAAAATATGGTGCTATAGAGAGGGGGTGCTATAGTGTATGGGGGTGCTTTTAATGTAAAATGTTTACATTTTATTGTTTAAAATTGAGCGCTATAGAGAGGAAGGTGCTATTTAGAGGGGGCGCTATAGACAGGTTTAACTGTATAATAAGGTAAATGGATTAGAAAAGATGTTGATGTTGGGCAAAATTGAAGGAAAAGAGGAAGACCTGCAGTGACAGGGTCAAAGAAGCTACTGGAAGGTCAGTAGATGAGAGTGATGGTCATCAACAGATCTAATTGGAAAATATTTGTCACCATAGATTTCCTAAAGTTTAACTCTCAACTTGATCAACACTTTTTTTTTTTGCTTATCCCTAGTACACGTGGTATAGGTAATGATAATCATGGTGGATAGAAGTAAGCGACTGCTTCTACTGTAAGTGTCTACACATGTGAAAAGCAGTTCGACTTTTGCACTTACAAATATGCCAAAGCCCCAGAGTGCCGCCGCTGGTGGGGTTGAATTTTCTTAAGAATCGTAGGTCATTAGAGCATTTGATCAGCACTAGCAACAACAACACAATACTGGTGGCTGAGCTATCACATCTAGTTTACATATTGGTTGCCATGTTATCTTAGTGTTGGCCAATTTGACAGGGTATTATTAAATTGAAGCCACTCCTATATTGATGAGGGCCAAAGCCTGAAACTATGGTATACAGCTTGTTGGCTTTTTGTTTGAATTTACCAAGACTGGTTTTGTGGCTTATTCTTTATTATAATTAGTAAGGATAAGGCACAATTTGGATTATAGATTATAAACACAAGGTAATAAGACCAAATCTAATGATAAGGCACAATTTTTATTATAGATTATAAACACAAGGTAATAAGACCAAATCTAATGATAAGGTACAATTTGGATTATAGATTATAAACACAAGGTAATAAGACCAAATCTAATGATAAGGCACAATTTGGATTATAGATTATAAACACAAGGTAATAAGACCAAATCTAATGATAAGGCACAATTTGGATTATAGATTATAAACACAAGGTAATAAGACCAAATCTAATGATAAGGCACAATTTGGATTATAGATTATAAACACAAGGTAATAAGACCAAATCTAATGATAAGGCACAATTTGGATTATAGATTATAAACACAAGGTAATAAGACCAAATCTAATGATAAGGCACAATTTGGATTATAGATTATAAACACAAGGTAATAAGACCAAATCTAATGACAAGGTACAATTTGGATTATAGATTATAAACACAAGGTAATAAGACCAAATCTAATGATAAGGCACAATTTGGATTATAGATTATAAACACAAGGTAATAAGACCAAATCTAATGATAAGGTACAATTTGGATTATAGATTATAAACACAAGGTAATAAGACCGAATCTATATAAATAAATAGTGTGTGACAGCGTTGTTACCATCTTCAGACAAAAGTACTTAATGGTAGTAAATATGGTAGTGCTCGAGGAGCATGAACTCATGGAATTCGTGTAATCTTTACACAAGGGGATAAGAAACAACAACAAATATGGTAGTAGGAAGTACATTCAGTACTTTTGTCTGAAGATGGTAACAACACTGAAACGTCACACACTATTTATTTATTTGGATTTGGTCTTATTACCTTGTGTTTATGATTAGTAATTTTCTAGGGTGAGTGGATCATTCTGATTAAAGGGACAGGTGCCTCTGTTGGTACAGAAATGTGTATGTTACATGCTTGTGTATAGGGAGGAGCATACATTCAAACCTGTCTTGGGAGTTTCCATTTGCTTCCAAACAATAATGCACACTCGCAAGACAGGGAGGTTGAATATATTTGGTTAAATAATCTTAGGAGAATACAAGAAAATAAGACCTAATCCAAATAATTTAATAGTGTGTGACGTTTCGACAACAGCATTGTCACCATCATCAGACAAAAGAATAAATGAGAAAAAAATATCACAGCAAGTTCTTAAATAGTACTTTTATCAATTTTTTAAACAAGATAACAGAACTGTGATATTTTTTCTCATTTATTTTTTTGTCTGATGAGGGTGACAATGCTGTTGCCGAAACGTCACACACTATTAAATTATTTGGAATAGGTCTTATTTTCTTGTATTTCAATCTATAATCCAAATTGTGCTTTATCATAAACTTTGAGAAATTTTTCCAATGCATATTCAATTGTGTTCTTAATATAGGATGTCCCCCACATCTAGTCTCTAAGTCTTGATAAATTAGAAGTGAATGATTTAGTGAGATGCCTAAGGAAACTAAATTAATAGGAAAGCAAATGCTTCCCACTAAAAGTCGACTTCTAAGGCAGTGAAATGCCCAAGACAGGTTTTACTGTATGTCCTTCAAAACAAAACATAATGCAAGAAGCCTTAGTAATGTGAGTTACTTCAACTTTATCTCCCATGGAAAATTAAATTGTTCTGAAAGTAGAGAAATCCATATTTAAACAAACTCAGAGCTACATAGCATTATCACTGATCCTATATGCTGCTGAGTTTGTTTATACAAAATGTAATGCCTTGATAAAGGTTGGCGTTCAGCCAACCAAAATATTGGCAAATAAATATTTTATTCAATCCAATATATGCCTTTTTATTATCTGAGAAAAATAAATACTGTAGAATCTCCATGATAGGACACCTATCTACAAAGGACAGTTTTCATTTGCAAAATTACCATTTTTAATATTAAGCAACTATCTAGTAAGAGGACACCTCCCTAAAAGACACTTTGGCTCTTTAACTAGGTGTTGTCCTTTACAGAGAGGTAGTTCTACTGTAGCAACTCTCTGGTAAGAGGACACCTCCCTAAAGGACACTTTGGCTCTGCAATTAAGTGTTGTCCTTTACAGAGAGGTAGTTCTACTGTAGCAACTCTCTGATAAGAGGACACCTCCCTAAAGGACACTTTGGCTCTGCAATTAAGTGTTGTCCTTTACAGAGAGGTAGTTCTACTGTGTTGCAACTCTCTGATAAGAGGACACCTCCCTAAAGGACACTTTGGCTCTGCAATTAAGTGTTGTCCTTTACAGAGAGGTAGTTCTACTGTGTTGCAACTCTCTGATAAGAGGATACCTCCCTAAAGGACACTTTGGCTCTGCAATTAAGTGTTGTCCTTTACAGAGAGGTAGTTCTACTGTGTAGCAACTCTCTGATAAGAGGATACTTCCCTAAAGGACACTTTGGCTCTGCAATTAAGTGTTGTCCTTTACAGAGAGGTAGTTCTACTGTGTAGCAACTCTCTGATAAGAGGATACCTCCCTAAAGGACACTTTGGCTCTGCAATTAAGTGTTGTCCTTTACAGAGAGGTAGTTCTACTGTGTAGCAACTCTCTGATAAGAGGATACCTCCCTAAAGGACACTTTGGCTCTGCAATTAAGTGTTGTCCTTTACAGAGAGGTAGTTCTACTGTGTAGCAACTCTCTGATAAGAGGATACCTCCCTAAAGGACACTTTGGCTCTGCAATTAGGTGTTGTCCTTTAGAGAGAGGTAGTTCTACTGTGTAGCAACTCTCTGATAAGAGGATACCTCCCTAAAGGACACTTTGGCTCTGTAACTAGGTGTTGTCCTTTACAGAGAGGTAGTTCTACTGTGTAGCAACTCTCTGGTAAGAGGATACCTCCCTAAAGGACACTTTGGCTCTGCAATTAGGTGTTGTCCTTTACAGGGAGGTAGTTCTACTGTATATTTGGTAAAAGAAGGCGCTAAAACAAACTACAGGGAAGGATAAGTTTAAAAAATTGAATTATTTTATGCAAAATACTTCATGCCCACTGTATTTCCTGTACCTAGATTATATGGCAGTGTGGTGTGTTCCCAGACCAAGCTGGCAATGCCCTGGAACGGCTCAAGACTGAGGTAAGATCTGGTGGAGCAGCTAGCTCTCTGCGGACCTTTTCTGATGGTGGAATCCAGGGAGACAATTTTATGGGATTGTTGTTTGACACACTGCCAAAATAACTTAGGATTTTGAAATAAGTACCACTTTGGTTACAGAAGTTTTGGAAGGTTTTGAAAATGCTATTAGGTCTCAATCCCAATGAGTGGAAAACCCCTATTTGTATCTCCCAGTGTGAGTACAACTCTGGTAGAGGGCAGGCAATATCCTAATGGGATGGTTAACATAAAAGGGGACTGGATGAAAGCTGGGATAAGCTTTTGACATCATTCTTGTAATGAAGAAGGACACTCTCTTATCCTTAGGATGAGAAATCAGCCCAAAAGGCAGAAGAGCCAAATATATTTGACCAACAGAATAGACAGAAGAAGGCACTGGCAAACTACTTCTGTATCAAGCATGTTCTAATGGGATAGTGTTATGTATTCATAAAGTTATTATCTTTTCTTTCTTATCTTCACTCAATCATATTAGGATATTAAGTTGTGACCCTTGATGGTGTCTGTTTGACAACCATCATGACTAGGTGAAGTAGAATGTGTCTACCTTTGTCATTAAGGCTGGGAGCACTACTCAGTGGCAAGCCGACTAAGCTCCAAAAGAAATGGCCGCCTCTGACATGAGGAACAGACACCATGTACAGCCACTCCTAACATGGAGTACAAACGCTGCTCATCCTGTATCCCTGAAGCCCTTACAGGGTACTATCAGCCAGGCCAGCTGAACCCAGGTTTTTTAGCGAGCTTGTTACTGCTCCCTCTCTTCCTTTTTCATCCAGACTTGGGACCGGAAAAGGCGGAGTTTAAAGTTGTTATAAATATTCTTAATTTAATTGTGTAAATAAGCAGAGTAACATTATCACTGAGCATTCATTCTATCATCATAGATAGGTAAATAGTAGAGATTAAGACTATATAGATGGATATGTACACAATAATATTAATTTAAAATCAACTAGCAAAGAATTCCTTCTCTTCACATAAAAGACTTAACTGATGGCTAACACAAAAAGTGACAGTTTTTTTTTTGCTTATCCCTAGTACACATGGTACAGGCCATGATAGTCATGGTGGGTAGAAGTAGGTGACTGCTTTTACTGTAGGTGCACCACATGTCTACACACGTGAAAATCAGTAATTGTAATTGTAATGAAGAAGGCCTTGTCCTAGGTGAGTAAAGGTTGAAAAGCTAAATTTATTTGGCCAATGACGGAAGAGGGTAAACCACTTCACTAAAAGTTCACCAGGTGAGCTGCCAGTGATGGGCACTAGTTGATCAAATCAGAGAATTTTTGTCCATATAGTCAGCAACATTTAAACTTGACAGACACTAACAATGACAACATAATGCAAAATAGATAAGTTATGTGGCATTTAAAACATTCAGTAGCAAAATTAACTTGAACTTTGCTAGTCCCAAGCCAGCTTGAGAAATGAGGAGAAGGAAGCAGTAACAAACTCGTTGTAACTAGCTAGACCAGCTGATAGTACCCTGTAAGGGTTCCTGATCCAGAGACACAGGATGAGTCTGTACTCCATGTTAGGTGTGACTGCTCATGGTGTCTGTTTCTCATGTCAATTTTATTGGGGCTAAGTCGGCCTGCTACCGAGGAATGCTCCCAGCCTCAATGTGACAAAAACATTCCACTTCAGAGATAAGAATTACTACTCCAGTCTGATGATGGTAGCATTCTATATTGTTGCGTTGGTGACCTGGGATAAAACATCCGACTTTTGACGTTTTTTTAAAAACTAATGGTTTTAGAAAGAACACCTTCTAACTCTTCTTCTTCTTTCTTATCTCCATACTGGGTGAAGTAGAATGCCTTTGTCATTAAGACTGGGAGCACTACTCAGTGGGAACAAAATTATGTAAAAACAATTATACATGAAATTTAATAAGAATAAATAAGTTGTAAAAAGTTACAGTTAAGTCCATGAGAAAAGATGTAGCCAAAAGAAGTAAGTTTTTTAAAAAGTGGCACGTGAGCCTCCAGCAGTGCGCCTCTCTTCTAACAATATTGAATCCTTTCTCTATCCACTTCTCTGGATGTCCATACACCTCAGAGATTGTTTGAATTGTAATGGGTTAAGCAGGGGTCAGTATATTGTGATAGATGTCCATTTCTGTCCCATATAGGTTTCCTCTTATTATCTACCTCTCAGAATTATATCTAACAATGTTCATCCTCGTTTTTGCAAAACATTTCCATTTTTTAAAATACAATATAACCTCGTTAGTTTTAACCGATGTGAATTCAACACTCTTAACTTTAATTCAACATTTATTTTTTCAAATTCCAAATTGTAAACTTTCTTCTTTCTTATCTCCACTCAATCATAATGGGTTTCAAGATTGTAGAGCTTTATGATGGTGTTTCGACAACCATCTTCACTGGGTGAAGTAGAATGTCTTTGTCATTAAGACTGGAAGTACTACTCAGTAGCAGACCACTGACTTCAATATGAAATGGCCGCCTCTGACATGAGGAATAGACGACACCATGTGCAGCCGCTCCTAACATGGAGTAAGTACATCCTGTATCCCTGGAGTCCTTACAGGGTACTATCAGCATGACCAGCTGAACCCAGGTTTTTAGTGAGCTTGTTACGGCTCCCCCTCCTCCTTTTTCATCTGGGCTTGGGACCGGCAAAGGCAGAGTTAATTTAACTAACAATAATTCAGCATCTACTCTAATTCTACCAAAAATTCTGATCACTTGGAGTGTTGAATTTAAGAAGTTAGACTGTAAGTCTTGTATAAAAAGAGAAAGTAAGGCGTTTCTCCATTGATCTCTGAATCTTGATCTCTTGATCTTGATCACTGAAATGATCCCTTAAAAATTTTTGAAGCCTGCGGCGCTTTAGTTGTGCTTGGTGCTGCCTTGGTTCCCTCATAAACGGCGCGCACTCGCCCTCTTCTCCCCCGGGGTGCCCACTGCCCTTCCGGCGCCTCTCCAGCCCTCTCCTTGGCCCTCCACTGCGGCGGGCGCTTGGTGTTTCTCAAAGATGTTGTGCCTTAAAATGCTTATCCGAAAGCATGTAGAAGGCGGATTAATTGATAATTGTAAGGCGTTTCTCCTCCTGAGTTTACAGAAGAGAATGGGAGGTCGGTGGAAGGATGGTCTAAACCATTGGTTTTGGACAGCTACGACCCGGGTTCGATTCCCGCATTGGGCACTTTTTTCTGATTAAAAAAAAATGCTCCAATGGCGCTTGATTCTTACAAAAGTTCAACCCCACCAATGAGTGCAAGTAACCAAACGGTTACTTGGCACATTTGTAAGTGCAAAGTTGAACTGCTTTACACATGTGTAGACATGTGGTGCACTTACAGTAAAAGCAGTCGCCTACTTCTACCCACCATGATTATCATGGCCTCTATCACGTGTACTAAGGATGAGCAAAAAAAAAAAACAGAAGAGAATCTATGTTAGAAGTTGATAAGGCACAATTTGGATTATAGATTATAAACATAAGGTAATAAGACCAAATCCAAATAAATAAATAGTGTGTGACGTTTCGGTAACAGCGTTGTTACCATCTTCAGACAAAAGTACTGAATGAGAAATTTTACCACAGCATGTTTTTAAAGAGTTACTGTTATCAAGTGTAAACACTTATCTGTTATCTTGTTTACACTTGATAACATTAACTATTTAAAAACATGCTGTGGTAAAATTTCTCATTCAGTACTTTTGTCTGAAGATGGTAACAACGCTGTTACCGAAACATCACACACTATTTATTTATTTGGATTTGGTCTTATTACCTTGTGTCTATGTTAGTAGTCTACACCTCTCAGTCTCCTTCCTATCTGACCACCACCTCCCTAAGCAGCCATCTAAAATACAAAATGGCCTCCACTAACATACAAACAAACTATCTGTAGAGATGCATTAATGCACCATCTATTAAAAATAATTTAATTTTTTGACACATAAGTTTATTTTTAAAACAATTTCTACTGCCCTTACTGCAATGATAAAATAAAAAGCCCGGCCCTCCCATTATTTTATCATTACAGTAAGGGTACAGTTGAAAATGGTTTCATCTAAAAATGAAACATGCGTGTCAAAACTAGTTTAAATTTCTCCCATCAGTAGAGAGTATTTCAGTTGCCAGGAGCTGTGTGCTGCAGTATGTCCAGGAGTGGATGATGAGGGTGATCAAGTCCCACTTTGAGGTTTTTGTCTCCTGTCTGCTGCCCCACCCTGCTGACTATGCCCGGGTGGGGGGACACTGGTGAGTCTGTCTACCTATCTACATAACTACATATCTAGCTAACTACCTATGTACGTATCTACCTAAAATTTAAAACATTTTATTGACGTCTTTTCAATGATTTACAATCAATTAGAGGCAATCAGAAATATATACATAGACGAGTCCTATTCCTGGATTCCTTCACGTTTTGTACTCTTCAAGTACTCTTCAATGTATCTACCTAACTACCTATGTACGTATCTACCTATGTACATATCTACATAACTATCTATCTGTGTACATATCTACCTATCTACATATCTACCTATGTATGTATGTTAAACATTCTACCTATGTACCTATCTACCTATGTACATATCTACCTATATACCTATGCACATATCTGCATAACTACCTATATAAGTATCTACCTAACTACTTATTTACATATATGTGCACCTACTTATGTACATATCTACATAACTACCTATGTGCTTATCGATGTACCTACGTACCTACTTAAGTACATAGCTACCTACCTACATTATACATTTGAAAGAAAGAAAAGCACCCAGGGAAAAGTGTTTCTTGCAACTGCTCAACTTTGTGAGACACTTTCCTTAGATGATTTTTTTTCTCTCAAATGATATTATACATGGGGTTATATTATTTTAGGAATAGAAGGGTTCTACAATTATTTACAATCTCTTTTACTTATCTCTCCTCAATCATATTCAGGTATCAAACTTGTAAAGCTTGATACTTTTGATGGTGGCTGTGACAACCATCATGACTGGGTGAAGTAGAATGTCATTAAGACTCGGAGCACTACTCAGTAGCAGGCCGACTTAGCTCCAAAAGAAATGGTCGCCTCTGACATGAGGAACAGATGCCATGTACAGCGGCACCTAACATGGAGTACAGACTCATCCTGTATCCCTTGATTAGGAGCCCTTACAGGGTGCTATCAGCCGGGCCAGCTGAATCCAGTTCAGATAAAAGTACTGAATGAGAGAATATATTACAGCATTGATAAAGCACAATTTGGATTCTAAATTATAGATAAAAGAAAATAAGACCTAATTCGAATAAATAAATAGTGTGATGTTTTGGTAACAATGCTGTTACCGAAATGTCACACACTATTAATTTATTTGGATTAGGTCTTATTGTCTTGTACATTGTGTGATCAATAATTTCTAGGAATGCTAAATATTTAAAGAAATACACAAGTATAATAAAGTTTTATTAAGATGCTGCAAGACTGGAAGACTGTCTGGTGGAATACTGGTCGGAATCTGTAAAATGTTTGCAAATTATATTTACAAAATAGAAATTGAGCCTAACTGGATTTCAATTTGTTTTAAACAAACTTCTATATGTAAACTATGTATACTAGTCGCATATTTACCACCTGGTGATACTTTTAAACTCAACTTAAACAAACTATTTAGGTTTATTGAGGAAAGATTATTATGTGGCTATGAAATAATGCTGGCGGGTGACCTTAACATTTGAACGGGATCTATGGGCGGTTTTCACAATGTATTTGCGCTCTCTTCAAATATTTTCTCACAGCGTAATTCCAGTGATAAGATGATCTCTCCAAATGCAACCCATTTTGTTGAGTTCCTCGACAATAGTTTACTCACAATATTATATGGCAGATCGATGGCAGATCAAAATGACAATTTTACTTACATCTCAGACCGTGGCTCTTCGGTCTTGGATTACTTTGTGGTGACCCCCTTGCTTTTGGATCTAATTGAGAACTTCCAAGTCGAATGCTCTCCATACTCGGACCATCTCCCTATCACCTTGTCTGCCCTTATAGTGCCCAGTTCTGATTGCAGAATTACTTCATTACAGTCGATGGTGAATTACTCGAGACATACAAATCCAACACCTTTAACAAGTTATAGATGGACACATGAGAACTCACAGTTTTTCTCGCAGGCACTAAATGAAATACACCTGAATTGGAATCACTCAATAGATAGTACAATGAGGCTTTTAACTGATAAAATCATTGATACTATGGGCAAAGAAAACATCGAACCCAAATTCAAAGCCCTGGTTTGAGCGAGAATGTTATCTAACAAAAAAGAATACTAAATCCCATCTTAAAATCTACATGAAATCAAAAAAAGAAACGGACCGTGTTAACTATATTTCAAAAAAAGAAATTCTATGCTGCATTAATTAGAGATAAAAAGAAAAAATACAACCAATCATTGCATGTAAATTTATCAAGCAATACTCATGACTCTAAAAACTTTTGGAAAACAAAAAGCATATATAAAAAAAGAAGTTTCATTCAAGGAAACATATCGCTTCAAGAATGGCACCAATTTTACGACAAACTACTTTCATCTGAAACATCAACAGAATATATCTTTCCTATACTAAACACGCTTTCAGTGGATACAGGCTTATTGGCGGAAATTACAATGAGGGAGATAACAGAAGAAATCTCGCATTTAAATGACTGTAAAGCAGCTGGAATTGACGAGGTACCGAACAAAGCAATTAAGCTCCTTCCCCACAGTTACTTGCTGTTACTCAAGGATCTATACAACAGAATACTAAGATCAGCCGTATTCCCATCCTCCTTCTCGAAGTCTATTATTCATCCGATTTTTAAAAATGGCGATTCTGATAATCCATCCAACTACGGCGGAATCTCACTGCTGAGCAATACTTAGGTCCCGCCTAGTCAAATGGATTGAAACTAATGATATTATCCCAGAGAATCAAGCGGGCTTTAGATCTGCTCACTCATGTCAAGATCATATTTTTATATTGACATCTGTAATCCAACTTGCCCTAAGGAAGAAAAGAGGTAAATGTTACTCCTTCTTCGTAGACTTAAAAAAAGCTTTTGATATGGTTCCTCACGCATTGCTATGGACAAAACTAGTCAAAATAGGACTGAATCACCGATTTGTCAACTTAATTAAATGTTATTATGAAGACATGACCGCTGTGGTTCTTTGGAACAATTCTATCACTGAATTCATTGAAATTCGTTCGGGGGTGCTCCAAGGTGACCCACTATCCCCATGCCTATTCCTACTCTTTATTAATGATTTTATTAAAATATTTGATGACTCGGGGTTGTCAGGAATATACTTACCCAATTTCGGAAACATACACCTCCTCCTTTATGCCGACGATATTGTTTTGATCGATGATTCTAAAATAAACCTTCAATTGAAAATCAATATACTGAAAACCTATCTCGAAACTAACTTTCTAACTCTGAACAAAAACACGTCAAGAATAATGGTTTTCCGTAATGGAGGAAAGGTGGCGCGTTCAGAAGGATGGTATTGGGGTCAAAGTCCTTTAAGTGTTACATCAAAATATACGTACCTGGGCTACCCGCTCACCCCTTCGATTTCTTTCACTCAAGTTACCTTAAATTATAGAGGCAGGACCATGGCCGCGATGGGTGCTGTGGGGGAGATTATTCTGAGGTCCAAGCTCAAATCCTTCCATGCAAGCATGAGATTGTTGGATTCTATGATCTTGACAGTCCTACTCTATGCGGCTCCAATCTGGGCACAAGATCAAGCCTTAATCTTAGATAGAATCCAGGATACCTTTCTCAGATGTTTTCTGTGCCTTCCAAGCTATACTCCGGGCTATATTTTGAGGGCCGAAACAGGAAGAAACTCTCTTGATATCACAGTGAAAAAACTAACTTTAAAATTCTGGACTAGAATTCTGAAAATGGACGGCAGCAGGCTACCTTCAATTTGTTTGGCACATTTGTGGGACATTTCAATTTCTTCAAAACAGAATATCGGACTGGTAAAAAGTATAACAGAGCTACTTAATAACACCGGCTTCTCATGGCTTGTTGGAAGTACAGACTTCAATATTCTACAAAGTTACATCCCCCTAATTATTAGAACGGCAACCGATCAGTCCTTGCAGCTGGATTATGTAAGAATAAGAAAATCAGTACTCTACTCTCACTATAAATACTTTCATTCATCACCTACAATGGAATGCTATCTGAATGACAATATCCCCCTAACCTTAAAGAGAATCATTGCACAAGTAGAAGCCTTTTTGTAGTACAGAGAATTAACCATGTTTCACTATTGAAAACTAAGACCATAAAATGCACCTTATGCAACGGTGAATTTAGTCTCGATTTTCCACACTACTTGTTCTACTGTACGGCAATGGAAGAAGAAAGAGAAATTCTTCATCAAGAGACCGGCTATAATAGCAATTTGCCTTATGTTTTAATGGCAAAAGTCATAAAATCCAGACCCTTTGCATTCACTTTTTATAAATACTGAAAATCAACTCAATCAAAATATTTAGCACAGATACCGGATCCAACTTGGTCGAGGTCAATACCCAATATTTGTATATAACTATGATGCTAATTTGTTATTTATTTATTTTGTCCTACCGGGAGAATCCTGTATGGCACGTGTGCCCAATAAAGGCTATTGTTGTTGTTGTAATAAAGTTTTATTTTAAATTTCTCAAAATAGTCACCGTTACTATCTATACACTTGTTCCATCTTTTTTTCCAGATATCAAAACACCTCTGAAAATCCTCATCTTTCAGGCTTTTCAAAATATTCTTTGTATTCCCTTTTATTTCAGGTATTGAGTCAAATCGACGTCCTTTTAAGACTTTTTTAATTTTAGGGTAAAGGAAAAAGTCGTTGGGAGCAAGGTCAGAAGAATAGGGTGACTGGGGTAGTAAAGCAATTCCATTTTTAGCCAAATAGAGTGGTACAGTGACAGCCGTATGTGTTCATGCGTTGTCATGATGCAAGAGCCAATTTTTCTGATGCCATTTTTCGGGTCGTTTCTGACGCACAGCCTCCCTTAAAAGTCGCAATACATCAAGATAGTAATGTTGATTAAGGGTCTGACCCTCGGGCACGAATTCATAGTGTACCAATCCCTTTACATCAAAGAAAGTGATAAGAAGACACTTAAGCTTTGATTTGATCATCCTTGCTTTCTTGAATCTTGGTTCTCCAGGCTCTAGCCACTGTCTTGATTGCCTCTTAGTCTCGGGATCATATCCGTACACCCATGTTTCATCTCCTGTGATAACATTTTTGAGCCAATGGGGATCAGAATTAAACATTTCGACCATGTTTTTGCACGTTTCTTTGCGATGCTCTTTCTGCTCATTCGTTAAAAGATGTGGGACAAATTTAGCCGGGGATCGTTTAAGATTCAGATCATTCCTTATGATGGTTTGGCATGTTCTAAAAGAGATATCCAAGTCTTCTGATAGCTCTCTGATAATATATGGGTTTTCTTTGATTGATGACTTGATTTTGAGTGCATTTTCAGGGTTTCTTATCGAAAAACGTCTGCCAGTGTGTAGATCATCCTTGACGCTTGTTCGACCAGCTTTAAATCGTGCAAACCATTCAAATGTCCTCGATTGTGATAGGGCATCTTTTTTAAAAGCCTGCTTCTTAATTTGATTTGATTCGTAAGCTGTTTTTCCTAATTTAAAGCAAAACTCTATGCAGACTCGCTGTTTTTCAATACAGTCTATACTGTGTGTGCACGACTCCATATAGGTTATATGCCAGTTACGTTAGAGCGCTGGTTTTATCCAACATTTCCCCGAGGTCACCTTAAGAGAGGTGTAACTTGGACTTTGACCTGGTATTAAATGGCCGCCTCTAACATGAGGAACAGACGCCCTGTGCAGCCGCTCCTAACATGGAGAACAGACGCTGCTGAATATCCTGTAACCCAAGAATAGGAGCGCTTACAGGGTGCTATCAGTCGGGTCAACTGAACCCTGGTTTTTTAACGAGCTTGTTACTGCTCCCCTTCCTCCTTTTACATCCGGGCTTGGGACCGGCAATGGCGGAGTTACACTGTCTACACTGTCTACAGTCTATACTGAAGTTAGAAAATGTTCTGATATACTCGAGCTTATAAATTTGAAAAAAACTTGAGCGCGTGAGTCTGTGTGATCAATTTTTTTTCTTCGTGTTGATAAAAGTTTTATCTATAAGGTCCTTATAAAATTATTTCATTATTTTGAATATTTTACGTGTTCCAGTCTCATTCCTGGAATTTATTGATCACACGTTGTATATATCCATCATGTTTTAAATTGTTACTACTATCAAGTGTGGAGGTTTTAAGTGTTCTTAGAAAACTATCTCCGTCTGCTCTCTTGTTAACACACTTAATAACAGTAACTATTTGAAACATGCTGTGGTATATTTTCTCATTCAGTACTTTTGTTTGAAGATGGTAACAACGGTGTTACTGAAACATCACACACTATTTATATTTGATATCATTACCTTGAAGTGCATTTGTTGTATATATATTCCAATTAATTAATTGTTCTCAGAGAGTATATGTGTAAGATCACAAGTAAATAGATGCTAACCATTAGAAGATAAGTTTCTCATTTATTTTGTTCTCTCTCTTGTAAATCAATAATGTTTGATTAATATTCTTGAATCAGTATCTCTTTTTTTTTTTTTATTTATCCCAAGTACACATGGTACAGGTGGGTAGTTTGCGACTGCTTTTACTCTAAGTGCACCACATGTCTACACATGTGAAAAACAGTTCGACTTTTGTACTTACAAATGCACCAGAACCCCGTTTGTTTACTTGCACTTACTGGTAGGGTTGGACTTTTGCAAGAATCGGGGGCCATTGGAGCATTTTTTTTTTTTTTTTAATTAGAAAAAAGTGCCCAGCAGTTTAGACCAGGGTTCGGCAATCTTTTGATTAGGAAGAGTCAAAAATTGCAATTTATAAAATTTCAAAGTTTTTTAAAGAGCCACAAAATGTTTTTATTGCCAACAATAAATAGCCTATTCTTGTATATATGTTGTTGCTCATTTGTTTAATGTATATGTTTATTCATTGTTCTTTTAATTAATTTTTTATTTTATTTTTGACAATTCTGTTACCTACTCTACTACAATATTGTCGCTGCTGGTGGGGGGACACGAGAGACTTACCAGAAGAGTAGCAGCAGCGATGTTGTGATGGCGAGAGGAACAACAGCAGGCGGCACGGAAACTTCAAACACTACCCTTTATTGTCATTTACTACTAAACATTACATATAACTTGAATAATAAACAACGGGTATTTACATTACGCCACCTCCTGGCGCCAATATGAACATCTATTTACATACATTTTCCCCAGGAAACAGGATCACAGCAGTCGGCGATTCCCACACCAGTTTCAGATGGAAACAGGCGAAAGCGCCATCTAATGGCGGAGGTTGTAGTCATTTTGAGGCCTTATACGCGACAATATGAATTATTGTAAATAGTTTCACGTGTAATTATCCAGATTGGATATAACATGTCTTGTTTGCAACTGGTAAATAAATCAATTTTCTCATATCTGTATGTGTATATGTATGGAACTATATAATTCTCCACAGCTTCACATCCAAAGAGCCGTATGTGGCTGGTGAGCTTGCTGACCCCAGGTTTAGACCACCCTTCCACCGCTATCTTTAATTGCCCTTGGCAGAGCTGACTGCTATAGGGCGTGTCCCCAGGTGGCGGATAGACCTTCAGCTATGAAGGCCAACTGCCAAACAAGCAGAATAACTCTGACGAATAAGCAGTCGCGGACCACAACAGCAGCATTGTTAGAAGAGTAGACCTCTTTAAAAATCCTGACTTCAACTGACCCAGTTGATAGACCTCAGCAAGTGTCCCACTCCAGGGATACGGAGGAGCTGTGTTTGTACTCATGTTAGAGTCAGCAGCAAAGGCGTCTGCCTCCATGTTAGGAACGCCTCAAACTACAGGCAAAGTCAGACTTTCACCAAAGTGTGCCTGGATCATGGTGCCATGATCAACGAAAGCTGCACCCCTACACCCCATTCCATGTGATCAGATGTTGATTTGCATCTTTAAAAGTGTAAGCAAGGTCAACATTTGTATGGAACCAAGGAAAGACCAAGGATGTGTTGTTGAACAGGGACACTTGGCCCAACCATGTCAACACAATCAAGGAGGGCTTCAAGAGATTGCTCTGCATTGTGCCCTATGATATCATCACACCTGAGGTCTCGTTGTTGTTGTTGCATGATTGGTGGATGCATTGCTCTTGTTGCATAGTAGTTGTGTAGTTTGGCTTTATTGCCATAGATGTCACACAATCTTTGCTTTTACATATCTCCCTCCCTGTTTTTGATAGCTATCTAAATCCAATCCTTTTCTTTGTGAAGGATGCTCTATATTTCCCTCTTTATTGTGTATGATCTCTTTCTTCTTTTTTTTTTTAATGGCAAGGTAATAATTTGATAACAATGCTGTTACACAGAATCAATATGTATAAAGCACTTTTTTCATAATTGTTCTTTTAACCTTGTGATTTTCATCTACTATCCAAATTTTACCTTACCTTTTTTTAAGAATTAAAAATATATATATTTTCCCCCCTTTCTAATTAGCCACATTAGCTACACGTTATGTATTAAAAGTTTTATATTGCCACGTGGAAAGTTAGGGAAGACAAACTTCAGGATTACACACCAATTTATTTAAGGGAAAGACAAAATATGAATGATAAACAAAAGATAAGCAATGAGGGAAGTTTACAGAGTAGCAAAATATAAACATAAAAAATGATACTCTGCTAATAAAATAATAAATACTTTGCTACAATATTGTTAAATTTGTGGATCTTTCAGTCATTCAGTGTAATGAGTTCAATTAGGGTAATATTATTTGGTGAAGAGGATGTTTTCTAAGAATAATGTGATGTTCTTCCATTTACCTGTGAAATGAACTCTTCCTTGAACTTAGATTTTTTTTTTTGAAAATCGTAAAAGAAAGTTTAAAAATATATATAAAGCTACTTTTTAAAGAACTGATCATCACTCTCCCTAAAATTGAATCCTCACATCTAAATATATCTAAAAAAGCATAGAACGCCTTCCCGTCAAATTAAATGTCAAAACTAGAGCTTATCTATTGACTGTCACCGCAAACTAGCAGCCTCATGTCGGTGGCAAAGTCACAACACCAGCTTTGGCAACCTGAAAACCTAGAGACCATGGTTTCAGGCTAATCAATAGATGGTGTCTAGTTTTTATGTTTATTTTGATAGGAGAGAAGCCCTTTGCTTTTTTAGATCAATGTCCTCCTGACAATAACTGCTAGAACTGCAATAGTGCGGAAACTTCTCCGGAACATATCATGCTCATAACTGACAATAGAGGACCTATTTTCCAGGCCTATAACTACCATCGAAAAATTGGAGAGGAGTGGATTTCTTCTTCTTTCTTATCTCCACTCAATCATATTAGAGAATCAAGTTGTGACCCTGACGGTGTCTGTTTGACAACAATCATGACTGAGTGAAGTAGAATGTGTCTGCCTTTGTCATTAAGAATGGGAGCACTACTCAGTGGCAGGCTGACTTTGCTCCAAAAGAAATGGCCGCCTCTGACATGAGGAACAGACGCCATGGGCAGCTGCTCCTAACAAGGAGTACAAACGCTGCTCATCCTGTATCCCTGGATTAGGAGTCCTTACAGGGTACTATTAGCCGGGCCAGCTGAGCCCAGGTTTTTTAGCAAGCTTGTTACTGCTCCCCCTCCTCCTTTTCCATCCAGGCTTGGGACCAGCAACGGCAGAGTTTGGAGAGGAGTGGACTTCAGAAATTGGTTTAACCATGGAGATAAGCACCACCACCTCCTCCTGGCAAAATTTCCATCTTTGTATATATGTATGCTGTAATGCGTGGAGATGACAATACGTCGCAGCAGGCTCCTCATCCAACACGCAGCCATGGGCCAGAGTGGGAGTGTACTAGCCTGAAGATAAATGAAGACATAGGAACATGGTTACCTCGGTTTAGAGGGGGCAGAACCCGGAAAGGTGAGGTGGATTATGGGAGTCCACGGATCACTGGTTGATCTGACACCATGGCAACCTGGCTGCTGTCTATACTGTGTCTGTGGGCTCAGAAGTAACTCAGCTTATATGCTAATGGTGACATCAGAGAGGACGGACATTTTTGGGTGTCTCTGTCCAATCAAGGACTAAAATGGCCTGTTCACATCCTTCCTGAGTTGCTTTGACTTATTAGTGACCTGTTATTTGACCTTACGGGGTGCCATGCCCTTCTTTTCTGGTGGTAGATTTTATTGAACACCATTTTGAAATTACATCAGGCTTGGTGTTTCTATGTACAACATTTTATATGTACAACATTGTATATGTACAACATTGTATATGTACAGCATTGTATATGTACAACATTGTATATGTACAACATTGTATATGTACAACATTGTATATGTACAACATTGTATATGTACAACATTATATATGTACAACATTGTATATGTACAACATTGTATATGTACAACATTGTATATGTACAACATTATATATGTACAACATTGTATATGTACAACATTGTATATGTACAACATTGTATATGTACAACATTGTATATGTACAACATTATATATGTACAACATTATATATGTACAACATTATATATGTACAACATTGTATATGTACAACATTATATATGTACAACATTATATATGTACAACATTGTATATGTACAACATTGTATATGTACAACATTGTATATGTACAACATTGTATATGTACAACATTGTATATGTACAACATTATATATGTACAACATTATATATGTACAACATTGTATATGTACAACATTGTATATGTACAACATTGTATATGTACAACATTGTATATGTACAACATTGTATATGTACAACATTATATATGTACAACATTGTATATGTACAACATTGTATATGTACAACATTGTATATGTACAACATTATATATGTACAACATTGTATATGTACAACATTGTATATGTACAACATTGTATATGTACAACATTATATATGTACAACATTGTATATGTACAACATTGTATATGTACAACATTGTATATGTACAACATTGTATATGTACAACATTTATTCTCTCTAATTTTGCATAATTATATATTTTTTATATATTTCTTTACATGTCTATATCAATATATATTTGAAATAAGAATAAGGTGTATGTTATGATTATAATATTTTGATGTTGGATTGATAAAGAATTGGAGGTGCACTCGTGATAATAGGAAAGTAGAAAAATAATTATTTACTTATCAAGTAGTTTTTATTTTCAATTATTTGAAATGAATTACACATTAAATATTTTTCACAGTAATATAGAATTTTTAAAATGAATCCTATATTAGTGATTAAAAAAAAAAAATAGGTAGGTTAACTATACATATTTACAACAATATTCAAAGTGGTACAGTTAAACCTGTCTATAGCACCCTATTTTGGTGAGTCCCAAGAGGGGGTGCTATAGACAGGTCACTTTTAATGTAAATTACATTGTATGACGTATTCAAAATTGGGCGCTATAGAGAGGGAGGCGCTATTTAGAGGGGGCGCTATAGACAGGTTTAACTGTAAATCTATGGTCAAAAATAAAATAATAGTCAATGATGAAAATACATGTTTTTAAAAAATAAAATATTTACATTTTAGATTATGTAATATATATATTGTGTGTAAACACAATAGAAATAAAACTTCTACCAGTTCTGGATTGAGATCCACAATGTTGTTGTGTACGAAGCTGATTATGTGTACTCCAGTAGATGGCATGGGCTGTTGCATGAACGCAGCAGTTGTTGCATGAACGCAGCAGTTGTTGCATGAACACAGCAGTTGTTGCAAGTAGTGTAGCAGTTGTTGCATGAACACAACAGTTGTAGCATGTAGTGTGCCACTATGTACTGTAAAGATGTATGAGCAATGTACAACTCTGGCTCCAGGTATGGGAACACATCATGCCTTATTGGATGGAGTCCTTCCGCTATGAAATCCCGGAGGAGGAGCTGTCAGAGCTGAAGATCTTGTTGAGGTTGGCTTTCTCTCTCTCTGTCTCTGAACTATATTAATTACAAGCTTGTCCCAAAAGTTCTTAAACACTCATAAAAAATTGAAATACCGCTATTATTCGCCATTATTTATAATATCTTTGTAACGAATAAAAACATTAAGACGCGAATATTTCTTTTCACAAATAATCAAACCTCTACTGTCCTTACTGCGATGAATATTTTTTCATCATAGTAACGACAGTAGAAGTTTGATTTATTTGTGAAAAAAAAAAAAACATTCATGTTTTAATGTCTTCATTCGTTATATGGTGCATTATTGCTTTGAATAATATCTTTATATTATTGTAATTGTATTAATCACTTTAATTGACAGATGCTGTTAGCTTTCTAAAAGTTGTGATTACACATGATTACATGATACATTGTATGATCATTTCTATTATTACAAAGTTATCTTAAAAGTTCTTAAACATTTGCAAAAAATTGAAATACCAATATTATTCGCCGTTATATATCTTCTTCTTTCTTATGAACACTCAATCATATTAGGGTATCAAGCTTGTAAAGCTTGATATTTGACAACCATCATGACTGGGTGAAGTAGAATGCGTCTTCCTTTTTCATTAAGACTGGGAGCACTACTCAGTGGCAGGCCGACTTAGCTCCAAAAGAAATGGCCGCCTCTGACATGAGGAACAGACGCCATGTACAGCCGCTCCTAACATGGAGTACGAACACTGCTCATTCTGTATCCCTGGATTAGGAGCCCTTACAGGGTACTATCAGCCGGGCCAGCTGAACCCAGGTTTTTTACTGAGCTTGTTACTGCTCCCCCTCCTCCTTTTTCATCCGGGCTTGGGACCGGCAAAGGCGGAGTTTCCGTTATATATAATGTCTTTGTATTATGTATAAAGTAATTCTATTAATCACTTTAATTGACAACTGCCGTTATATTTCTAAAAGATAGTGAGATGATTGTGTTTACAGTGATTTCACATTGTATCGTCATTTCTGAAATTACACGGTTCTCTCAAATGTTCCTGAACATTCACAAAAAATTGAAATAGCAATATTATTCCCCATTATGTATAATATCTTTGAATTATGATAAAGCACAATTTGGATTATAGATTATAATACAAAAAAATAAGACCTAATCCATATAATTTAATAGTGTGTGACATTTTGGCAACAGCATTGTTACCATCATCAATGCTGTTGCCGAAACATCACACACTATTAAATTATATGGATTAGGTCTTATTTTCTTGTATCTTTGAATTTTGTATAAAGTATTTGTATTATGTATTTGCCATAATAATATCCTTCGCCAAGTAATAAGAAAAACATGAAATTTTGGGGCAACCTTATAAAATATATTAAATTTGACCAGAATGTGCTAAATAGAGTTATAGTGGAACCTTGTTGTGTAACAGCCTTCTATTATAACAGAGACTTGGTTCTAACATTCTAGCTGTGTCTAATGAGGTTGTTATAGCAAGTTACTGACAAGTAGCTGCTCCTTCTTTGAATCAAAGATAAAAATTAAAGTACTTAGAGAATAGGATTAATTTAGATTATAAAATAGAAACACAAGGTACCAAATATATAAATAGTGTGTGACCTTTCAGTAACAGCGTTGTTACTATTATCAGACCAATACTGGATAAGAAAAATATCACAGCAAGCTTTTAAATAGAAGCATGCTTGATAACAGTAGCTATTTATAAATATTCTGTGATTTTTATCTCATTCAGTACTTTTGTCTGGGTAACAATACTGTTACCGAAACATCACCCATTATTTATTTATTTGGATTTGGTCTTATTACCTTGTAGTTATTAAACAAAGTTTGTGACACCTGAGAATATCAGCAAAATAACATCTAATCTATGTCTGGTTGATAGAAGGTGTTGATTCAGTGATGGTGTCAATATACAGTTGAACCAACTCTCTATAAATGACAACACCTAGTAATTAGAGTCCTCTTACTGGAGAACAGATGACTTGTTAAAATGGTTCCTTTTGGTTATGAAAACTGTTGTTTGTAGAGAGGTGTCCTCTCATGGAGTATGTTCTACTGTATCGGTGGTGAAAACTGTCCTTTGTAGAGAGGTGTCCTCTCATGGAGTATATTCTACTGTATTGGTGATGAAAACTGTCCTTTGTAGAGAGGTGTCCTCTCATGGAGTATATTCTACTGTATTGGTGATGAAAACTGTCCTTTGTAGAGAGGTGTCCTCTCATGGAGTAGGTTCTACTGTATTGGTGATGAAAACTGTCCTTTGTGGAGAGGTGTCCTCTCATGGAGTAGGTTCTACTGTATTGGTGATGGAAACTGTCCTTTGTAGAGAGGTGTTCTCTAGCGAGAGTGTCCTCTCATGGAGTAGGTTCTATTTTATAACAAAAATTGCAGTAAATGTTAATGAAAGAGTGGGATAATCTAGGTATCTCAGCAATATAGCATTCCTTATAGAGATGACTTAATTAATTTATCACAAAAATTAATTTGTGAGTGTTGACAATCTCTACTTAGCACCCAGGTCTCTATACTTCACCTGCTGCATTGGATGTCCAGTAAAGTCCTGGATCCAGACCTGAGTCCGCTGGGATTCCAGCCGGCCCAGATGTACCGTTTCCTGAGCATCAGGTTTGAGGGGACCACAGCCAGTGTGCAGGAGCAGGCCTTGAACTGGCTTCAGGTAACTCTTAATCTTGTTTGTTAATGGTAACAATGTTGTTACTGAAACACTATTAAATGATCTGGATTAGGTGTTATCACCTTGTAGCTATGTCAAAGTGAAGTCCCAAGCTGGCTGGGGATGACAACCTGGACTTTGTCCACAGATCCTCACCCTCCTGGAGGTCCCCATTCCACTGGGACTCCTCTTCTCCATGTTCACCTCCGGCATTGACTCCCTGGTCAACAAGCCACCAGCCACCACCCCAGTCCCACCTCATGCTCCGCCTCTATCTAGAGTCCGGCAGAAGTCCGTCCGCTACCCTCCGGAGGAGAGGACAGAGTCAGAGCTGTGTCTCCTCTGTTACATTCTCATGTTGGATGTCCTTATAAAGCAGGTTGGTTGTTTCTGTCACCATATACTTTCCTATATACCTCAGCTATGTTATATAGATCTACACATATATCTATTTTTTATATATATTATCTAACATATATATATATAGCAATCCATATATTAAATTATTTTAAAATGCTTATTTTGGATCATAAAGTTTTTTTTTTCCAATATTTCGTATGGCAACTCGCAAAACTTCTTTGGGGCGAGTTTGGCGAGTTGCCATACGAAATATTGGAAAATAAAACTTTATGATCCAAAATAAGCATTTTTAAATAATATACAGTAAAACCCCTTTATAGTGAACCCCAATGGGACAGAGCTTTTGGTTCACTAAAGCCACGGTTCACTATAGCCAGGGTTTGGCTATTTTTTTTTTACTTTTCAAAATTTTTAGACCGTATAATTAAAAGACAGCCATAGACACTGGAAGAGGCTGTCTCTTAATAGTGGTCACTTTGTTTTAATTCCCTTAATTGACCAATTTCCTTAAATTAATACTGAATAATAATAGAAATCATTAGATGATAGGTTCTTCTTATCATTAACATACATGTACCTCTATGTCTAATTTAATGCCAAGACAAATCCTAAACAAAGTTTTATTAAATATATATTCAATGATATAAAATTATTTTAAAATATCTTTATCACATTATATAATACAATGTTTACTTGGAAAAATGGCTCCAACACCTTGTTGCTTCAAAGCACTCTTCAAGCATTGTATCTTTCGTATAAATAGAATTTTTATTTTTCCGTTTATCATTACTCTTCATAATTCACCCTTTCATACCTCATCCAAAAGGCTAGAAATAATCGTTATTTCTCCTTGAAATAAATTTTGCTTTTTCGTTGAAAAGAAACACATGCGAGATAGTATTTCAAATATCGTTTTATAAATAGAATATAAATGAAAACAAAAAAATGCAGCCAAATTTATTGTTTTGAAATCGCGATCTGCGAGCTGAATCATGATCAAAATTTTGTTATTTTACTTTTTTTTAAATTACATTTTTAAGTTCGTTATAAGCATAGTATTTTAAATCAATTTTATTATTTTGGGGCCAAAAATAGGTTCGTTATAGGGGTAGTTCGTTATTTGAAAAATCGCAAAGTTCGTTATAACGGTGGTATTTTCAATGGAATGGAATTGGGAAACGCCTTAGGTTCGTTATAAGGGAAGTTTTGCTATATCTGGGGTTTGTATTAGCGGGGTTTTATTGTATATATATATATATATATATATATATATATATATATATATATTTTTTTTTTTTCTAATTAAAAGGGCATATATTGGATCAAAATATAATTTATTTTACCAATATTTCAGTTGGCTGAATGCCAACCTTTATCAAGGCATTATAACATATTTAATTTGTGTTAACAACATGACACATTGACACACATTAAATATGTTATAACACCTTGATAAAGGTTGGCGTTCAGCCAACTGAAATATTGGTAAAATAAATGATATTTTGATCCAATATATGCCTTTTTAATTAAAGATTTATTTATGGATTGCTCTATTTTCAAAATATATATGTATGTGAAAAAACAATAGAAAAGGAAATAAAATAAAGAAATAAAATAAAAAATAAAAAGGTCAGGTGCTGATATCAAAAGTAAAGAAGGCATATCCTGACCAGAATGGTGCGGGGGTCGGTGGAAGGCTGGTTAAACCGTTTGGTTTATGACCACTACGACCCGGGTTCGAACCCGCATTGGACACTTTTTCTTTAAAAAAAAAAAAAAAATGCTCCAATGGCCCCCCGATTCTTGCAAAAGTCCAACCCCACCAGCGAGTGCAAGTAACCAAACGGGGCTCTGGCACATTTGTAAGTGCAAAGTCGAACTGCTTTCGAATGGAAGGGTACAACCGTTATACTTACAATCTCCAAGAATCAGTTCCAGCCAAGTGAGCAGCGTGACGTGCTGTAGCATTCGACCGCGATGTCTGCCACGTTTATTTTTGTACAGTTTATATAGATGGATGAATTTGCATATTTACATTTTAACACAAGCTTAACATATTTACATACAGTAAAACCCCGCTAATATGAACCCTGGATATAACGAACCTTCCCTTATAATGAACCCACGCCGATTCCCAATTCCATTCCATTGAAAATACCATCGTTATAACAAACTTTGCGATTTTTCAAATAACGAACAACCCCTATAACGAACCTATTTTTGGCCCAAAATAATAAAATCGATTTAAAATTGTATGCTTATAATGAACTTAAAATTGAAATTTAAAAAAAAAGTAAAATAAAAAAATTTTGAGCATGTTTCAGCTCACAGATCGCAATTTCAAAACAATAAATTTAGCTGCATTTTTTGTTTCATTTACATTCTATTTTTGCTGTATGTTGTATAAATGTTTACACATTATACTTTTATTTAATAGAATATCTTTGCAACCATCAAATTTGAAATAGAAAAAATGCAAATGGCTTCCAAAATAAAGAAAACAAAAGCATTCAAAAAATAAAAACATTATTACTTTTTCAAAAAGGCCATTTTCAAAACTTTTCAAAGTATAACAACACAGGAAAAATTTCAGAACATGTTAAAATAAGAAAATATATCTTTTCTATTATAATATATATAGAATATAATATTCTATTTTATAATATAAAACATAAGGCTATTAAAATTGTTTACAAAGAGGAATCAACTTCAACTTTTATCGCGATTGCGATCGTACGTGTTAGGGCTAAAAAAAAAAAAAAAAGACCAAATAAACGGGCCTGTGATGCAACAAAATTTATTTTTTATGTCATTAACTATGGAGATTTTAAGGCCAGCAATGGTTTGCATGGTAGGTTAAAAAACAAATGGAATTCTAGACTTAAGAAGAATATGTGGAAACATGAAATAGAAGAAAAACACATTAACTTTATTTGAAAGGTGCAATGCTTGAAGAGTGTTTAAAGCAACAAGGTATTAGAGCCCAAGTAAACATTGTATTATATAATGTGATAAAGATGTTTTAAAATCATTTTATATCTTTGAATATATATTCAATAAAACTTTGCCTAGGATTTGTCTTGATTTTTAAATTAGACATAGAGGTACATGTATGTTAATGACAAGAAGAACCTATCATCTAATGATTTCTATTATTTTTCAGTATTAATGTGAGGAAATTGGTCAATTAAGGGAATTAAAACAAAGTGACCACTATTAGGAGGCAGCCTCTTCTTGTGTGTATGGCTGTCCTTTAATTATACGGTCTAAAATTTTGTTGAAAAGTAAAAAAAATAGCCAAACCGTGGCTATAGTGAATTGTAGCTATAGTGAACCAAAAGCTCTGTCCCATTGGGGTTCACTATAGAGGGGTTTTACTGTATGTATTTTTTGTAAAAACATTTTTTCTTAAATTTAGGAAGTCAAGAGTGTTTCATGTGGGAATGCTTTATAATCGGGGATCGGTGGATGAATGTTATAAATTGTTGGTTTTCGAAAGCTACGACTAGAGATCAAATCTTGCATTGGGCACTTTATTTTAATTTGAAAAAAAAATGGTCCAATGGCCCCCAATTCTTGAAAAATCAAAACCCACCAACGAGTGCAAGTAACCAAACAGGGCTCTCTAGCATTTTTGTAAGTGCAAAAGTTGCTATCCAGATGTGTAGACTTACAGTTGGCAACTATTACCCACCATTATGGCCTGTACCACGTGTGCTAGGGATAATGAGACTCTGGAGTTATTTTTCTATCTAGGGGCTGTGGATTCCTGAGTACAGTAAATAATAACAAATAGTATTTACTAAATAACATTTTTTATACATATGCATTCAGGGAAAAATGCTATAGGATAAAACCTGGGCATTGCCTGAGTCATTCGTCTAGTATGTAAGTATAACATACGTGGATGAGCTATTGATGACACATGTGCCTGTACAACTGTGTAGTCCCAATCACTGAGAGAGTATGTAAATATGTAGAGAGTATGTCACAACTGTGCCCACAGATGGAGCTCCAGGAGATCAACCCCCACAAGGGGCTAGAGAAGCCTGAGAGTGTCCGAGCTCTCAAGTTCCTGCTGCAAGTGCTGAGAGCTCCCTGGGAGGGGCAGCATGTCTGCCTGGTGTCTCCTGTGGAGGAGCAGTGCTCCTTCTGCCAGCTGTGTGCCATCGCTTTCCAGCTGGTCATGACCTTGGTGGAGTTCCACGCCCCCTCCATGGCAGTCTCCATGGCTGACGTGAGAACTTCCCACATTGCTCGGATTGTAGCAACTTTTCTTAACTATTTTGATGTGAATGTCTTTCTCTTTCAAACAAATGATCCTACTTGAGCCTGGACACTGATATGAGAAAAATATTTGAAGGGCTTTGGCTCTTTGTTTTAAAATAGTTATCTTCTCTTTTCTTTCTTATTCACACTCAATCATATTAGGATATCAAACCTGTTGATGCTAAAAGGGTACAACTTCCTTAAGTTCTGTTCATGAATGTATATAATGAGTGGGCATATCTAAAATGGTTTATAGCTTTCTTGATTATTATCATTGTGCTGTGTTTTGTGTGATTTAATGTAATGACAAAGTAAAATTTGGAGACATACATATGGACCACACTACTGTAATAGTATCTCATATCTAGAGGAACTGGAGAAAAATGGGTGCTGGCTAAGTAGTTTTGTCAGAATATTCTCAAATGAGGGGAAATTCTGGTGTGGTGACTCTCCAACACTCAATGTAAAAGTGCCGTCTATTAATCTTAATAGAATCTCCATTGTTATATTATACAGTAGAGATCCTCCATCTCCAATTTAATCTGTCAGTGACCACTTGAAACTCATCTAGTGACCTTATGACAGTTTTCTTGACCCTTTCTAGTCAGCTCATTCCAGGGCTTCCTCTCTTCCTTCACATATTTATCTATGAATTTTATAGAACTAACTATATATGTTAATTAACCAAGTCAATAAATATCCGGAGATGGGTTTCTTTTTATTGCCAACTCTAGCTTTGGTAGCCCTTCTACAGGGGTACAGATATATCACACCGTTGGATAACTGTTATACTTGTTTATATATATATGTTTTGGCTGGAATTTTGCACATTGGCATTAATTTTATTGAGCTGATAATTATTTGCATATTACTTGTTGTTTATTATATATTGAGTGTTTGATTATTGGTTGAATTTATAACTTATTATTTTGTAGTTATATTCTCTATTGCAGAGTTCTATATTATTAAACATTATTGGGGTATAATAGGTCATATATTTCTGGAAGGTCTATCTTTCTGTTGATGCTGTTGTTTTGTCTTGATATGAGCGCTTCCATGATTAATCTCTGAGATTTGTGACTTATGTTATTATAATGTATATGTGGTTGGTCTATTGCAAATGTGTTTTTCTTTACAATGCTGGTATATCTGATACTAATTGTGTGTGGACAATTTTTAAAAAGTATCTTTGAATTCTCACAGTATTGTGAAGTCCCCAGGTTGAGAGGGTTTGTCCCCCCCAGGTGCCATCGGACACTGCCCCGGCTGAGGCTCGGCCCCTGAAGAAAGGATCCCTGCCCCTGGCAGAGCAGATGGAGGGACTGCTGACAGCCGTGGTGCAGGAGTGTATCTCCGACATGACAGGAGTGTTGGAGCCTGTGGAGACTGCCACTGCCACAGCTGTCACTCTCACTGAGGATGACATTGGTGGGTACTTCCTTGGACATACCTCAACTGGACCTCAGTAGTCCGTCTCTTAGGGATTCACTACAATATGGGGGGTTAGAGGCGTATAGTTATCACATCTTCAACACAAGGTAAAAAGTAAATTTTACATGGTGTCTTTGTAATATACAAATTCGCACATTTCTTTGATGGGATAAAAATGAATACTTCTGTAGCTGTGAAAGATAGGACATTCTATTAATAAATGTATTGAGTCTTGGTTTTCTTTTCCAGAGAAGCAGCTAGGATCATCCGTTGTTCAGATTTTCGCTAGTATTTCTCCAAAATTACCATGATTTGTCTTCTTCTTTCTTTTCTACACTCAATCATATTAGGGTTTCAACCTTGTAAAGCTTTGATAAAGAGATTTGACAACTATCATGATTTGGTGAAGTAGAATGCATCTGCCTTTGTCATTAAGACTGGGAGCATTACTCAGTAGCAGGCCGAATTAGCTCCAAAAGAAATGGCCGCCTCTGACATGAGGAACAGACACCATGTGCAGCTGCTCCTAATATCCCTGGATTAGGAGCCCTTACAGGGTACTATCAGCATGGCCAGCTGAACCCAGGTTTTTAGCGAACTTGTTATTGCCCCCTCCTTTTTAATCCGGGCTTGGGACGGGCAAAGGCGGAGTGATGAACTGTGATTATAACTATAGGATCCAATGAAGCTCAGAGAATCAGAAGACAGAGCTGACACACTGTGTTGACAGCGGGGGCCACCTGTACTGTCACCCAGGCCACCCTGGTGGACGAACATGACCGCACAGTCCCGGGACTGCCCCAGCCTTCTGATGACTTCTGGGCCACCAGCCAAGGCCGCTTCAAGTTTGTCCTGGAAGAGCTGCCCCTACCTCTGCAGCTCACCTACTCTCTGCTTAAGGTACATCACTATTTTGTCATGTTGTTGTAGTTTCTTATCCCCTTGTGTAAAGTTTACATGAGTTCATGCTCTTCAAGCTGTTAATAGACATTGTTGTTGTTTCTTATCCCCTCGTGTAAAAATTACATGAGTTCATGCTCCTCCAGCTGTTTATAGACAGTGTTGTTTCTTATCCTCTTGTGTAAAGTTTACATGAGTCCATGCTCTTCTCAAGCTGTTTATAGACAGTGTTGTTGTTGTTTCTTATCCTCTTGTGTAAAGATTACATGAGTCCATGCTCTTCAAGCTGTTTATAGACAGTGTTGTTGTTGTTTCTTATCCCCTTGTGTAAAGATTACACCAATTCCATGAGTTCATGCTCCTCCAGCTGTTTATAGACAGTGTTGTTGTTTCTTATCTCCTTGTGTAAAGATTACATGAGTTCATGCTCTTCAAGCTGTTTATAGACAGTGTTGTTATTGTTTCTATAACTCCTTTTGTAAAGATTGCATGAGTTCCATGAGTTCATGCTACTCCAGCTGTTTATAGACAGTATTGTTGTTTCTTATTCCCTTGTGTAAAGATTACACAAATTCCATGAGTCCATGCTCCTCAAACTTATATAATAAGCAGCGGCCTCTTCCAAAGGTCCTGTTTAGTGCATCTAATACAAGCCGTGTTCTGGAGCTGCAGGTGCCAAGCTACATTTTGGGCAGGTGGGGTAGATTTTGTTGTTATTTTCTATCTTCAATGGCTTGAGATGGCCTGTTAGGTCTCATTATTTGGATTATAGTGAAATATGGCTGGAGTTTGAAAAAAAAAAAGGTTGAATTTAAAGTAAGTGCTTGAGACTGTTCAAGTAATTCAAAGATAAAAAATTATTTTAAAACATCATTATCACATTATATAATACAATGTTTATTTGAAAAAATGGCTCTAATACCTTGTTGCTTCAAAGCACTCTTCAAGCATTGCACCTTTCAAATAAAGTTAATAAGTTTTTTCCCCCTTCTATTTCATGTTTCCACATCATTTTCAAGTCTAGATTTCATTTTTTTTTGTACCTGTTATGCAAAATATTGCTGGCTTTAAAATCACCATAGTTAATGGCATAAAAATAATTTTTGTTTCATCACGGGACCGTTTATTTGGACTTTTTTTAGTCCTAAAACGTATGATTGCGGCAAAAGTTGAGGTTGATTCCTCTTTGTAACAATTTCAATAGCCTTATATTTTATCTCTTATAATAGAAAAGTAATATTATCTTATTTTATAATGTTCTTAACGTTTTGTCTGTGTTGTTTCACTTTGAAAAGTTCTGAAAATGGCCTTTTAAAAAAATAAAATAAAATAACGTTTTTGTTTTTAAAATGCCTTTGTTTTCTTCATTTTGGAAGCCATTTGCATTTTTTCTATTTAAAATTTAATTGATGCAAAGATATTCTATTTAATAAAAAGTATAATGTGTAAAATATTATACAACATACAGCAAAAATAAAGTGCAAAAATCAAAACAAACAATGCCGCTAAATTTATTGTTTTGAAATCGCGATCCGCGAGCTGAAACATGCTCAAAATTTTGTTTTCAATTTTTTTTTTAAATTACAATTCTAAGTTCGTTATAAGCATAGTATTTTAAATAAATTTTATTATTTTGGGGCCGAAAATAGGTTCGTTATAGGGGTAGTTCGTTATTTAAAAAATTGCAAAGTTCGTTATAACGATGGTATTTTCAATGGAATGGAATCGGGAATCGCCGTGTGTTCGTTATAAGGGAAGGTTCGCTATATCCAGGGTTCGTATTAGCGGGGTTTTACTGTATGTGGTGGCACTTACAGTAAAACAGTCGCCAACTTCTACCCACCATGATTATCATGGCCTGTGCCACGTGTACTAGGGATAAGCAAAATAATAATAATTGTCAATGTTGAAGTGAGAAAGTGTCTTCTTGTACAGAGTATGGCCATCCACAAAGATGCAGATGTCCTCTATCACATCCTCAGCTGCCTCAAGCTCCTCTGTCTCCATGCTGAAGTTCTGAACCGCGCTGCACATGACCATCGCGGCTTTCTCATCTGGTGCCAGGAGAACTTGCTCATCTCCAAGTAAGAACATCCTCAACCACTGTATGTAGTTCTCCTCTGTTATATTCACACTTGTTTATGGGGGCAATATTTTCAAACGGAAAAATATGTCCAGGGTAGCCTAATAGACAATGGCATCTGCCCGGAAAGCAAAACACTGTGGGTTCATTTCCCATCCCTGGACACTTTTATTTTTCTGTTCATCATTACTTTTCACAATTCATCCTTTCATACTTCATCCCTAAAGTGAGAAATAATCGTTATTTCTCCTTGAAAATAAATTTCAATTTTTCCTTTAAAAGAAACACATGCGGGATAATTTTCAAATGTCGTTTTACAATATTATAACTAATTATATATCTTTATCTTATCCAAAAGTACTGAAGGGTTTAGAGAAATGCCATTTGGTCTCAATCCCAATGAAAGAAAAAACCTCTATTTGTACCAGCTTTAGTGAATATTCCCTGAGAGAATTCTGTCAATCAACCTTGATACATCAAAATTATCACATCATTATAAACACAAGGTAATAAGACCAAATCCAAATAAATTAATAGTGTGTGACGTTTCGGTAACAAGGCTGTTACCGAAACGTCACACACTTATTAATTTATTTGAATTTGGTCTTATTACCTTGTGTTTATAATCTATAAATCAAATTGTACCTTAACATTATCCTCACATCATTTTATGACTAAAAATAATTATTTTTTCTCAATTCTTGGTCAATTTTAATTTTAACTTGTTAAAGATGTATCGAAAAACTCTTCCAGATTTTACATTGGGCCCTGTCGAAATGTCAGCGAGATTAGTTACATATTGAGGACATGCTTAGCTGACAAACATTA
This sequence comes from Cordylochernes scorpioides, assembly GCA_030710605.1. Classification (NCBI taxonomy): domain Eukaryota; kingdom Metazoa; phylum Arthropoda; class Arachnida; order Pseudoscorpiones; family Chernetidae; genus Cordylochernes; species Cordylochernes scorpioides. The sequence goes on along the minus strand of CP092865.1, from coordinate 60,383,630 downwards.
TATACAGTAGAACCTCCCTTTAGTGGACACCCCGCTAGTGGACACCTCTCCACAAAAGACAGTTTTCATTTGCAAAATTACCATTATTATTTTGCAACTCTACAGTAAGGGCACACCTCTCTTTAAAAGACACTGGCTCCGCAATTAGGTTTCCTTTACAGGGAGGTTCTACTGTAATATTATTATATAAATATACTGTATATATACACATACAGTAAAACCCCGCTAATACGAACCCTGGATATAACGAACCTTCCCTTATAACGAACCCACGCCAATTCCCAATTCCATTCCATTGAAAATACCATCGTTATAACGAACTTTGCGATTTTTAGAATAACAAACTACCCCTATAACGAACCTATTTTCGGTCCCAAAATATTAAAATCTATTTAAAATACTATGCTTATAACGAACTTAGAATTGTAATTTAAAAAAAAAATTAAAACAACAAAATTTTGAGCATATTTCAGCTCGCGGATCGCGATTTCAAAACAATAAATTTAGCGGCATTGTTTGTTTTGATTTTTGCACTTTATTTTTGCTGTATGTTGTATAAATTTTAACACAAATTACTTTTTATTAAATAGAATATATTTGCATCCATTAAATTTGAAATATAAAAAATGCAAATGGCTTCCAAAATGAAGAAAACAAAGGCATTTTAAAAACAAAAGCGTTATTTCTTAAAAAAAAAAAAAAGGCCATGTTCAGAACTTTTCAAAGTGAAACAACACAGGCAAAATGTTAAGAACATATTAAAATAAGAGAATATAAATTTTATATTATAAAATATAAAATATTAAGCCATTAAAAATTGTTACAAAGAGGAATCAACCTCAACTTTTGCCGCGATCGCGATCGTACGTTTTACAACTTAAAAAAAAAAAAAAAGTCCAAATAAACGGTCCCGTGATGAAACAAAAATTATTTTTATGCCATTAACTATGGCGATTTTAAAGTCAGCAATGTTTTGCATGACAGGTTAACAAAAAAAAAAAACGAAATCTAGACCTAGAAGAATATGTGGGAAAATGAAATGGAAGTAAAACACTAACTTTATTTGAATGGTGCAATGCTTGAAGAATGCTTTGAAGCAACATGGTGTTAGAGCCATTTTTCCAAATAAACATTGTATTATATAATGTGATAATGATGTTTTAAAATCATTTTATATCTTTGAATATATATTTAATAAAACTTTGCCTAGGTTTTGTCTTGATTTTTAAATTAGACATAGAGGTACATGTATGCTAATGACAAGAAGAACCTATCATCTAATGATTTATATTATTATTTAGAATTAATATAAGGAAATTGGTCAATTAAGGGAATTAAAACAAAGTGACCACTATTGAGAGGCAGCCTCTTCCAGTGTGTATGGCTGTCCTTTAATTATACGGTCTAAAAATTTTGAAAAGTAAAAAAAAATGGCCAAACCGTGGCTATAGTGAACCGTGGCTATAGTGAACCAAAAGCTCTGTCCCATTGGGGTTCACTATAGAGGGGTTTTACTGTATATACACTTATATATTTATATACAGTAGAACCTCCATGAGAGGACACCTCTCTACAAAGGACAGTTTTCATTTGCAAAATTACCATTTTTACTATTTTTCAACTCTTCACTGAGATCATATTTCTCCCCAAAGGACACTTTGGCTCTACAATTAGGTTTCCTTTACAGGGAGGTTATATTTCTTGAAAAAAGATACTTCGGCCTGTATAAATCTTTTTATTACCTCGACGTTTTGACAAAAAGCTTTTGTCCTCGTCAGGAGCAAACAAAAATTAAAACATATAGCAAGGCGTTAAAAATTATTCTTAAGGGAGGTTCTACTGTAATATTATTATATATGCAAATATGTGACGCTTTACATCTATTTTAGAAAATTATATATGGATATAAGTAGAACTAGGATTCAACCATTCCCATGAAAAGAATAACAGGAAGTCACTGAAATGTCGGAAGTTAAATAAACTACAGGTTGATGTGTTTGTCTGAATAGTACAAATGTCAAATTATATTGGATCAGGTTGATAAATAAAGAAGAAATCATGCTCTAGGAATTGCATAATCAGGTGATGAATTTTTTCTTAATTCTATTTTTTCCAGCAATTGTGTATACCTTATTAATGAACTATGGTGGCAGTGGTACAGGACATGATTATCACACAGCATAGGTGTTCTACAGCTTCAAACAGCCCAATCAGATTAGAGCAGTTCACTTACAGACCTCCCTTTCTATACTTGCACTCACTAGGGTGGTTGGAACTCCGCCTTTGCCGGTCCCAAGCCCGGATTAAAAAGGAGGAGAGGGAGCAGTAACAAGCTCGCTAAAAAACCTGAGCTCAGCTAGCTCAGCTGATAGTACCCTGTAAGGGCTCCTAATCCAGGGATACAGGATGAGCAGCATTTGTACTCCATGTTAGGCGCGGCTGCACATAGCGTCTGTTCCTCATGTCAGAGGCGGCCATTTCTTTTGGAGCTAATTCGACCTGCCACTGAGTAGTGCTCCCAGTCTTAATGACAAAGGCAGACGCATTTGATTTAACCCAGTCATGATCTCAAGCTTTACAATTGAGTGGAGATAAGAAAGAAGAAGAAAAAGGGTAGTTGAGAATGTTTGATTTGAAAGAAGTTTCAGCTCCCCTATCTGAGGTCTAAGGTTGTCCTGTGGTGGGGCAGTCTGTGGGACCTGCTCCAGCTCCAGTTCTCCCAGCTGTCCCAGCTAGCTGTGGCCCTGCTCCTCCACTGCACCACCCTGCCCTCTGGTGCGGACATGTTCTGGCGGCTGGTGGAGCGAGACTTCCACAGTGAATCCTGGAGGGACAGATTTGCTGCTGGTATTGACTACATTATATATCTCTTGGCCTTATAGTTCTCAACTCACCTCTACACACATCATTTGATTTCTGATTGTGAATATGGCCTCCGCTAGAAAGTAATTTAAGCCTGTTCAAAGTGAGAAAGTTTACAAGATCGCCTCTAAGTAACATAATTGATAAAAAAATAATATCTTATTCAATCATGAATATTTTAAATATATATACAGTAGAACCTTTCTATAGCACCCCCTCTAAATAGCGCCTTCCACTCTATAGCGCCTGATTTTAAACATTTTACATTAAAAGTGACCTGTCTATAGCACCCTATTTTGATGAGTCCCAAGAGGGGGCGCTATAGACAGGTTTAACTGTATACAGTAGAACCTCCCTTTAGCGGACACCCCGCTAGCAGACACCTCTCCACAAAGGACAGTTTTCATTGGCAAAATTACCATTTTTACTATTTAGCAAATCTCCGGTAAGAAGACACCTCTAAAGGACACTTTGGCTCTGCAATTAAGTGTCCTTTACAGGGAGGTTCTACTGTAGAAACTTTCCGGTAAGAGGACATCTCTCTCTGAAGGTAACTTTGGCTCTGCAATTAGGTGTTGTCCTCAACAGTAGGGTTCTACTTTAGCAACTCTCCAGTAAGAGGACACATCTCCCTAAAGGACATTATGGCTCTGCAATTAGGTGTTGTCCTTTACAGGGAGGTAGTTCTACTGTAGTAACTCTCCGGTAAGAGGACACCTCTCCCTAAAGGACATTATGGCTCTGCAATTAGGTGTTGTCCTTTACAGGGAGGTAGTTCTACTGTAGCAACTCTCTGGTAAGAGGACACCTCTCCCTAAAGGACATTATGGCTCTGCAATTAGGTGTTGTCCTTTACAGGGAGGTAGTTCTACTGTAGCAACTCTCTGGTAAGAGGACACCTCTCCCTAAAGGACATTATGGCTCTGCAATTAGGTGTTGTCCTTTACAGGGAGGTAGTTCTACTGTATATACAAGGTATGTCCCATAAGTTCCCGGACTGGGTCCATAAAAAAAAGGTAATATATATATTTTTTAAATTTATTAAAACTTTTCAAAATAATCCCCTCTTGCTTCAACGCACCAGCGCCATCATTTCTCCCAATTGTTGAAACAGTTTTTATAGGCCTCTTTTGGAATGCTCTTCAATGCCAACAGCGTTTTTTCTATTATGTCATCCCTGGTGTCAAAATGTCTTCCTTTTAGAACTGCTTTAAGTTTGGGGAACAGGAAAAAGTCATTTGGTGCGATGTCTGGGGAATAGGGTGGTTGAGGTAGGATTTGTGTCCCGTTTTTCGCCAAAAAACTCATCACCAAGTGCGCTGTGTGAGGACAGGCATTGCCATGGTGTAGGATCCACTTTTTTCTGTTAAAAAAAAAAAAAAAAATTAAAATGCTCCAATGGCCCCCCGATTCTTGCAAAAGTCCAACCCCACCAGCGAGTGCAAGTAACCAAACGGGGCTCTGGCACATTTGTAAGTGCAAAGTCGAACTGATTTTCACATGTGTAGACATGTGGTGCGCTTACAGAAAAAAAGCAGTCGCTAACTACCCACCATGATTATCATGGACTGTACCACGTGTACTAGGGATAAGCAAAAAAAAAAAAAAAAAAACATTAGTCCATTTTTCTGGCCTTTTTTTTTTTAATCGCTTCCCTTAGACGACGACGAATGCCCAAATACATTTCCTTAAAAACTGTTAACCTGCAGGAAGAAACTCGTGATGAACAATGCCCTTGTTATCTAAAAGGCGACCAGCAACACCTTGTTTCTGGATTTCAATATCCTGGATTTTTTGGGTCTAGGCTCACCCTGACCTCTCCACTCGGCATATTGAGGCTTGTTTTCAGGGTCATAGCCATAGATCCATGTCTCGTCTCCTGTGATTATCTTGTCTTTCCATTCCGGATCCGTTCTTGTCATTTCCAACATGTCCTCACAGGTTGCAAGTCGACACAGTTTTTGCTCATTAGTGAAGAATCTTGGGTTTAATTTTGCAGGAGTCTTTTTGAGCTTCAAATCTTCGGTGAAGATCCTTCCAATCATTGTTTTAGAAATGCCTGTGTCTTGCGCTAGCTCCAGCAAAGTGGTTCAAGGATTTTCCTTTATCAAATCGGTGATTTTTTGCACATTTTCATCAGTCCTTTGAAATTTTGGGCGTCCTTGACGAGGATCAACTTCAATGGAAATTCTGCCAGCTTTAAATCTAGAATGCCATTCAAAAACAGTTGTTCTTTTTAGGGCGTCATTGGGGAATGCTTTATTAAGCATTTCAAAAGTTTCGGTTGCTGATATTTGAAGTTTCACACAAAATTATATGCAAATCCTCTGCTTCAATTTTTGTTCCATCGTAAAATCGCCTCAGCGCTAGGTGTGACCTTTAAAAATATTAAAATGACCTTGGCACGCGCGCACGTACCGCTTCAATATTGGTACCACCATGTTGCCAGATATTTTTTCTTGAATAAAAAGTCAAATTTATTTACATTTTTCATTTATTTATTTTTTTATGGACCCAGTCCGGGAACTTATGGGACATACCTTGTATATACATTTTTGGACAGGAAAATAATAATGAATATTGTATTATAATTACATTCATGGGGAGAGAGATTGAGATTGAAATAACTTTCATTGTATTGTTCATATAAGATTATAAAAGGTTAAATACAAAATTGAATAAATATAGAAAGTGAGATAAAACTTGAGAAAATTCATATTTTGATGTCGCTGCTCATCTGTTTTTGAAGGAGACAGAGGTTGTTTACTCTTGGTTATCTCGTGTGTCTTCAATAAAGGTCACTGTAATATCTTTCAGAGTTATTGTTTGAAACCTGATATACATTCTAAAAGGTACAACCACCTTTGTCCATGAGTGTAAGTACTATCTCAACATTGAACTGAGAGATCCTGTCCTTGTCTAGAGGAGAACTCTCTCAAAGTGTAAAAGCCTCCTTCCCTGAAGAGAGAAAAACTATATATTTTATCACCAAATCGGGTCGGTGGAAGGATGGTCTAAACTGTTGGTTTATGACCGCTACGACCCGGGTTCAATTCCTGCATTGGGCACTTTTTTCTGATAAAAAAAAAAAAATGCTCCAATGGCCCCTGATTCTTCCAAAACTCCAACCCCACCAACGATTGCATGTAACCAAATGGGGCTCTGTCACATTTGTAAGTGCAAAGTCGAACTGCTTTTCACATGTGTAGACATGTGGTGCACTTACAGTAAAAGCAGTCGCCTTCTACCCACCATGATTATCATGGCCTGTACCACGTATACTAGGGATAAGCAAAAAATAAATAAATAAATAAATTGTAAATACAGTAGAACATACTTCTTGAGAGGACACTCGCACTAGACGACACCTCTCTATAAAGACAGTTTTCATTTGCAAAATTACCATTTTCACTTTTTAGCAACTCTCCTGTAAGAGGGCACTCTCCCTAAAGGACACTCGTCTCTGCAATTAGGTGTCCTCTACAGGGAGGGAGGTTCTACTGTAGCAACTCTCCGGTAAGAGGACACTTCTCCCTAAAGGACACTTTGTCTCTGCATTCAGGTGTCCTTTACAGGGAGGTTCTACTGTAGCAACTCTCCGGTAAGAGGACACTTCTCCCTAAAGGATACTTTGGCTTTGCAATTAGGTGTTGTCCTTTACAGGGAGGTTCTACTGTATATATATCTCACATGTAGAAGATGGCTGTTACATACATACATAGGTGTGACTGATGTGTTGGCTGCAGTGGAGAAGGTGACAATGATCGGCCACTTCGCGGAGCCCCCTGCCGTGAAGAACTCCCCCCTCCTGCAGAGTTCCCTGGCCACCGCCTTCTGCTATCTGGTGTGGTCGTTGCGGGACATGCAGCCCTGCGTAGCACAGCGGGCTGTGTTGCTACTGGACTCTATTAAGACTTCTGCTCTCAAGGTGATACTGCCTCCATCTGTCTGTGTGTGTACCGTGGGATTACATGGTACTCTATGGTGGCAGCTCCTGGTGTGGTGTCTGGAGGTCCAGTTTGACACTGTCATGGCCGACCGCGCCATGATCCTCCAGACTGTGCTGGTGCTCTTTCACCAGCTGTCAGGACGACGGTTTCTCTCCTGGGACTTCTTCCTCAACCGCCTGGATACCCTCTTTGTGGAGGCCCAGCTGTCCTTGGACATGGCCTACACCCGGGGTAAGGGAGACTGTGTGACGTGCTTAGTGGCAAGTTCACCAGGGATTTAATCAATAATTTCAAGAAAATTCTTGATTCCCGCTGATTTGAAAAAAAAATTCTTTAATATACAATAGTTTTGTGATTAAGCCTAAGTAAAATGTTTATTTATTTAAGAAAAATCAATTTTATGATGTTTATATATAATAAAAACAAAAATACTCTCTAAGTTCTTCAATTCAAGATTCTTAAAGGTGCCAGCATTTTTGGTTAAAGTTTGTGTTTTTAAATTATTGGTTAAATTATAGTAAATAGGGAGATTAGATTTTTTAAAATGTGTATGCAGTCGAATTAAAGTGAGTGTTAAAGTCAATTAAAGAGTGTTTATACTGTATTCCAATTTACTGGAAAAACCATAAGGTAATAAGACCAAATTGTATGCCTTTTATCACGGGAAAAACATCTTTAATTATAAGAGAAGCATATGCACATTCAGAGTACTAGCAGGTACAGTAGAACTACTTTTCTGACAACACCTAATTGCAGAGCCAAAGTGTCTTTTAGAGAGAGGTTTCCTCTTACCGGAGAGTTGCTAAATTGTAAAAATGGTAATTTTTGCAAATAAAACTGTTCTTTGTGGAGATGTGTCCGGTGTGTCCACTAAAGGGAGGTTCTGCTGTATTTACTTCATCTTCCTTCTTATCTCCACTCAATTATATTAGGGTATCTTGCTTGTAGAGCTTGTTGATGGTGTCTGTTGGGGATGAGTAGAGCACATCAATGGATGAGTCAATACAGTCAATAATGGGTTTTGGGGTTGTAGGTTGAGAATTGTACTTTGTACATAGTGGGAAAACCTTGCAACCATTCTGGAAAGTCATTGTCCGTAGATGACCAGACTTTAGTCTGGAAATCAAGATTTTTTAGAAGAGGAGCACTATTCAGTAGCAGGCCACTGACTTAGCTCCAATATGAAATGTCTGACATGAGGAACAGACACCATGTGCAGCTAACATGGAGTACATATACTCTACTGTATCTCTGAATCAGGAGCCCTTACTATCAGCCAAACCAGTTGAGCACAGGTTTATAGGTATTGTGAGGTGTGAGTTAGTAGCAAAACATTCTCAAACTTATACCTCTACTGAAATGTCAAAACCATATTTTTGTTAGGGTCCATCAAGTTGAATTTGACTTGTGGGTGCTGAGAGACTTCCTTCCAGCCTGCTGGGATGACGGACCACGCCGTCAGCAAACATACAAGCGGGGCCTGGAAATAGATGACCACTGCTGCGCGGCAGATCGGCGGAAGCCAAATAGAACCAGAAAAGACATTCTAGGGTGTTGTCCTTTTGTCTTCCTCTGAAAATGTAGCTTATAAGTAATACCAATGAAACACCGACTTTGAAATACTTATCTGAGCCATCGCTGGACTATTAAATCACAGACTTCTGGTAACTATATGGACACATTTTCTCATCTGCTAGTCCCTCATCTGGTGACCTTATAAGACAGCCATGCACAATGGAAGAGGCTGCCTCTTAATAGTGGTCACTTTGTTTAATTCCCTTAATTGACCTATTTCCTTACATTAATACTGAGTAATAATAGAAATCATTAGATGATAGGTTCTTCTTATCATTGACATACATGTACCTCAATGACTAATTTCAAAATCAAGACAAATCCTAGGCAAAGTTTTATTAAATAAATATTCAAAGATATAAAATTATTTTAAAATATCTTTATTACATTATATAATACAATGTTTACTTGGAAAAATGGCTCTAACACTTAGTTGCTTCAAAGCACTCTTCAACCATTGCACCTTTCAAATAAAGTTAATACGTGATAAGGCACAATTTGGATTATAGATTATAACCATAAGGTAATAAGACCAAATAAATAAATAGTGTGTGATGCTTCTGTAACAGTGTTGTTACCATCATCAGATAAAAGTTCTGAATGAGAAAATATACCATAGCATGTTTTAAATTGTTACTGTTATCAACTGTTATCACATGATAACAGTAACTATATAAAACTTGCTTTGATATAATTTCTCATTCAGTACTTTTGTCTGAAGATGGTAACAACACTGTTACTGAAACATCACACACTATTTATTTACATTTTGCCCTATTACCTTGTTTTTAAAGTAATAGGTGTTTTTCTTCCATTTCCAGTTTCCCCAAATTCTTTTGAAGTCTAGATTCCGTTTTGTTTTGAACCTGTCATGCAAACCTTTGCTGGCTTTAAAATCACTATAGTTCATGGCATAAAATAGTAAAATGTTATGTAAAATAGTATCCGATCATATTTACCTCGTGTTCTATTGGCGAATTATTATACCAGGTTTTCTCCTGTAGATAGGCGTCAATGCCCGAAAGCTAGAGAATAAAAATGTTTTGAAAAGACACTTTTCCCTGGTGGAATGGTTAATTTTACTCAATGAAATAACTGTGTCCAGACCTGAAGAACAGCAACCACAACAGCGAGATCTTCCAACGCAAGCTGACGCGAGCCCAGGAAGCTCTGGCCCAAGCCCATTCCTCCAGATCTCTTACGGCCAGCTTCGGCCCCAAGTGGCCGTACAAGAGGGCCATGTCAGCTCCAGGTGGCATGATCTCCCAGAAGGACAAGTGGGGTGAGTCCAGCTTTCTGTCTGCTGTAGTTACCACTGTACATGTGCCGAGCTGCAGTGGAGAAGGTCTACAACCGCCAGTCATCTGCCCCTGTGTTGAAGAGGAAGAGCTCCAAGTTGATCACCGGGGGACCTTCCATTCAGCATCTGCCCAACAGCTTCTTCACTGGTCAGTTCTCCCCACAGACATTTCTGTGTTTACAACCTTGTAAATAGTTACTGAGTTTTTAAAAATTATTGTCGTGTTTTCTACCTATTGGGGCTGCCTCAAATATAAGACACCATAAAAGATAAGCTTCTATTTTTGACAAATTCAACTCTCTTTAGCACTTAACAACATCTTAGATAGAGTAGAGGACAACACCTAATTGCATAGACAAAGTGTCCTTCAGGGAGAAGTGTCCTCATACCAGAGAGTTGATATAGTAGAACTACCTCCCTGTAAAGGACACCTAATTGCAGAGCCAAAGTGTCCTTTAGGGAGAGGTGTCCTCTTACCAGAGAGTTTCTAAATAGTAAAAATGGTAATTTTGCAAATGAAAACTGTCCTTTGTGGAGAGGTGTCCTCTAGCGAGATGTTCATTAAAAGGAGGTTCTACTGTACCTAGTAAATAGTTACTGATTTTAAAAACTTATTATTGTATTTCTCCCTATTGGTTGCTTCAAATCTCAGGCATCATAAAAGATAAACTTTTATTTTTTGACGAATTCAACAAATCTTCAGCACATACCAACATCTCCATATGTATGCTTTTATATGTTCACATAAACTTTCTTTCCTATAATTCAAAACATACATATTTACAGAATTTTTCTTCTTAAAAAAAATAATAAATCAGCATATATTGAGAGAATCATTACAATTATTATTCCCAGTTCACATCATACAGGTCATGATAGTCCTGGCAGATAGTAGTCAGAGATTACTTTTTCCATCTCTGCCGGTCCCAAGCCCAGATAAAAAAGGAGGAGGGGAGCAGTAACAAGATCACTAAAAACCTGGGCTCAGCTGGCCCAGCTGATAGTACCCTGTAAGGACTCCTAATCCAGGGATACAGGATGAGTCTGTACTCCATGTTAGGAGCAGCTGTACATGGCGTCTGTTCTAGATGTCAGAGGCGGCCATTTCTTTTGCAGCTAAGTCGGCCTGCCACTGAGTAGTTCTCCCAGTCTTAATGACAAAGGCAGATGCATTCTACTTCACCCAGTCATGATGGTTGTCAAGTCTCAAGCTTGATACCCTAATATGATTGAGTGGAGATAAGCAATAATAAGATAATATATTACTTATGGAACATTGAAGCAGTGGGATTCAATGCCGTACACAATTTATACCATTCCTCCACCAGTTATTACCCAGGAAAAATTACCAGCATGACTATCATCAGACAGAGAATACCATGTTTACCATTCTTGATATAAGGCCTAGCTCTAATAAGGTAGTCTCTATCTAGTACACCTAGTTGCCTAGGGTCTTAGTGTCCTTTAGACACAATTTGACAATTAACCAAATTTTATTGACATCTTGTCAATACATGCACACAGTCTGCACTATTTTAAAAAGATAATTATACATTATACTATGTGGATCAGTGAGTGGTACTGTACACAGAAGGCCAGGGGGGCAAGGAGCAACTGATCCAGGAGGAAAGCCACTTCCTGCAGGCTGTTCACCGGGCGTCGGAGCTGGAGGATTGTGACCATGACACCAGACATCTGCTTGTCTTCCTCCTCATGCAGGTGACGATCCACTCTCCTGTTGTTCCTAGTACATGTGGTACAGGCCATGATGGTGGATAGTGCACCAAAAGTACATGTGGTACAGGCCATGATAATCATGGTGGGTAGTGCACCAAATGCATGTTGTGTTGACATTTAGGTGTTTGAGGAAGTCAATAAAGAGAAGCTTTGATAAACTCTATTGGTTCATTCCAGTTCAGAATTAACCATTAAAAGTAATTGCTATACATGCCCTATTATTGGCGGATAAAAACCTTTTTTTTTAATTATCCCTAGTACATATGGTACAAGCCATGATGGTGGGTAGTTAGCAACTGCTTTTACTGCAAGTACACCACATGTCTACACATGTGAAAAAGCAGTTCAACTTTTACACTTAAAAATGTGTCATAACCATGTTTGGTTACTTGCACTCGCTGGTGGGCTTGGACTTTTGCAAGAATCGGGGGCCATTAGAGCATTTTTTTCAATTAGAAAAAAGTGTCCAATGCAGGATTCGATCCCAAGTCGTAGTGGTCGAAAACCACCTGTTGTTGTTGTGTCCTGTTTTTTTATTATTATTATTATCTCTAGTACATATGGTACAGGCCATGATGGTGGGTAGTCTGCGACTGTTTTAATTCAAGTGCACCACATGTCTACACATATGAAAAGCAATTCAACTTTTGCATATACAAAAGTGACAGAGCCCTCGTTTGGTTACTTGCACTCGCTAGAATTGCAAGAATTGGTGGCCATTGGAGCATTTTTTATTTAAAAAAAAAGTGCTCAATGCGGGATTTGATCCTGGGTCGCAACTGTCGAAAACCACCTGTTGTTGTTGTTTGTTGCTGACTGAGTGCTTGGTCCAGTTCCTGGCACGGCCAGACCCCACCCATCCTGCTGAGGAGAAATCCATGGCCAGGAATCAGGTACCCGGCTCTTTCCTCAACCCCCAGTTCCCCACGTTCTCTGTTGAGATTGGATGTAATCCAAGACTATTGTAGCCAAACCTCCATGAGCTGAGAACACTCACACTACAAAGAACAGTTTGTATCTCCAAAATAACCATTTTTACCATTTTTTCTGATAAGGCACAATCTGGATTATAGATTATAAACACAAGTTAATAAGACCAAATTCAAATAAATAAATAGTGTGTGATGTTTCAGTAACAGCATTTTTACCATCTTCAGACAAAAGTACTAGTGATTGATAGAAGTGATTCAGTACTTTTGTCTGAAGATGATAACAATGCTGTTACCGAAACATCACACACTATTTATTTTATTGAATTTGGTCTTATTATATTGTGTTTACTATTTTTCCTGCTCTCGTGTAAGAGAACACCTCTCTCTAAAGGACATGTGGCTCAGCTGACCCGGCTGATAGTACCCTGTAAGGGCTCCTAATCCAGGGATACAGGATGAGCAGCGTTTGTACTCCATGTTAGGAGCCGCTGCATATGGCGTTGTTCCTCATGTCAGAGGCGGCCATTTCTTTTGGAGCTAAGTCAGTGGCCTGCCACTGAATAGTGCTCCCAGTCTTAATGACAAAGGCATTCTACTTCACCCAGTCATGAAGATAAGAAAGAAGAAGATAAACAATATGTGTCATTACTCCCATCAAACCAGAGTTGACAAGTGTCTCGAATCTGATGATGGCTGTAACACAGATATTGCTTTATAAATAATTCATGTCTAATTGGCCTTGTTCTTATTGCTTGAAATAGAGCATTGCTCGATGTAAATATTTAAATGTAATTCTACTGTCCTAAAAGCTTATATCCATAGTTTGCATGATTACCATTTGTAAAATTCCACCCTCCAGTGTAGCATATAAAAGCAGAATGATCCAATACAGTATTAGAACTCTAAAGAAGCAGTCTGGTAGATTAAATTGGTGAAACCTCTGGTAGGGTTCACCACTGATGAGCCAAGCCCTCCCAATATTTTTTCATCGCAGTAAGGACAGTAGAAGTTAGATTGATGTGTGTAAGAAAGCATCTTAATGTGTCCATTTGCTGTATATAGATATTGCATTATATTTATAAAGTGTGTTTGGTATCAGCATTGTTACCATCATCAGACCAAAGTACTTTCCATACGTACCATTCAGTACGTTTGTCTGATGATGGTTACAAAGTTGTTACCGAAATGTCGCAGGCTTTATTAATTCGGATTGGGTCTTGTTACCTTGTGTATCCAAATCTATAAGTTGATGGTATCTCAGATAATTTGTAACAGGAATTTCTGGTTTGGATAATCTAGGATAATCCAGTGTTCTTGGGTTTTGTAAATTGAAATTATTGTGCCCTGTGTCTCCTCTGTGTTCTACAAGAGCAGAATTTTCAATTCTATCCCACTTCAGAGCACATTTATGGTTTTCCATCCTTTCTTTTAATGTGGGACAGACATCCAGAACATTAAAAGTAAGGATAAAAACCATAAATGTGCTCTGAAGTGGGATAGAATTGAAAATTCTGCTCTTGTAGAACACAGAAGAGACACAGGACACAATAATCTAAATTTACAAAACCCAAGAACACTAGATTATGAAAAAAAAAAATACTATAAAAGATAATTCAAAGGAGCCTTTTTCATCCAAAAGACATGTGCTTCAATTAATAAAATGGAAGAAAGAGGAAATATAAATCATATTTACAGATATGCGTTTAATTATATTTTCAAAAAAATCCACTTTTAAATCTAAGAAGAATATTTCAAGTTGTCTTAAAAAGCTATTTTTCTTTAACTGTTATCTTGTTTAAACACTTGATAACAGTACTATTTAAGAACTTGCTGTGATATTTTTTCTCATTTATTCTTTTGTCTGATGATGGTGACAATGTTGTTGCCGAAACATCACACACTAATAAATTATTTGGATTAGGTCCTTTTTTCTTGTATGGTTCTTGTTTGTTGTTGTTTTTTATCCCCTCGTGCAACGATTGCAAAAATTCCATGAGCCCATGCTCCTCGAGCTAGATCTCATAAATTGGGGTTTAGGGGTGCAGCTTTTGTTGATCATGGCACCATGATCCAGGCACACTTTGGTGAAGTCTGACTTTCCCTGTATTTTGAGGCTGTTCCTAACATGAAAGCCTTTGCTGCCGACTCTAACATGAGTACAGACACAGCTCCTCCGTATCCCTGGAGAGGGACCCTTGCTGAGGTCCATCAACTGGGTAAATTAAACTCAGCATTTATAAAATGGTCTTTATTCTCTTCTAATAATGCTGCTGTTGGTCTGCGACTGCTTTTTTGTCAGAGTTATTCTGATTGTTTCACAGCTGGCCTTCATATCTGAATATCTTTCATATCTTCACTTTGGAACATTCAGGGAATGTCTTGGTGTTTTTTGCCTTTGAATTAAAGAAACTTAGCTGGGTTTTACTGTAGATTAAAAATGAAAAGACAATTTTGCGCTATTTTATTTATATTTATATAATGGGGAGGTTTAGAAGTTTTTTCCTTCATCTGATCAAAATTACAAAGCTATTGAGGGATTAGTTAATAATATATTTTAGATATTTTACATAGTTACCTGTAAACTTGTGTAAATATCAAATGAACTCAATATAAAATACAACAGAAGCATTAACTAAATCAATAGTTTCGTAATGTTTAGCAGGTCAAGGAAAATATTCTGAAAGCTCCTCATATGAATTGAAGTAGATAGCGTAAAAATGTGTTTTGATATACAAGGTTGTCCCAGAAGATTGTAAACACTTATTATACAAGATATATGTGTTTAGGTACTTTTGGGACAACCTTGTAACTGTGGTTATATACAGTAGAACCTTCCTGTAAAGGACAACCCCTAATTGCAAAGCCAAAGTGTCCTTTAGGGAGAGGTGTCCTCTTACTGGAGGGTTGCAAAATTATAAAAATGTTAATTTTGCAAATAAAAATATTTTTGTAGAGAGGGGTGTCTCTTCTAATGTAATATGTTCTACTGTATTGGTGATAAAAACTGTCCTTTGTAGAGAGGTGTCCTCTAGTGAGTGTGTCCTCTCATGGAGATTTTCTACTGTATTGGTGATGGAAACTTTCCTTTGTAGAGAGGTGTCCTTTAGCAGGAGTGTTCTCTCATGGAGTATGTTCTACTGTATTCGTGATGAAAACTTTCCTTTGTAGAGAGGTGTCCTCTAGTGTGAGTGTCCTCTCATGGAGTATGTTCTACTGTATTGGTGATGAAAACTTTCCTTTGTAGAGAGGTGTCCTCTAATAAGTGTGTCCTCTCATGGAGTATGTTCTACTGTATTGGTGATGAAAATTGTCCTTTGTAGAGAGGTGTCCTCTAGTGTGAGTGACCTCTCATGGAGTATGTTCTACTGTATTGGTGATGAAAACTGTCCTTTGTAGAGAGGTGTCCTCTAGTGTGAGTGTCCTCTCATGGAGTATGTTCTACTGTATTGGTGATAAAAACTGTCCTTTGTAGAGAGGTGTCCTCTAGTGTGAATGACCTCTCATGGAGTATGTTCTACTGTATTGGTGATGAAAATTGTCCTTTGTAGAGAGGTGTCCTCTAGCGGAAGTGTCCTTTTCTGGAGTATGTTCTACTGTATATGTATGTTCTGTGCTGTGCAGAAACTGTTGCTGCGCCACCTGAACATCCTGCTGGGATACAGCCCCACAGAGAAAGGTTTCTATCTCCCGCCCCACAAACTGAGGTGGGTGGGTCGTTGACTTGGTTCTCTGTTCTCCTGTTTGACCTGGGTGCTGTGTGATGACAGGGCTTCTCCTGTCTTCAGTTCCTTCCTCATCTGTATGCCCAAGGTACAGACAGATTCTCTCTTGTCACTCATCTAATCTGAAGTGTACTGGTTCCCAATGGTGACTGCTTTCACTCTAAGTGCTTCACCACATGGCTGTCAGGGTCATCAGGGTATCAAGCTGGTAGAGCTTGTTGATGGTGTCTGATAGGGATGAGTCTCTTCTTCTTTCTTATCTCCACTCAACAATCATATCAGGGTATCAAGCTGGTAGAGCTTGTTGATGGTGTCTGCTGGGGATGTGTCTCTTCTTCTTTCTTATCTCCACTCAACAATCATATCAGGGTATCAAGCTGGTAGAGCTTGTTGATGGTGTCTGCTGGGGATGTGTCTCTTCTTCTTTCTTATCTCCACTCAACAATCATATCAGGGTATCAAGCTGGTAGAGCTTGTTGATGGTGTCTGCTGGGGATGTGTCTCTTCTTCTTTCTTATCTCCACTCAACAATCATATCAGGGTATCAAGCTTGTAGAGCTTGTTGATGGTGTCTGCTGGGGATGTGTCTCTTCTTCCTTCTCATCTCCACTCAACAATCATATTAGGTTATCAAGCTGGTAGAGCTTGTTGATGGTGTCTACTGGGGATGTTTTTCTTCTTCTTTCTTATCTCCTCTCAACAATCATATTAGGTTATCAAGCTTGTAGAGCTTGTTAATGGTGTCTGCTGGGGATGTGTCTCTTCTTTCTTATCTCCACTCAACAATCATATTAGGATATCAAGCTTGTAGAACTTGTTGATGGTGTCTGCTAGGGATGTGGCTCTACTTCTTTCTTATCTCCACTCAATCATATTAGGATATCAAGCTTGTAGAGCTTGTTGATATTGTGGGCGAAGTAGTGTTTCTGCCTTTGTCATTAAGACTGGGAGCATAACTCAGTGGCAGGCCAACTTAGCTCCCAAAGAAATGGCCACCTCTGACATAAGGAACAGATGCCATGTGAAGCTGCTTTTAACATGGAGTACAGATTATCTTGTATCCATGGATCAGGAGCATAGTACCCTGTAAGGTACTATCAGCCAAGCCAGCTGAGCCCAGGTTTTTAAACGAGCTTGTTACTGCTCCCCTCCTCCTTTTTCATCTAGGCTTGGGCCGGCAAAGGTGGAGTTGTTGATTTAAGACAACAATGCCCTGTTGTTTCTTATCCCCTTGTGCAAAAATTACACAAATTCCATGAGTTCATGCTCCTAGAGCTATTTTATGATAAGCAGCAGCCTCTCCCAAAGGTCGTGTTTAGTACATCTAACACAAGCTAAAATGTGTTCTGGAGCTGCAATGCCAAGATACATTTTGGCCAAGTGACCTTATCTCTACATAAAATGTAGAAAGCAGTTTATTGTTGCTCTTACAGAATGTAACAGCCTTATTTGTTCAATTTCCCACTCAAAGGTGGGGTTGAAATTTTGTAAGAATCGAGGGGATATTAAAGTAACCTTTTTTTGTTTTTTGAAGAGCAATTGACCAATGCAGTTTGTGATCCTGGGTTCATGGCTGTCAGAAATAGATGGTTTATCTGAAGTATTCCAATAGTAAACAAACCTCAAATTTTAATTTAAAATAAAATTTTGGGATTGTGTCAATTTCTTTTATTCAAAAAAAAAAAAAGTGAACCTCTTTTTTTCCAGTTTTAAAATAAAATACAGTTAAACCTGTCTATAGCGCCCCCCTCTAAATAGCGCCTTCCGGTCTATAGAACCCGATTATAAACATTAATATGTCAAAATTTTACATTGAAAGTGACCTGTCTATAGCACCCCCTCTCTATAGCACCCTATTCTGGTGAGTCCCAAGAGGGGGCGCTATAGCCAGGTTTAACTGTAATTTGATGCAATCAAAACTTTTTGTCTTTCATCCATAT
Source organism: Cordylochernes scorpioides (assembly GCA_030710605.1). Lineage (NCBI taxonomy): Eukaryota > Metazoa > Arthropoda > Arachnida > Pseudoscorpiones > Chernetidae > Cordylochernes > Cordylochernes scorpioides. The sequence continues at coordinate 60,365,612 of CP092865.1, read as the reverse complement.
AATATAAAGCACATATAAGTGGGTCTTATTTCAAATCCTATAGGTTGTGTTGACATTTAGGTGTTTGAGGAAGTCAATAAACAGAAAAACTTTGATAAACTCTATTGGTTCATTCCAGTTCAGAATTAACCATTAAAAGTAATTGCTATACATGCCCCATTCTTGGTGGATAGACTTGAAAACCTTTTTGTATTATCCCTAGTACATGTGGTACAAGCCATAATAATCATGGTGGGTAGTTAGCAACTGCTTTTACTGTAAGTGCACCACATGTCTACATATGTGAAAAGCAGTTTGACTATTACACTTACAAATATGCCAAAGCCCCGTTTGTTCACTTGCACTCACTGGTAGGGTTGGACTTTTTCAAGAATCGAGGGTCATTGGAGCATTTTTTTTTTAATTATAAAAACAGTGCCCAATGCGGGATTCAATCCCGGATCGTAGCGTTCAAATACCAATGGTTTAGACCACCCTTCCACTAACCCCAAAAAACCTTTTAAAATAGATAAGACACTATTTGTAGATTATATATTTGAACTACAAGGTATAATAAGACCAAATAATTTAATAGTATGTAACATTTCAGTAACAGCGTTGTCTGTTATCTAATGATGGTACAATGCTGTTACCGAAATGTCACACACTATAAATTTTTTGGTCTTGGTACTTTGTACCTTTTAAAGCAGATTTCCAAGTAGACACTATATATCATCCAAAGTTCAACCGACAATAACAACAGTGTTTTCAAACTATATTGATAAAATAGGTATTACACAGATTATCATTAATTTATCATATTGTTAGAGGAGTCGGGCGTTGCCCGGGAAATTCGGCTAGTATATATATATAGTAGAGTAGAACCTTCCTCTAGCGGACACCTCTTTACAAAGGACAGTTTTTATTTTCAAAATTACCATTTTTACTATTTAGCAACTCTCTGGTAAGAGGACACCTCTCCCTAAAAGACACTTTGTCTCTGTAACTAGGTGTTGTCCTTTACAGGGAGGTAGTTCTACTGTAGCAACTCTCCGGTAAGAGGACACCTCTCCCTAAAGGATACTTTGGCTCTGCAATTAGGTGTTGTCCTTTACAGGGAGGTAGTTCTACTGTAGCAACTCTCCGGTAAGAGGACACCTCTCCCTAAAGGATACTTTGGCTCTGCAATTAGGTGTTGTCCTTTACAGGGAGGTAGTTCTACTGTAGCAACTCTCTGGTAAGAGGACACCTCTCCCTAAAGGATACTTTGGCTCTGCAATTAGGTGTTGTCCTTCACAGGGAGGTAGTTCTACTGTAGCAACTCTCTGGTAAGAGGACACCTCTCCCTAAAGGATACTTTGGCTCTGCAATTAGGTGTTGTCCTTTACAGGGAGGTAGTTCTACTGTAGCAACTCTCTGGTAAGAGGACACCTCACCCTAAAGGATACTTTGGCTCTGCAATTAGGTGTTGTCCTTTACAGGGAGGTAGTTCTACTGTAGCAACTCTCTGGTAAGAGGACACCTCACCCTAAAGGATACTTTGGCTCTGCAATTAGGTGTTGTCCTTCACAGGGAGGTAGTTCTACTGTAGCAACTCTCTGGTAAGAGGACACCTCACCCTAAAGGATACTTTGGCTCTGCAATTAGGTGTTGTCCTTTACAGGGAGGTTCTACTGCATATATATAACAGTTGACAGCTGCCAACTTATTCTTGTCCGGTATAGGTTCTCTCTGCCCCCATTGTGACACAGCCACCATTCAGCTAGGTAGTTAGACTGGTGTGTGGCCAGGTCCTGGATTGTAACTTCAAGATAGGCACCATCCTCCTGGCCACCTGCCTCCCACTCCTGGTGTACTGCCCCTCAGGCAGCAGGGCGGGGCAGTGGGGCAACCAGACCTTGTGGCTGCTGTCTGGTCCCTTCCGCAAGGCCTGGCTTCTCGCTGTCATTGTCATCCTCTATAAGGTGAGTCTTTGGTGGGAGGAATATCTCTAATGTACTGGCTGGAAGGTATCAGGGAATGGATAGTCTTCTTCTTTCTTTCTTTTCTTGTATTGTCTTCTTCTTTCTTATCTCCTTTCAATCATATTAAGGTATCAAGCCTGTAGAACTTGTCGATGGTGTCTGGGTGAAGTAGAATGTGTCTGTATTTGTCATCCTCTATAAGGTGGGTTGTTGTTGTGGGAACAGTAAAATATCTAATGTACTGGCTGGAAGAGGAACCAAGGAATAGATAGTCTTCTTCTTCTTTCTTATCTCCACTCAATCATATTAAGGTATCTAGCTTGTAGATTTGTTGATGTTGTCTGTGCTGGGAATGAGTCTCTTCTTTCTTATCTCCACTCAATCATATCAGGGTATTGCGCCTGTAGAGCTTGTTGATGGTGTCTGGGTGAAGTATAATGTGTCTGTATTTATCATCCTCTATAAGGTGGGTCATTGGTGAGTGGATGGTTGTTGGGAGAACAGTAAAATATCTAATGTACTGGCTGGAAGGGATCAAGGAATAGATAGTCTTCTTCTTTTTTATCTCCACTTAATCATATTAATGTACCAAGCTTGTAGAGCTTGTTGATGGTGTGGGTGAAGTAGAATGTGTCTGTCTTTGTCATTAAGATTGGTAGAACTACTCAGTAGCACAGGCCGACTTAGCTCCAATATGAAATGACCGCCTCTGACATGAGGAACAGACGCCATGTGCAGCTGCTCCTAACATGGAGTACAGACTCATCCTGTATCCCTGGATCAGGAGCCCTTACAGGGTACTATCAGCCAGGCCAGCTGAGCCCAGATTTTTTAGTGAACTTGTTACTGCTCCCCCTCCTCCTTTTTCATCCGGGCTTGGGCCGGCAAAGGCGGAGTTAGATAGTGTTGGTCACTAGCAGATCAAATTGGAGAATATGTGTTACCAAAAGTACGTAGAACTCACCTTGATGGACAATAACAACATCAATGGGTGATTCACTTTGGAGTTTTTCTCTGAAATGGAATAAATTTGTTCATTCACACAAAACTTTTGATGATCATGTAAGAGTTGATAAAAAATATGGAAATGACAAGAGGAAAAAAATCCATTCTTCAATTATCTGCTGCATCCAATAAGATTCAGTGGGTCCTGGAATTGTATCCAGTTACATTCAACAGTAATTCCTGGGCCTATGTCACTGTACTATGGCTTAAGAAATGCCATAGCTGAATAATGTGCTGTTATTTATTCTTCAGTTATTTGGTGAGATTCAGTTATAGGTGATATGGTGCAGTAATTCTTGAGCCTTTGTACTATACCCAAGTTTAAGGTGCTTTAGCTGCTCAGGAATATACTGCGGTAACTGCACGCTACAAAATCTGTTGTAATTCATAGTGCTAGGTGTACACAGTCTTCCATAGAAAACAAATCCTTGCAGTAAAGGAGCTAGGTGTGGCTGTGTGTGCAGTATGACTACGACAGCATGCCTTTCTCCAAGCAGGTGGTGATGTTGGTGCACACCATCCTCAACACCCTCTCCTGCCACCACCACCACTGCCGCCAGGTCCCTGCAGCCCCTGCTACCACCAGCCCCATCCCCTCTCGCTCCAGGGACCTCAGTGCCACATCTGTGGAGCTGGAGAACATCCACGAGCCCCCAGAGGTGCTGGTGTCGGCCGCAGCACCTCCCAAGCTCCCTGCAGAGGAGAGCCCCAGCAGCGAGGAACTGGAAGCCATCCCGGAGAGTCCCAAGTCAGAACCAGAGGATAGCTCCATTGTGGAGAAGTCCAACCAGGAATCCATGGAGAAAGTGCGACGGACAGATTCCTGCCCTCCAGAATACGGGGAGGCTGATGAAATCCTAACAGTCACCTACGATTCCTCTGCCCATTCCTCTGAGGTCCACATAACTTCAGAGGAGCCCAAGAGAGAGCCATCTCCAGAAGCGGCCAAGAAGCCAGCAGAGAGGCCCCCGGAGCCCCCACCTGCTCCCATATTCCCCTATATCTCCAAACCCAGCCTGGAGCGACTGCTACCCATTGGACCCCTGCCTCCTCGCAGACACCTCCAGGAGTGCTGCTACGAGTCGGACAAGGCTGTTCAGACTATGGAGACCATGCTGGGGATGGAGATTCCGGCACTGGAGAGACTGCTCCCCGTGGGGCCCATGCCTTCCCGCTCCACCACCCCCTCCCCCTGCACCCCAGCTTCCCACAAGGCCAAGTGGACCCTGCAAGACATCCCTCTGGAGTCCCCTGTCCACCACAGGTGAGCACCATAGAAAGGATCAAACCTGCCCACCACAGGTGAGCACCATAGAAAGGATCAAACCTGTCCACCACAGGTGAGCACCATAGAAAGGATCAAACCTGTCCACCACAGGTGAGCACCATAGAAAGGATCAAACCTGCCCACCACAGGTGAGCACCATAGAAAGGATCAAACCTGTCCACCACAGGTGAGCACCATAGAAAGGATCAAACCTGTCCACCACAGGTGAGCACCATAGAAAGGATCAAACCTGTCCACCACAGGTGAGCACCATAGAAAGGATCAAACCTGTCCACCACAGGTGAGCACCATATAAAGGATCAAACCTGTCCACCACAGGTGAGCACCATAGAAAGGATCAAACCTGTCCACCACAGGTGAGCACCATAGAAAGGATCAAACCTGCCCACCACAGGTGAGCACCATAGAAAGGATCAAACCTGTCCACCACAGGTGAGCACCATAGAAAGGATCAAACCTGTCCACCACAGGTGAGCACCATAGAAAGGATCAAACCTATCCACCACAGGTGAGCACCATAGAAAGGATCAAACCTGTCCACCACAGGTGAGCACCATATAAAGGATCAAACCTGTCCACCACAGGTGAGCACCATAGAAAGGATCAAACCTGTCCACCACAGGTGAGCACCATAGAAAGGATCAAACCTGTCCACCACAGGTGAGCACCATAGAAAGGACCAAACCTGTCCACCACAGGTGAGCACCATAGAAAGGATCAAACCTGTCCACCACAGGTGAGCACCATAGAAAGGACCAAACCTGTCCACCACAGGTGAGCACCATAGAAAGGACCAAACCTGTCCACCACAGGTGAGCACCATAGAAAGGACCAAACCTGTCCACCACAGGTGAGCACCATAGAAAGGACCAAACCTGTCCACCACAGGTGAGCACCATAGAAAGGACCAAACCTGTCCACCACAGGTGAGCACCATAGAAAGGACCAAACCTGTCCACCACAGGTGAGCACCATAGAAAGGACCAAACCTGTCCACCACAGGTGAGCACCATAGAAAGGACCAAACCTGTCCACCACAGGTGAGCACCATAGAAAGGATCAAACCTGTCCACCACAGGTGAGCACCATAGAAAGGACCAAACCTGTCCACCACAGGTGAGCACCATAGAAAGGACCAAACCTGTCCACCACAGGTGAGCACCATAGAAAGGACCAAACCTGTCCACCACAGGTGAGCACCATAGAAAGGATCAAACCTGTCCACCACAGGTGAGCACCATAGAAAGGATCAAACCTGTCCACCACAGGTGAGCACCATAGAAAGGACCAAACCTGTCCACCACAGGTGAGCACCATAGAAAGGACCAAACCTGTCCACCACAGGTGAGCACCATAGAAAGGATCAAACCTGTCCACCACAGGTGAGCACCATAGAAAGGATCAAACCTGTCCATCACAGGTGAGCACCATAGAAAAGATCAAACCTGTCCACCACAGGTGAGCACCATAGAAAGGACCAAACCTGTCCACCACAGGTGAGCACCATAGAAAGGATCAAACCTGTCCACCACAGGTGAGCACCATAGAAAGGATCAAACCTGTCCACCACAGGTGAGCACCATATAAAGGATCAAACCTGTCCACCACAGGTGAGCACCATATAAAGGATCTAACCTGTCCACCACAGGTGAGCACCATAGAAAGGATCAAACCTGTCCACCACAGGTGAGCACCATAGAAAGGATCAAACCTGTCCACCACAGGTGAGCACCATATAAAGGATCAAACCAGTCCACCACAGGTGAGCACCATAGAAAGGACCAAACCTGTCCACCACAGGTGAGCACCATAGAAAGGATCAAACCTGTCCACCACAGGTGAGCACCATAGAAAGGATCAAACCTGTTTTAATGTCCATCCATACAGAGAGCAAAACAACAACTCACCCGTGCTGGCAAGGTCACGCTCCGCTGCGTCACGTGGGAAAACATACGTAGATGTTTTCTTACATGTTCTCAGCACATCCCCCTTTTTAAGACTTGAAATATATATATATTCATTACAAACTTTAAATGCATAATATAATTAATAATGAAGGCGATCCACAGGTTTAACAATTCGTCCACTCCGGGTTCTTATCTGGCCGTCTTCTGAGTCGTTAGAGGGATAATCCACAACTGGGGTCTTTTCATTTTCAACCAGTTCCTCCCCCGAAAAGGTCGGCGTCGATGGGTCGGCTGGATATTGCACTGTATCTCCTTTTCGTAGATGGAACCTGTTTCGACGTAAAGTCCCAACTGGAGTATCAACCATATATGACCTTGGTGCTGATGCTTTCTGCCTTACAATCCCCCAGGTTCGCATATCTGTAATCCAAACCGTGTCACCTTTGATAGCTCCTCCATGTCCGTAGCTCCGCAGCGTCGATCATATCTGGATTTCATATCCTTTCTCCTTCTCCCCTCCTTTCTTTTCAGGGTCTGAGAGTCCACCAACCTTGGATTAAGATTCTCTGGTGCAATTGGCAAGGTCGTTTGGAGTTTACGTCTCATGAGAAGCTCAGCAGGGCTGTAACCGTTCTCCAAAGGGGTCGATCGATACTCCAGGAGTCCAAGCGATGGGTCTTGATTTTTCTTGAGGATCAACTTAGCAATTTTCACACCTGCTTCTGCCATGCCATTGCTCTGCGGGAATCGAGGACTTGAAGTGACATGTGTGAATCCATACTGCCTTGCGAAACTTGCAAATTCACGAGCAGCTCCAAATTGCGTCCCATTATCGCTTACAACAGTTTCTGGTATTCCTTGTCGGGCAAATATGGATTTGCAACTACGCACCACCACATTGGCTGTGAGCCGATCCAGCTGAACCACTTCAGGAAATCGAGAATAATAGTCAATGACGACTAGATACCACTTATTCTCGAACTTGAACAAATCCATTCCAATCTTTTGCCACGGTCGTGTAGGAAAGTTGGTTGGTATCAAAGGTTCATGTTTTGAGACGGCTTCCTGGATACAGACACTGCACTTTCTGACCGTTTCCGCTATCTCCTCCGAAATTCCAGGCCACCATACCGTCTCACGTGCGCGAAGTCTTGTTTTTGTAATCCCGAAGTGCCCAGCGTGCAACTTATCTAGGATCTCCAGTTTCATACTTGCTGGAATAACAAGACGACAGCCACGCATCAGTAGTCCATTTTGAACGCCGAGTTCATCCTTGACATGCCAATAAGAGAGCAGAGCCTGTGACATCTTCTTCTTATCTGGCCAGCCTTGCTCAAGGTAGTTGACTACTGCTTTCAGGGTCGTATCTTCTTGTTGAGCTTCAAAAATCTTCGTCAACATCTCGTCTTTGTCGGTTATACTCGAGAGAACTGCATTTATATGCGCTGAGGTTTGCCGTTCGTTTTCACCTCCCTCGGTTGTAAGAAGTGGTTGTCTGGATAATGCATCGGCGTCGAGCAGCTCCTTTCCAGGGATATGCACTATTTCGAATCCAAACCTCATCATACGCATTCGGAAACGTTGCAGTCTTGGGGTCAGCGAACTCAATTCTTTCGTCGAAAATAGAGGAATGAGAGGCTTATGGTCGGTCTCAATTCGGAAACGCTTTCCAAGCAGGAAATCTTGAAAACGTTCACAGGCCCATGTAATTGCAAGAGCCTCTTTCTCGATCTGAGCATATCGTTTTTCGGTAGGTGTCATATTTCTAGAAGAATAAGCAACAGGTCGCCAGATTCCATTCTTACCTTCTTGCTTCAGTACCCCTCCCAAGCCGTATGAAGATGCGTCGGATGACACCATAGTTGGTTTCCTGATGTCGTATGCTGCCAAGATGGGTTGAGTCGTGAGCAATTCTTTCAACTTTCGGAATGCTCGCTCCTGGCTGCAATCCCAAACGAAGTCTTGACCTTTCACCAACAACTGGTTCAGTGGAGCCACAATTTCAGATAAATTTTCCACAAAGCGTCCCAGATGGTTCACCATGCCAAGAAATCTTCTTACGCCATGAACATCGGTCGGAGCAGGCATCTTCGCCACTGCTTCGATTTTCGCTGGATCTGGTCGGATACCGTCTTCATCCAGTATGTGCCCAAGAAAATTAATTCTTGGCACGCCGAAGACACACTTGGCCTTGTTTAGTGTAACTTTCGCCTCTTTCAGTTTTCGGAGCACTAAACGAAGAATTCGATCGTGAGTCTTGGAGTCGGAGGCAAATATCAGGATATCGTCCAGGTAACACATTACACCGTCCATGCCTTGCAAGATTATTGACATAACTCTCTGAAAATACACTGGGGCGAGTGAGATTCCAAATGGCATTCTGCAGTATTTATATCTCCCAAAAGGAGTGATGAAGGTCATTGAATGCTGGCAGTCCGGGCTCAACGGAATCTGGTGAAAGCCACTGTTCGCGTCCAGTTTCGAAAAGAATCTTGCTTCCCCCAGTTGCCCCAGCATGTGCTCCACCACTGGCATGGGATGCACTTCGCGCTGTACATGTTCGTTCAGCCTTGAGAGATCCACACAGAGTCGTATGTCGCCATTCGGTTTACCAGCAATCACAGTCGGTGCACACCATTCAGTCGCAACGTTAACTTGTGCTATGATTCCCGCCTTCTCGAGCTCTTCCAATCTTGTTTTGAGCTTTTCCATCAAAGGTATTGGTACCCGTCGAGGAGTATGCACAGCATATGGTTTTGCTCCAGGTTTCAATTTGATTTCGTAAGGGTTTCCGATCTGTCCCAGTCCTTCAAATACTTCAGGGAATTCCTTGATCGGGTTAATTCTCGTCGCAACCACTTCAATTCGCCTCGCCAGGTTCAAGAGCTCACATGCCCGGCGACTCAGAAGAGGTTCACTCAAACGACGAATGACATGAATCTTCTCCTTGATTTCATAATTGCCATTTCGCAGCGTTGATATAAACATACCCACAGTCTGAAGTTCGGAGAATTCAGCAGCTCTCTAAGGTTGATATCACTTTCCACTAGTCGTTGCTGTCCCATTATCTTCTTGAAGAGACACAGAGGAACACATGTAACATCCGCCTGGGAGTCGAGCTTGAACTTCACCTTTTTCCCGTTCACTTGGATTTCTGCTGTCCATCGCCTCCTGCACTCGCCTTCATCATCATCGAGATTAGATGAATCCTCCACAGCTGAGACCTCCAGGAGAAAACCAATTTTTTTCTTCATCAAGTTCAGAAACAGCTTTGACTTCCGCAGTCTTCGCCTGCTTATCTGGGCAGCAATTTGCAAAATGGCCTGTTTTTGAACACAGGTTACATTTTTGTCCTTCAGCACGGCAAGCCTGTCCTTCCCTGTGGGTGAAACCTCCGCATTTTGGACATCGTGATCTTGTTTTGGCTGACTTCTCCTTCTTCCTCGAAGGTTGCTGTTGTTGTTTCGGTGATTGTTTTTTCGAGTTGAACTTCACCTGATTGACCTTTTGGCTTGTTGAGGGACGCTGCAGGTCGACTTGCTGCTGTCGAACGGCTTCCTGCTGTCGAACCATTTTCACCGCCTTTTCCAAAGTCAGTTCGCTGTCCAACTGCATTCTTTCAGATAAAGCTTTGTCCCTCACTCCAACCACTATTCGGTCACGGATCAACTGCTCATGAAGACCCTCAAATTCGCAACTATCAGCCAATTTGTACAATGAAGTGATGAATTCGTCCACTGGCTCCCGATCCTCTTGGATTCTTGAATTAAATTTCGCACGTTCGTAGATAATATTCTTTCTGACACAGAAGTGGCTGTCGAACGCCTTGAGGACGGAATCAATTTTCGTTGCCTCTTCCTCCTTTTCGAACTTGAAGGTCCTGAATATATCATCCGCGCGGTCACCCATCAAGTACATGAACAAATCGATCTTGTCCGCCTCCTCTTTCTTCTTCATTCCACTGACCACGAGGTATCGTTCGAATCTCTTCCTCCATTTGGGCCATTCGTTGGGAGTCGAGAAGTCGAAAGTTTCTGGAGGTTGAATCTGAGCCATGTTGAATTATCTTCCAAAGTACACAAAAATCGATATTTTGCGATATACGGGTTCGTACTTTATCCAGTTATCGCTGCCACCATGTTTTAATGTCCATCCATACAGAGTTCAAAATAACAACTGACTCGTGCTGGCAAGGTCACGCTCCGCTGCGTCACGTGGGAAAACATACGTAGATGTTTTCTTACATGTTCTCAGCACAAAACCTGTCCACCACAGGTGAGCACCATAGAAAGGATCAAACCTGTCCACCACAGGTGAGCACCATAGAAAAGATCAAACCTGTCCACCACAGGTGAGCACCATAGAAAGGATCAAACCTGTCCACCACAGGTGAGCACCATAGAAAGGATCAAACCTGTCCACCACAGGTGAGCACCATAGAAAGGATCAAACCTGTCCACCACAGGTGAGCACCATATAAAGGATCAAACCTGTCCACCACAGGTGAGCACCATATAAAGGATCTAACCTGTCCACCACAGGTGAGCACCATAGAAAGGATCAAACCTGTCCACCACAGGTGAGCACCATAGAAAGGATCAAACCTGTCCACCACAGGTGAGCACCATATAAAGGATCAAACCTGTCCACCACAGGTGAGCACCATAGAAAGGACCAAACCTGTCCACCACAGGTGAGCACCATAGAAAGGATCAAACCTGTCCACCACAGGTGAGCACCATAGAAAGGATCAAACCTGTCCACCACAGGTGAGCACCATAGAAAGGATCAAACCTGTCCACCACAGGTGAGCACCATAGAAAGGATCAAACCTGTCCACCACAGGTGAGCACCATATAAAGGATCAAACCTGTCCACCACAGGTGAGCACCATAGAAAGGACCAAACCTGTCCACCACAGGTGAGCACCATAGAAAGGATCAAACCTGTCCACCACAGGTGAGCACCATAGAAAGAACCAAACCTGTCCACCACAGGTGACAGCCATAGAAAGGATGAAACCTGTCCACCACAGGTGAGCACCATAGAAAGGATCAAACCTGTCCACCACAGGTGAGCACCATAGAAAGGATCAAACCTGTCCACCACAGGTGAGCACCATAGAAAGAACCAAACCTGTCCACCACAGGTGAGCACCATATAAAGGATCAAACCTGTCCACCACAGGTGAGCACCATAGAAAGGACCAAACCTGTCCACCACAGGTGAGCACCATAGAAAGGATCAAACCTGTCCATAGGTAGGATCAAACCTGTCCACCACAGGTGAGCACCATATAAAGGATCAAACCTGTCCACCACAGGTGAGCACCATATAAAGGATCTAACCTGTCCACCACAGGTGAGCACCATAGAAAGGATCAAACCTGTCCACCACAGGTGAGCACCATAGAAAGGATCAAACCTGTCCACCACAGGTGAGCACCATATAAAGGATCAAACCTGTCCACCACAGGTGAGCACCATAGAAAGGACCAAACCTGTCCACCACAGGTGAGCACCATAGAAAGGATCAAACCTGTCCACCACAGGTGAGCACCATAGAAAGGATCAAACCTGTCCACCACAGGTGAGCACCATAGAAAGGACCAAACCTGTCCACCACAGGTGACAGCCATAGAAAGGATGAAACCTGTCCACCACAGGTGAGCACCATAGAAAGGATCAAACCTGTCCACCACAGGTGAGCACCATAGAAAGGATCAAACCTGTCCACCACAGGTGAGCACCATAGAAAGAACCAAACCTGTCCACCACAGGTGAGCACCATATAAAGGATCAAACCTGTCCACCACAGGTGAGCACCATAGAAAGGACCAAACCTGTCCACCACAGGTGAGCACCATAGAAAGGACCAAACCTGTCCACCACAGGTGAGCACCATAGAAAGGATCAAACCTGTCCACCACAGGTGAGCACCATAGAAAGGATCAAATATGTTTGAATTCTTGTGTTCTCTCTCTCTCTCTCTCTCTTCACGATATAACAGCCTCGGAGATGGCAACCAAATAGACTTTATTCATTCATTCATATATATTGTAGCGTGCTCTACCCCTCTTAACGCTTCCTTACTGTGGCTGACCCTTTGGCCTTCCCTACACTACCACTTGAGAGCCACGCCACCACGTGAAACTCCCCTAACCTCTAGCAGTATCCGTCAGCCTTACCACGGGTGGGGGGACAGTCAGGACTGACCAGAGGCGCAGCGATGTGTTGTCGGAAAGAGAGTCACGACCGCACAACGCCGAAGAACAAAGGGAATTTATTAAAACACTTTATCTACATTATAAATGGTCGCAATGATGAGGCCGGAGGAGGAATCATGCACAGAACCATTTATTACAGGGGATGACGAAGGAACAGGACCAACAACAGAGTCAGAGCAGAGAAACGCCGCATGAATCCATGGCGCCACCTATTGGCCACTTTTAGAACTATTTTCTAACGCCATGCATGCCACACTGCCCCCCAATCAAACCTGATCGTCCCGATCAGGTCCACTCTGATTGCTCTCCCTGGAAGAGTGCCAACCGGCTCAAATGGACGACCCTTGGTTTTGCTTTCGAACTTCGCTGGATGCGGTAGACCAAGTCGTTGATTCTCTTGACGACCTTGTAGGGTCCTACCCACATTGGTGTTAACTTTGGGGAGAGCCCTCTCTTTCTCTTTGGATTAAACATCCATACCAGATCATTCTCTTTGAATCCTTCATGGTTTGCTTTTAGATCGTAGTGAGTCTTCATCCGGTGACTTGCTAGCTGGATTTTTTCCCTAACCAATTTATGAGTTTCCGACAGCACACCTCTCAGTTCGCCCACATAACTGGTCACCTCTACTGGTGGTCCTCCAGGGGTGCCAAATTCTAAGTCACAAGGGAGTCGTAGCTCTCGTCCGAACATAACCTTGGCCGGTGTTTGACCCGTTGTTTCGTGAATGGCCGCTCGGTACGCCATGAGGAACAGTGGCAGTCTACGGTCCCAGTCCCTTTGATTCTGCTCCACAACCTTGGATAGGTGCTCCACCATGGTCTTGTTGAACCTTTCCACCATTCCATCCGACTGTGGATGCAGGGGAATAGTCCTTGTTTTCCAGATTCCCAATACCTGGCACAATTCTCGGAATATTCCCGATTCAAAGTTCCGCCCCTGATCTGAGTGCAGTTCTAATGGCACACCAAATCGGCAGATAAGGTTGTCTACAAGAACCCTTGCGACCGTAGCAGCCTCCTGATTAGGAATCGCGTAGACCTCGGGCCACTTCGTAAAGTAGTCCATAGCGACCAAGAGGTACTTGTTTCCATCCTCTGTGACTGGAAATGGGCCAGCCACATCAATTGCGATCCTTTCGAAAGGCGCTCCCACGTTGTATTCTCTCATTTTTCCTCTGGACCTAGTTTGTGGGCCTTTGCTGGCAGCACATGTGGTACATCGCCTGCACCAATTTTCCACGTCCTCCCGGCAATATACCCAGTAGAACCTCTCTCTAACCTTTCTCAAGGTTTTCGTCACGCCAAAGTGAGATCCCGAGGCTCCACTGTGCACCTCCCGCAGGACACCAGGAATTTTAACCTCCGGGACCACTAGCTGCATTTTTGTGCTCCTCCCATCAGCACTTTCCCACACTCTCTTCAGCAGTCCGTTCTCAACCCTCAAGGAGTCCCACTGTGCCCATAATGCCTTAAGTGCTGGGCTCTTATCCGATATGATCTCCCAGCTAGGTCTTAGGTTTCCGTTTTCCTTTAATTCCAAAATTGGACCGATATTCAAGTCTTGTTGCTGGCTGGCTCTGCAGCTTGCAGGGGTCCACTCGTCGCTCAGTACCACAGTCGTCCCTCTCGATGTCGCCTCGCTCTCATTTTTATCAATTTTTTCGCAATGCTTGCAACTTCCGCAAGGTCTTCTGGACAGCGCATCCGCATTGTGATGTCTTTTCCCAGGCCGGTGTCTAATTTGAAAATGGTATTGCTGCAGCTTTTCCAACCATCTCGCCACCTGGCCTTCAGGATTTTTCATCTGTAGTAGCCATGTGAGTGCGGCATGATCGGTCCTAACCAAGAAATCTTGCCCATATAGATACCTGTGGAAATGTTCCACTGATCTGACTATGGCCAAGAGCTCCCTTCTTGTAGCGCAGTAGTTTCGCTCAGGTTTGGTTAGGATTTTGCTGTAATATTCGATCACTCGCTCTTCTCCATCTTGAACCTGAGACAGAACGGCTCCAATACCGCTGTTACTGGCATCTGTGTCCAGTACAAATCTCATCCCAGGTTGGGGATACACCAGAACTGGACTGGAGCATAGGCCGCCTTTCAAGGTCACGAATGCGTTCTCACAATCCTGATTCCAGTGAAAGGTCGATTTCGCCTCTGTCAATCTGTGCAACGGGGCAGCAATGTCTGCAAATCCCTCTACGAACCGTCTGTAGTATGTGCAGAGTCCAAGGAAACTTCGCAGTTCGTGCTTGTCCTTTGGTTTGGGCCAATCCCTGATAGCAAGGATCTTGCTCTCGCTTGTCTGGATCCCCTTCGCAGACACTGTATGGCCCAAAAACTCCACCTTCTTCCGGAACAGCTGGCACTTCCTAGGATTCAACCCCAAATTCGCCGCCTTGAATCTATTGAAGATCTCTTGCAAATTTTTAAGATGTTCCCCGAACGTCCTGCCCATAACCATTACATCATCGAGGTAGACCAAGCAAGTTTTCCAGGTTAGTCCCCTAAGTACGAGCTCCATCAGCCTTTCAAAAGTAGCCGGCGCGTTACACAACCCGAAAGGCATCACTGTGAATTGATAGAGCCCATTCCCGGTACTGAATGCCGTTTTCTCCCTGTCAGCCGGATGTACGCCTACCTGCCAGTATCCACTCTTTAGATCCAATGTAGAGAACCAAGATGACCCCGCCAATGTTGTCAGAGTGTCATCGATCCGGGGTAGAGGGTAACTGTCCTTCTTGGTAACCTCGTTCAGCTTTCGATAATCCACACAAAATCTTGTAGACCCATCTTTTTTTGTTACCAGAACCACGGGTGAAGACCACGGACTGTTGGATTCTTCTATGACTCCATCCTGCCTCAATTTATGCAACAGCCCTACTACCTCGTCTCGTTTTGCCATTGGCACCCGTCTAGGAGGTTGCCGGACTGGCCGAGCATTTCCGGTATAAATCTTGTGTTGGACCAAGTCTGTCCTTCCCAACTTCCCATTACCAGTAGAAAAGGCATCCTGATTTTTCTTTATAAATGCACGAGCCATCCGAGCTTCATCCTCTGTCAGGTCTTTCAGGTCTATCTCCAATTTTGTCTGCCCCACCCTGTTTACTCCACTTTGGCAGTTAGTTCCTTCTGTCGTGGCGATCCTCGAGATTGGCGAGCAAACTGCCAGAAAGTCTCCCTTCCTGATGCTGATTCCACTCGGAAAAACGTTGGCCAGTCTAACTGGAACTTTCTTGTCGGCGGTCTTGACAATAGCCCTGGCCACCAAAAGGTTCTGCCTTGCGTCACAAGTTGGCTCAATCAAGCCAACACCACTCCCAAGGGGTGCCTCGGCAACCGTCATGATAACCCCTTCGCAGTTTCCACTGACACACCCATTTTCACAGGCGAAGAGTCGGACGCCTTCACACTTCTCACCCTCTGTTGACAACACGAAGCTTTCGTCGCCTAACCTTAGGATACCCTGTGTTGGGTCGAACGTGAAGCCATGCTCCCGGATGATGTCCATGCCAAGAATAAACTCATCCTCGATATCTGCCACCAGTACTCTATGATCGAAACGGGTCCCCCCCAAACGGATATCCACATCAAGCTCTCCTTCAATTGGTGCAGTATCCCCCGTGATGGTCCTCAGCATCATTTTTCGATGCAACGGCCTCGGCGCAGTTCTCAGCGCATCCTTTCTTATCAAGGAGACCATCGCTCCGGTGTCAACAGTTGCTTTAATTTTTTTCGAGTTTACAATAATCTCTATCATCAGCGTGTCCCACGCCCTCCTCATTCTTTGGATAGAGACGATCTTAGGGACTGCGTCCACTCCTGCCAACGGTCGCCCCTTAGCGCTGGCAGATTTTAGTTTTCCTGCTGCTGTTCGGTGGACAACCTGGAAGTGCATTGACTTTTCAGGTAGCCCATTTTACCACAGCGGAAACAAGGTCCAACCGGTCTTCTGCGATGTTTAACAGCTTCTTCCAACTTGTCCAATCTTTTGATTATTTCTTCAATCCCAGAATCTCTAGAGCCCCCAACGGCACCGTCTTCCTCTGTCAACTCAGATTTACGGACCCTGGGTGGCCCTGAGTCGCTGATCTTAAATGCCGCGTCTATTTCTAGCGCGCGAATCAGCGCCTCCCTTGACGTGTTGAAGGAGGTCAGTCTCAATGTCTTCTGCACCTCGACATTCCGAATACCCTCGATAAAAGTCTGAGCCACCCATTGATCGATGAAAACTATCGGAGCGCTGGGGTATGCCATCAGACAAAGTCTCTTCAGGTCGGCCTCGAATTCCTGTAGGCTTTCCCCCATCTTCTGCCTTCTCAGCTTTAGTTGAGATTGGAATACGTGTCTTGAGTGCTGATCCCCAAATCTCAATTCTAGAGCACTTACCAAACTTACATAACTCCGTTGGTCCTGCTCCGGGATTGTCTGAAGCAGGTCCAATGCTGGTCCCCGTAGAGCCACAATGAGATTTATTGCCCTTTCGGCCTCTCCCCATCCATTGTTGAGGGAAACTGCCTCAAATTGTCTCGTATAATTCCCGAAGGAACTCTGTCCGTCGAAGGTTGGTGGAGTAATTTTTAATACTGCAGAGGCAGTCCCAGCCACAAACCCTCCATTACTCTTTAGACGAGCCAGCTCATCCTCAAGCCTCTTAAACTCTCCCCTCCTCTCATCTACTTCGCTCTCCAAAGCGATATTTATCTCTCCCATCTTGCTGTCCAGGGCAGCCAGTTCCTCCTTGAGCTCCACCCTTATCCCCGACAGCATTTTGGCCCATTTCTCCTCTTTTTCCTCTCTTCGCTTCAGCTTCTCTTCCTTTTCTTGTTCTCGTCTCCGCTCTTCCTCCTCCTTTTCTTGCTCTCGTCTCCGCTCTTCCTCCTCCTTTTCACGCTTCAGCTTCTCCTCTTTTTCTTTTCTTCGCTTCAGCTTCTCTTCCTTTTCTTGTTCTCGTCTCCGTTCTTCCTCCTCCTTTTCTTGTTCTCGTCTCCGCTCTTCCTCCTCCTTTTCTTGTTCTCGTCTCCGCTCTTCCTCCTCCTTTTCTTGTTCTCGTCTCCGCTCTTCCTCCTCCTTTTCTTGTTCTCGTCTCCGCTCTTCCTCCTCCTTTTCTTGTTCTCGTCTCCGCTCTTCCTCCTCCTTTTCTTGTTCTCGTCTCCGCTCTTCCTCCTCCTTTTCTTGCTCCCTTTCTTGCCTCATAAGGCCCATGAACTGCTTCAAAAGTTCCTCTGAGGCCATTTTCTGTCCTCTGGTCTCCACAGGCATACAAACAAGGTGCCAACTATCTGGTTCCTTCCAGAGCCTCAACCCCGACTCTCCACCAGATACTGCCGGTCAGTCCACTAATAAGGACCCCACATCTGACACCAAATGTAGCGTGCTCTACCCCTCTTAACGCTTCCTTACTGTGGCTGACCCTTTGGCCTTCCCTACACTACCACTTGAGAGCCACGCCACCACGTGAAACTCCCCTAACCTCTAGCAGTATCCGTCAGCCTTACCACGGGTGGGGGGACAGTCAGGACTGACCAGAGACGCAGCGATGTGTTGTCGGAAAGAGAGTCACGACCGCACAACGCCGAAGAACAAAGGGAATTTATTAAAACACTTTATCTACATTATAAATGGTCGCAATATCATATAACAAGTACTTTACATAATACAGGTGGCAGGATGAGGCCGGAGGAGGAATCATGCACAGAACCATTTATTACAGGGGATGGCGAAGGAACAGGACCAACAACAGAGTCAGAGCAGAGAAACGCCGCATGAATCCATGGCGCCACCTATTGGCCACTTTTAGAACTATTTTCTAACGCCATGCATGCCACAATATAGAAGGATAACTAAGGAAAAGATAAAACTAGGGCGAAGTTAATTGAACTTATATACATGCGCACCTACGTGCCAATGATTACAACAACTCTTTCTTTTTCACACGCATGTGCCCCAAGGTGGGCATCACGTGATTTCTTCCCGCTGGTGAAGTTCACGCGATTTCTTCCGGCTAACAATAACAACTTCCATGAAAGGATACTTCTCCACAGAAGACAGTTTTCATCCCCAAAATCACCATTTTTACTATTTAGCAACTCTTCGGTAGGAGAACACCTCTCTTTGACTCTGCACTTAGGTGTCCTTTACAGTGAGATTCTACTGTATTTCCTAATTGTATCAGTTTGTGTAGTGTGCCATCTCCAATATAGAGTTGGATTATCAATTTAAACCTTTTTTATCAAATAATGCCACAGATTTCTGGAGATAAGTTTCTTTTTTCTTTATTAATGCAATCTCGAGCTTTCGGACATCTCTGACCTTCTACAGGAGTGCGTAAAAACATATAAACGCCATTAAGATGCTAACTGATTTATTTAGTTGCACAATCAGGAGATACCTTTCTCTTAATTAGTTTAGTTGTTATTGGATTGTGTGTGTGGAACATCATGGAGAGGAATTATTGAAAAACCTGCATTATTGAGGTATGTATATACAGTTAAACCTGTCTATAGCGCCCCCTCTTGGGACTCACCAAAATAGGGTGCTATAATAGAGGGGGTGCTATAGAAAGGAAGGCGCTATATGCTATACTCTTTTTGATTAATAAAGAAAAGCTAACTACATATATTTTTCGGCTGTTGGCCCTCATCAGCATGGTGCAAGCTGTACCTTAACAACTTAAAAAAGCTGGTCTTTGAGTTATCCCGAAAAATCATGAAACAGGTATTTAGGCCGGAAAAGTGTGAGATATTGATTTATTTAACAATATTTCAGTTGATTGAACACTAATATTTGTCAAGGTGCAACAACATATTTATTTCATATAAATAACCTCAGCACCACATATAATGTCAATGGGGGGTTAGAGCTGGATAAATAAATAATTTTACTTAGATTCAATGAAGAAGAAAATGGTTAAAGCAAAACTTTTTTTTTTGCCAACTAAAATCTTTTTTTATTATTATTATCTCTATTACACGTAGTACAGGCCATGATAATCCTGGTGGGTAGAATTTGTGGACATCTTTTATTGTAAGTCCACCACATGTCTACACATGTGAAAAGCAGTTCGACTTTGCACTTGCATATGTGCCAGAGCCCCGTTTGGTTACTTGCACTCGTTGGTGGGGTTGGACTTTTGCAAGAATCGAGGACCATTTGAGCATTTTTTTTAATATAAAAAAAGTGCCCAAATGCAGGATTCGATCCCGAGTCAAACAGCTTAGACCACCCTTCCACCAACCCCCAAACTATAACCTAATGAGAGCTTGTTTATACAAAATATTACTCTGTTGTAACTTAACAAAGGTAAATGTTCAGTTAACTGAAATATTGGTAAATAAATTATTTTATTTTTCTTTATCTCTCCAATATTTGCCTTTTTTAATATAAAGATTCATTTATGAATTGCTCTCTATTTTAAAAAATAATTGAAGTATTTGTAAAGGCATAATTTGGATTATATATTAGAACTACAAGGTACAGTAGAACATACTCCATGAGAGGACACTCACGCTAGAGGACACCTCTCTATAAAGGACAGTTTTCATCACCCAAAACACCATGTTCACTATGTAGTAACTCTCTGGTAAGAGGACTCCTCTCCTTAAAGGACACTTTGGCTCTGTAACTAGGTGGTGTCCTTTACAGAGAGGTTCTACTGTAATAAGACCAAACCCAAATTGGTTTTGTTACCTTGTGATTGAAGTTTTTATTGCAGAAAGGTATTCCTGTGTCTCTATCCTCCCAGTGTTCTACACACGTAGCCCCAGTAGTTTCCTGTGTGCAGGTTTGTGTTCCCCTCCCCTCCAGCCACCAGCACCCCCACCAAGTCCCGCTGGCCAGCCATAGAGATGGTGGCCAAGGTGAAGGACCTTGACCCATCTTCCAGTGTCACCACCTCCTTCTCCAAGCCTGCTTCCCCCAAACCTGCATCCCCAAAGCCAGTGTCCCCAAAGTTGTCCAAGTCCCCCAAGTCTAAGCCTTCCTCCCCAAAGTCGCGTAGCCCCGACCACCCGCCACTACACCGCGTAGGAAGGTTCAAGATCCCCAAGCCCATCATCCTGAAGGACCCGCCGTCACCATTCCACCGAGCCTCCACCCACAAGAAGTCGGACAGCCACCTGCTGCCCACAGAGAGGCCTCCCCTGCAGCGGGCAGCCAGTACTGGCTTCTGTATGGAGGAGCCCCGCTCCAGCAGCGGCGAGCGGTCGCCCCTCCAGCGAGCCCTGAGCACCGGCCTCTGTGACTCTGGCCACGGCAGTCCAGAGGGCCGTCAGGATGAGGAACATCGGCCTGCTGAGAGAGGTTTGTTCCCCATGTGGCTCTGGAATTTTTCTGCTTCTTTACTAGACAAAGATTCTCAACCATAAACCACAACATTGACTGTATTAGCTCATCAATTGATGAGCTCTACTCATCCCCAGCAGACACAATCAACAAGATCTACAGGCTTGATATCATAATATGATTGAGTGGAGATAGAAAGAAGACTCTTCTCTATCATTTGGCCATCTTCTACCTTATGGCTGTCACTACAAGACTGATCCTCAACGTGGGATCTCAAGCTCTACAGGCTTGATACCCTGATATGATTGAGTGGAGATATGAAAGAAGACTAGACAAAGAGCAGTTATTCCCAATATTTTTACATCAGAGTAACTCTCCAGCTTTAATTTATACCAGGCATGTATATTTGATAGAATCTTTTTTACTGGAATGATTGTACATTTTTATCAATACAATAGAATCTCCATGAGAGGACACTCTTTCTATAGTAAAAATCTTTGCATAGGACCAGTTTAATCACTAAAAATTTACAACTTTAACTCATTTAAAAATCTCCAGTAAGAAGACACTTCTCTCCTAAAGGCACTTTGAGCCTGCAACTAGGTATTATCCTTTAAAGAGAATTTTACTGTTAGAAATTTTGTGTTTATTGAGCTAAAAAATAAATATTTATTTGATCAGGCATAATTTGGAAATTAAATACAGAAGAGTGTAAAACTACAAGGTAATAAGACCAAATCCAAATAATTAAATAGTGTGTGATGTTTCAGTGTTGTTACCATCTTCATTTCTTGTTACCAAAACGTCACACACTATTTATTTGGATTTGGTCTTATTACCTTGTGTATATGTAGATATCTTAAATGTCATGAAAATGTATATACAGATAATTTGGATGAGCCAACTTGCCTCCGTACCAGATTTGACAAAGTTTTAATGTCCATCTGAAGACTTTAGCCCTTGTCAGTTTATGTTGATTTCCCAATGTCTCACAGAGAACTCCTCGATCCTTCAGATTCCACTGTAGCAGGGCCAGTCAGTGTGTTGGAATAACCAGAATGGGGAATTTTGCTTAGAGAAAAGTAATTTTGGAAAAGAAGGATATACGGTAGAACCTCCACGAGAGGACACTCACGCTAGAAAATACCTCTCTATAAAGGACAGTTTTCATTTACAAAATTACCATTTTTACTATTTAGAAATTCTCCAGTAAGAGGACACCTTTCCCTAAAGGACACTTTGGCTCTCCAACTAGATGTCTTTTACAGGGAGGTTCTACTGTATGAGAAATTCAAACTGTTTTTGAGGCGTACGTTTCTTTTTAAATTAAACCATTTTTCAATGCCATTAATGTGATGATAAAATATTAGGAGAGCCTGGCTTATCGGTGATAAACCCTCCCAACGCTGGGAGTCCGGCCCTCACATTATTTTATCATCGAAGTAAGGGGGGAATAGATTATTATTTATTTTAAAAAGAAAGATACGCGACAAATAGAGTTAAAACTTATCATAAGAGATGGTGCACTACTATATCATATACAGTAGAACCTCCCTTTGGCAGACACCTCTCCACAAAGGACAGTTTTCATTTACAAAATTACTGTTATTACAATTTAGCAACTCTCCGGTAAGAGGACACCTCTCCCTAAAGGATACTTTGGCTCTGCAATTAGGTGTTGTCCTTTACAGGGAGTTCTACTGTAGCAACTCTCTGGTAAGAGGACACCTCTCCCTAAAGGACACTTTGGTTCTGCAATTAGGTGTTGTCCTTTACAGGGAGGTTCTACTGTAGCAACTCTCCGGTAAGAGGACACCTCTCCCTAAAGGACACTTTGGCTCTGCAATTAGGTGTTGTCCTTTACAGGGAGGTTCTAAAGTAGCAACTCTCTGTTAAGAGGACACCTCTCCCTAAAGGACACTTTGGTTCTGCAATTAGGTGTTGTCCTTTACAGGGAGGTTCTACTGTAGCAACTCTCCGGTAAGAGGACACCTCTCCCTAAAGGACACTTTGGCTCTGCAATTAGGTGTTGTCCTTTACAGGGAGGTTCTAAAGTAGCAACTCTCTGTTAAGAGGACACCTCTCCCTAAAGGACATTTTGGCTCTGCAGTTAGGTGTTGTCCTTTACAGGGAGGTTCTACTGTAGCAACTCTCCGGTAAGAGGACACCTCTCCCTAAAGGACACTTTGGCTCTGCAATTAGGTGTTGTCCTTTACAGGGAGGTTCTAAAGTAGCAACTCTCTGTTAAGAGGACACCTCTCCCTAAAGAACAGTTTGGCTCTGCAATTAGGTGTTGTCCTTTACAGGGAGGTTCTACTGTAGCAACTCTCCGGTAAGAGGACACCTCTCCCTAAAGGACACTTTGGCTCTGCAATTAGGTGTTGTCCTTTACAGGGAGGTTCTACTGTAGCAACTCTCTGGTAAGAGGACACCTCTCCCTAAAGGACACTTTGGCTCTGCAATTAGGTGTTGTCCTTTACAGGGAGGTTCTAAAGTAGCAACTCTCTGTTAAGAGGACACCTCTCCCTAAAGGACATTTTGTCTCTGCAGTTAGGTGTTGTCCTTTACATGGAGGTTCTACTGTAGCAACTCTCTGTTAAGAGGACCCCTCTCCCTAAAGGACACTTTGGCTCTGCAATTAAGATGTTGTCCTTTACAGGGAGGTTCTACTGTAGCAACTCTCTGTTAAGAGGACACCTCTCCCTAAAGGACACTTTGGCTCTGCAATTAGGTGTTGTCCTTTACATGGAGGTTCTACTGTAGCAACTCTCTGTTAAGAGGACACCTCTCCCTAAAGGACACTTTGGCTCTGCAATTAGGTGTTGTCCTTTACATGGAGGTTCTACTGTATATATCTCAACAAAATGGATAGTACATAGCTTTTTATAGCTTCCTATTTTAACAGAGGTGCTCTGTCATCTTGATACACCAGATTTGTTGCCATGTGAAAAGTTTTGATTTACTCCTCAATAAGTGATTAGACTCTTTAATCACATTCGATGATTGTTTCACTAGAAGTTCTCTGTAAAAGATAATATCTAGCTACAGAACAAAAGTATTCTTTAGAGAGATGTGGTCTCTTACCGGAGAGTTGCTAGTTAGTGCAAATGGTCATTTTGGTGAGGAAAACTATCCTAAGAGAAAGGTGTGCTCTAGCAGGGATGTCTTCTGTGGGAGGTTCTACTGTATACACAAAAGGTAATAAGATCAATTATAAATAAATAGTGTGTGCTGTTTCGGTAACAGCGTTATTGCCATCATCAGACAAAAGTACTGAAAAATTATTCCTACACCAGGAATCGAACCAGGGCCTTCTGGGTGAAAGCCATATATCCCAGCCACTAGACCATGTGGGACTATAAAAAGTAATTTTGTCTGATGATGGTAACAAGGCTGTTACCGAAACGTCATACACTATTTATTTATTTGGTCTTATTACCTTGTGTTTATAATCTATAATCCAAATTGTACCTTATCATTGTATACACAACTACAGGTAAACCTGTCTATAGCGCCCCCTCTCTATAACACCCTATTTTGGTGAGTTCCAAGAGAGGGCGCTATAGACAGGTTTAACTGTATATACAGTGGAATCTCATTATAGCATCCTCTTTTAACACAGAAACGTGATTAGAACATCGAATTTCTAAAATCATTAAAACAACATCAAATCTTAATAAGACACAATTTGGATTATAGATAATAATAAACACAAGGTAATAAGACCAAATCCAAATAAGTATTGTGTGACGTTTCTGTAACAGTGTTGTTATCATTTTCAGACAAAAGTACTGAATGAAAAAAAATACTACATTCAGTCTGATTGAACAACTCTGTTACCGTAAGATTACACACTATTTATTTATTGAGATTGGGTCTTATTACCTTGTGAATATAAAATCATACAACTATAAATTCATTTACCATCTATCAATAAAATTTGTAATAAAAATCAATGCTGAGAGAGTTCACCACTGATGAGCTAAGCCCTCCATTCAATAACTTAATAATTGAAGTTCTGGAGATATTTATTATTTGATAATATATATTTATTAATAATACGCACATTTCCAAAATGTTGTTATAGTGCAGTAAATGATGTTGTTGTTGTGTCCAATGAAGAGCCTCAGTTGTCTCCATACATCTCTATCACAGCAATGTTCTCTATCTTGGGTGTGTAAAACTGCTGTTCTGGGTCAATTTTCTGTTGTTGTTGTGTCCAATGAAGAGCCTCAGATGTCTCCATACATCTCTATCACAACAATGTTCTCTATCTTGGGTGCGTAAATCTGCTGTTCTGGGTCCATGTCAATTGTATGTTGTTGTTGTGTCCAATGAAGAGCCTCAGATGTCTCCGTACATCTCTATCACAGCAATGTTCTCTATCTTGGGTGTGTAAATCTGCTGTTCTGGGTCAAATTTCTGTTTTTGTTGTGTCCAATGAAGAGCCACAGATGTCTCCATACATCTCTAGCACAGCAATGTTCTCTATCTTGGGTGTGTAAATCTGCTGTTCTGGGTCAATTTTCTGTTATTATTGTGTCCAATGAAGAGCCTCAGATGTCTCCATACATCTCTATCACAACAATGTTCTCTATCTTGGGTGTGTAAATCTGCTGTTCTGGGTCCATGTCAATTGTATGTTGTTGTGTCCAATGAAGAACCTCAGATGTCTCCATACATCTCTATCACAGCAATGTTCTCTATCTTGGGTGTGTAAATCTGCTGTTCTGGATCCATGTCAACTTTCTGTTGTTGTTGTGTCCAATGAAGAGCCTCAGATGTCTCCGTACATCTCTATCACAGCAATGTTCTCTATCTTGGGTGTGTAAAGCTGCTGTTCTGGGTCCATGTCAATTTTCTGTTGTTGTTGTTGTGTTCAATGAAGAGCCTCAGATGTCTCCATACATCTCTATCACAGCAATGTTCTCTATCTTGGGTGTGTAAAGCTGCTGTTCTTGGTCCATGTCAATTTTCTGTTGTTGTTGTGTCCAATGAAGAGCCTCAGATGTCTCCGTACATCTCTATCACAGCAATGTTCTCTATCTTGGGTGTAAATCTGCTGTTCTGGATCCATGTCAACTTTCTGTTGTTGTTGTGTCCAATGAAGAGCCTCAGATGTCTCCGTACATCTCTATCACAGCAATGTTCTCTATCTTGGGTGTGTAAAGCTGCTGTTCTGGGTCCATGTCAATTTTCTGTTGTTGTTGTTGTGTTCAATGAAAAGCCTCAGATGTCTCCATACATCTCTATCAAAGCAATGTTCTCTTTCTTGGGTGTGTAAAGCTGCTGTTCTGGGTCCATGTCAATTTCTTCTTCATTGTAAAAAAGGTACTATTGCCATGTTAGTCACCTTGGACCAGAATTTGGTCAAATATTCCAAGGGTCCCCCCTCCATCAGTAAATGTTGTTATAGGGAGGTTTGATACACTGTATAACAAATTTGTTTAAATATAAACTTTTTTTTCAAATTGAGAGACTAACAAAATTTGCCTTCTCAACAAAAATGATGACAGTATTGTTAGCTCCATATACAGTAGAACCTCTCTATAAAGGACAATACCTAATTGCAGAGCAAAAGTGTCCTTTTACCAGAGAATTGCTACAGTAGAACCTCTCTGTAAAGGACAACACCTAATTACAGAGCCAAAGTATCCTTTAGGGAGAGGTGTCCACTTACCGGAGAGTTGCTAAATAGTAAAAATGGTAATTTTACAAATGAAAACTATCCTTTGTAGAGAGATGTCCGCTAGCGGGGTTTCCTCTAATGGAGTATGTTCTACTGTATCCAAGTTACTGAGTGTGTGACTGTGGCAGTATCGTCCGATGAGGGCAAATGCCGGCTCCACTACCGACAGAGGAAACAGAAGAAACAGCTGCCAGACCGCGGCCTGGATCCCCATGCTTCAGGCACTACCAGGTACCATCTACAGCATATCCTAAAGCATTTTTTGACAAGTAAAATAGAATTTTTCTAATTTACACTTTTTACCCATCAAAAAAATAACCAAAAATCTCTTAAATGCCATAACAGGAATTTAGGAATAGAGAATAAATTGAAGGAATTTCTTATTAACAAAAACTAGTTATGGCAAAATGGTGGTTTAAAATTTAATTTTCTCATTATACAATTAAATATTTGGTTAAGCTCATAAGTATTTTTAAATGCAACCTTTTATATATATACACTGTAAGATCAAAAAGTTCCCGAACTTTTTAAAAATAAAATACAAAATAACTTTTGAAAAATATAAAATCAATTTTACTGTAAAGAACAAAGCCCTTACTATAATTTAATTAGCAACGCCAGTAAATGCGCATGTGTAGTTTTCATTTTAGGCATATTTTTGTTGTAAGTATTTAGCTTGCGTCGTTTCTGCAATGTCATCATTTTAGCAAAGGGCAAATATGAAATTTTGTGTAAAATTAAAAAAGGTCTTTCACAGAGACATTATCATTAATGAATGAAGCTTATGGAGACGAAAAATTGTCACAAACGCAATTTTATTTTTGGTATAAATGTTTTGAAGATGGCCGTAAGAGCATCGCAGATGATTCAAGGTCAGGTCGGCCATTGATGTCTACAACAGATCGCAATATTGGACAGGTACGTGATTTAATTGTTGCTGATAGAAAAATTACTATTGATAAAATATCAGAAATATTTGGAACTTTGTGTGGTAGGTGCCAAAAATTTATTGGTGAACATTTAAACATGAAAAAACTTTGTGGTTATTTTGTCCCACGAAATTTAACAGATCAACAAAGAGAAACCAGATTATCAATTTGAAAATATTTAATTGAAACTGCAAATAATGATTCTGATTTTTTTAAAAACACACACAATAATAACTGGTGATGAAACATGGTGCTTTCTTTTTGATCCACAAACCAAAAAACAATCACTCGAATGCACACACCAAGTTCTCCTAGGAAGAAGAAAGTTCATCTTGACAAGTCCAAAGGAAAAGTAATGCTTGTAGTGTTTTTCGATTATCAAGGACTTGTCTATTATGAATTTATTAAAGAGGGGGTTACCATTAATAAACAGGCATACAAAGAAATACTTGTGCACCTTCGTGATGCGATAAGAAGAAAAAGAAACCAACTCTATAAATCTAAACAGTGGAAATTGCTACATGATAATGCCCCTGCTCATAGAGCCATTATTGTTCAAGACTATTTAGCCAAACACTCTGTATCTGTCGTGCCGCATCCTCCTTACTCTCCTGATATTGCCCAATGTGATTTCTTCTTCTTTTCAAAACTTAAAATGACGTTAAAAGGGAGGCGCTTTTCATTGTCATCAGCAGAAATAATTGAAAATGCAACCCACCATCAAGTACGTGTAACCAAACGAGGCTCTGGCACATTTGTAAGTGCAAAATTCAAACTGCTTTTCACGTGTGTAGACATGTGGTGCACTTTTACAGTAAAAGCAGTAGCTTTTGTTGCTGACATTTAAGGGAATTTCAAATTGATAAGACAATTTGGATTATAGGTTATAGACACAAGGTAATAAGACCAAATCCAAATAAATATATAGTGTGTGATGTTTGGGTAACAGAGTTGTTATTTATTTGGATTTGGTCTTATTACCTTGATATTTTAAATTAAATTGATATCTCAACATAGAATCTGTTAAAGTAAATAGGCTAATTGGTATTTGAAAACTAGTTGAATCATAGTAAGTGTTGTATTAGAGTTGGTTGAATTAAAGAAGTTATTCTGTAAGCCCCCTTCTGAAGATTTCAACAACAAAGACTCTATTGAGGACACTCGTCCCATACAGGATTCTCCAAGATAGGTAAACATAGCAGTTATCTACAGAAAGTGGTGAATAACATCAATCTTCTCTCAAGTTGGTCCCTCTTCTGTGAAGTGAAGAATTTATGAAAATGCAATACATTGGGCCTTTCACTACTTTTGCCAAGTAGTGTCTTTTGTGTCTTAATGAGTTCAGTCTTTGTGTACATACTTGGGAAATCATGTTTACCTCATTGATGGTTGCTTGGCTCTCACTGGGAGGATGTGCACAGACACCAGGGAGATGGGTTCCGGCGCAGCAGGCGCAGTGGAGAGACCACCCCAAAGAAGAACCGGGATGACCCAGTACAGGATCGGTGCAGCCAGTGTGGAGCTATCCTGCAGGAGTATGCTGACGAGGAGATTGGACTGTGTCTGGTGGCCCTGTCTGCCTTGGTCCATCGCAAGCCGTCCCTGGCTGCTGGACTCCTGCCTGACATGTTGAGACAGGCTTGTCGCATCGCCTCCCATCCCATCCTACCTGAGGCGTGAGTACCTCACTTCTCACTGCTTCCCCATTTCTGATATACAAAACAATAATAAAGGTAGAAATCGACATTTTCTTCTTATTTATCCACAGATGAATGCCTTAAGGAAAATATGAATGAATAAATTATGCATGAAGATATTGAAGTTACTGTGTTATGTGACAACATGTGCTATCAAAGGCATTTTCCTCTGTCTTTTGAGTGTGTCTTTTCAAACACAAGGTAATAACACCAAATCCAAATAAATAAATAGTGTGTGACGTTACCGAAACATCTGTTGAAAACCTATGGTTAGACCATTTGTCCACCAATCCCTCGCAGCTCAACATTGCTCGATGCAAATATTTAAATGTAAATCTACTGTCCAAAAAGGTTATTTTCATAGTTTGCTTAAATACCATTTCTAAGACTCCACCCTTCAGTGTGGCATATATAAGCAGAATCTTCTAACACAGTATTAGACCTGTAAGAAGTGGTCTGGTAGATTAAATTGGTGAAACCATTGGGAAGATTCACTACCGATGACCATCAAACATTCGTGCTTAAATGTTTCCATTTCTTATATATATATTTTTGCTTATCCCTAGTACACGTGGTACAGGCCATGATAATCATGGTGGGTAGAAGTAGGCGACTACTTTTACTGTAAGTGCACCACATGTCTACACATGTGAAAAGCAGTTGAACTTTGCACTAACAAATTTCTTATATAGTAACTATCAGTAGTGGCCAGAGTTGGGATGTAGTACAAACAAGAATAGAGGTACCTTGATGTGGAAGACAACAAACCCCATGCTAACCAACATGTAGCCGTTCACTGAGTTCACTCGCTCCGTGTGTTCCAGCAACATCTTCCTCCCTGGTGGCTCAGCCAGTGTGGCCAGACAGTTTATCCGCTGTACCCTGCACCAGCTGGCCCCCAACGGCATCTTTGTGCAGATCTTCAACTCCCACTTCTCTGGTACCTCCTCCCTCACTTACTTACTCTTCTGTTCTGTCAACTCACCGGGTTGATGGAGGCTGTATATGGGATTGCACAGTGAACTCACTCTCAGTACTGTAGAACATACTCCATGAGAGGACACCTCTCTACAAAGGACAGTTTCCATCACCAATACAGTAGAACATACTCCATGAGAGGACACCTCTCTACAAAGGACAGTTTTCATCACCAATACAGTAGAACTACCTCCATGAGAGGACACCTCTCTACAAAGGACAGTTTCCATCACCAATACAGTAGAACATACTCCATGAGAGGACACCTCTCTACAAAGGACAGTTTTCATCACCAATACAGTAGAACTACCTCCATGAGAGGACACCTCTCTACAAAGGACAGTTTTCATCACCAATACAGTAGAACATACTCCATGAGAGGACACCTCTGTACAAAGGCCAGTTTTCATCACCAAAATAAACATTTAAACTAATCAACTCAACTCTCCAGAAAGAGAATACCTCTTCCTCAAAGACATTTTGCCTTTGCACCAGGTTTAGTCCTATATAGAGAGCTTCTACTGTATATTAATTTCTACTATAAATCCATAAATTCCTCATACTTTTTTCTTTTTGAAATTTGAATCTCTTTTTAGCACAAATTTTTCCTTTTTATAAAATAAACCTCTTTACTGTCCTTTCTGTGATGAAAAATATTACCCAGGTTATGATAATCATGGTAGGTGGAGGGTTAGCAACTGTATTTACTGCACCACATATCTACATATGCATGTAGAAAGCAGTATGACTTTTGCACATACAAGTATTCCAATACCCCATTTGGTTTCTGGGCACTTGCTAGCAAGGTTGGACTTTTGTAAGAATCAGGGGCCATTGAAGCAATTTTTTTCTTCATAAAAAAAGTTTCCAATGTGGGGTTTAATCCGAAATATCAGTTATCCGAAATATCGAATATCCGAACACCCCCATTCCCCAATTGATTCAGATAATCGATGCTTTACTCTATGTTTTAATGACTGCGTGCACTATAAGACTAAGGCTATGCTATTGAAAGTGATATTTTGTGAGACATCTGACACATGTATGATCAATATTTGGCTACTATTATAAAGAACACAGTAATGATAAAGCACAATTTGGATTAGAGAGTATAAACACAAGGTAATAAGACCAAATAAATAAATAGTGTGTGACATTTTGGTAGCAACATTGTTACTGAAATGTCACACACTATTTATTTGGATTTGGTCTTATTACCTTGTGTTAGAACACAGTAACATAGCTGATCAATTAAGAAAAAGGCATCTCCTTATCATGCAACTGAAAGTTGCTGATTGCTTGCACTATCTATCGGAATAAATATCAACTATTCGTGGCGCAAGCCATCAGCAACTTTCAGTTGAACTATAAGGAGATGCCTTTTACTTAATTTATCAACTTTACAGTAAGAAGACATCTCTCCCTAAAGGACACTTTGGCTCTGCAATTAGGTGTTGTCCTTTACAGGGAGGTAGTTCTACTGTATTTGGTAACACGCCTGGGTTATACCTTGGGGTAACACACCAGAACCACTTGTAAATCTTTTGTTGTGGAAGCTATTTCTATAAGTAACTTATCACTTCTGAAATATTCTAATTGACTTGAATTAAGCCCACCTCTGATTATAGACCTTATCCAGGAGTACCCATGTTCTATCATGTACTATATGTTCTATATAGATTTGTGAAGTCTGTTTTATTGGCTGCATGGACTTCCACACTATAGGACTAAGGCTATGCTATTGAGTGTGATATTTTGAGACTTTCATACATCTGATAGAGGGGGGTTCACATGTGTGATGAGAACTAGGTTACCAATAGGAAGAACACAGTAACATAGCTATTCAATTAATAAAAAGGCTTCTCATTATCAACTTAAAGTTGCTGATGGCTTGCACCATCTATCAGGAATAAATATAAACTATTCAGGGCATAAGCCATCAGCAACTTTCAGTTGCACGAAAAGATGCCTTTTTCCTAATTTATTCTCCTTATCTCAGTATAATTTCACATTTTTCCTTTTTTTTTCACAAATCTGTTCAAGTCACATTGAGCTCAAAGTGAATATGTGCACAGACAACAAGTTCTTCAAGATCATGGCACAGACTCTCCTGGACTTTGCAGAGTTGGGTCCTCTCGCTCCATTGCTGCTGTTGGTTGAGGCAAGTCTGCGCAGTGACAGTGAAAGTACCAAAGACTGACTGAGATGTGCAGGACTTGAACGAGCGCAAGGTGCTGACCCATGACGCAGTCTACCCCACTCTGGCCAACATGGCAGCCTACATGGAATGCTTGCCGCTGGAATCCACTGCGTTACCTTGGGCCACACTGCTCCCGCAGGTGGAAACCTTCCTGCGCAAGCTTCTCTTTACGCCGCCGTTGGGCTCAACTCCCCCTATCTCCCTGCTCTGCTGTCTGGTGCGCACGCCAGCCATCACCTCCTTCAAGGTACTGCTTGTTCTCTTCCCCGCCATGTCTGAACATAGCCCTGAATTACCTCATAGGATAAAGAAGTCGATGGACGAGTGGGTAACACCCTCGATTCCTGAAAGCCATGAACCGGAATCCAATCCTGCGTTAAGATTTTGTTTAATATGTGAAAAACCTTCACATATTATTCATTTTGAAAATAAAGCAATCCATAAATAAATCTTTTTTCAAAAAGGCAGATAATACAATATAATGCGGCTTATGATTGTGGAACGACATTTTAAAATTATCCTGAATGTGTTTCTTTTGAACGAAAAATCGAAATTTATTTTAAGGAGAAACAAACAGACAAACATACAAACATTCATTTTTATATATATAGATAATTGTATAAACAAAAAGAATTTTTTTAATAGATAATTGTGCCTTATCATTAATCATTTATGATTATAAAGTAGAACTACCTCTCTGTAAAGGACAACATCTAGTTACAGAGCCAAAATGTTCTTTAGGGAGAGGTGTCCTCTTACCAGAGGGTTGTTACAGTAGAACCTCCCTGTAAAGAACAACACCTAGTAACAGAGCCAAAGTGTTCTTTAGGGAGAGGTGTCCTCTTACCAGAGAGTTGCTACAGTAGAACCTCTCTGTAAAGAACAACACCTAGTTACAGAGCCAAAGTGTTCTTTAGGGAGAGGTGTCCTCTTACCAGAGAGTTGCTACAGTAGAACCTCCCTGTAAAGGACAACACCTAGTTACAGAGCCAAAGTTTTCTTTAGGGAGAGGTGTCCTCTTACTGGAGAGTAACTAGCTAATAAATAGTGTATTTTTGAGGATTTTGTTTTCTGTGAGTTGTCCTCTAGTAGGAGTGTCCTCTCATAATGTATGTTGTTGTTTCTTATCCCCTTGTGTAAAGATTGCATGAATTCTCTCCATATCTCATGGAGGTTTTTCTACTGTATTACCATCATTAGTCTCACCATTATGATCATTACATTAGCATCTTTATCACCAATATCTTTATCAATAAGTTCTTCAACACAGATCAAGTTTTAACTTAGATTTTTATTATAGCTAAACATGTACCAAGAGGCACCTATACCTTTATTTGTGCTTCAGAATATGGCACAGTACATCACCCTAGTAGAAACTTTACTATGATGATAAAGAATGAGCCACAACATCAGTTTTTTGTAAATTCAGACAACAACCTGTATAGCATGGTTTCGGGTTTTGACCCTCATCAGAAAAAAGGGGGTGGCTTCAGTTTCATAACATCCTTTGTGAGGGGTTATGAAATAGGTTGGATTTACCAAACAGACATTGAAGCTGGTGGAGTGGCAAGGCTAGAATATAGTTGTGGGAGGATATCATGTACCAACCTCTCCCTTCAATTGTGCATCAGAATGATAAACTTTATGTTGTTTTCTAGATAAACACACATATTTGCTACGACAGAGTCAGAACATGAATAAGTGGGTTGAAGTCCCAGATACAGACAATCCAGCACACCTGTTAAGACTGATGGTGACCCTTCATTCCTTTATAAGTAACTATTGAAACCTGTCAACTCCTCACCATTGGGAATTCATCTCATTCTGCCTTTGTTGGTCCCAAGCTCAGATAAAAAAGGAGGAGGGGGAGCAGTAACAAGCTCACTAAAAAACCTGGGCTCAGCTGGCCTGGCTGATAGTACCCAGTAAAGGCTCCAAGGATACTAGATGGGCAGCATTTGTGCTCCATGTTAGGTGCAGATGCACATGGCATCTGTTCTTCATGTCATACATTTCATATTGGAGCTAAGTCAGTGGCCTGCTACTGAGTAATGCTCCCAGTCTTAATGATAGCCACATTCTACTTCACCCAATCTTTATGTATGTCAAATCTCTTCTGATGAGCTCTACTCATCCCTAACAGAAACCATCAACGAGTCTTGCTTCTCTGATTGTTGAGTGAAGATAAAGAAGAAGAATAAGAGGATACAAGAAAATAAGACATAATACAAATAATTTAATAGTGTGTGATGCTTTGGTAACAGCATTGTTACCATAATTAGACAAAAGAATAAATGAGAAAACAATATCACAGCATGTTCTTAAATAGTACTGTTATCAAGTGTGTAAACAAGATAGCAGATAAGAAAAAATAAGTTTTTTTTAAGACAACCTAAAATATTCTTAGAAATAACATGGATTTTTTTTTTTATTCTTTTGTCTGATGATGAAACGTTACACACTATTACCATATTTATATTAGGTCTTATTCACTTGTGTTGTTGTTGTTGCTTATTCCTCAAGTTGTTTAAACGATCTCCATTAGGTTCCATTGTCTCAGCTTTTCTATTATAGTCCTGGGATTTTCCCAGAGGTCTTTTTAGAGGATTTGATACAATTCAATAGATGTTCAGGACTGGCTGGTTGGGAATCGCATTTGGGGCATTTCAGCAATGTTTTGATTTTTCCATTAAATTTGAGCATTCTAAGATGTCCTGTTCATAATCTTGAAATTGCTGTTTGTTCTTCCCTAGTAAGGGTGTGGAAAGAAGATTTGTTAGGAATGGGGGTGTACCAAGGGTGGTTTAGGGTGGGTTTCCAGATATTCACTTGTAGCTATAATCCAAATTGTGCTATTGAAGAATAAGAGGAATTCATCAGTCAGTTTGTCTGTGTGCCCAGTCTCTGCTGGACCCCATCGCCAAGGTGTTGGGTCAAGTCCTGCAGTTCTCTGTGGTCTGCTCAGAGGACCTGATGGCCATGTGTCATGCCTGCAACAAGGCCTTCAGCAGGGTGTGTAGATCCCTCCTCTACGTCTCTCTGTGTGTCTATATCTCTGTGTGTCTAAATCTCTGTGTGTCTATGTCTCTCTGTGTATACATCTCTCTGTTTTTCTATGTTTCTCTGTGTGTCTACATCTCTGTGTGACTACCAGGAAAGGGACAAGCAGTTCCTCACCCGCACTACAGTCTATGAGCTGGTTCAGGCTCTCAAGTTTAAGACTCAGCTTCCAGACAAGAACCTCCTCATGTTGATCCAGGTGAGTTCTCTTGTCATTGTCTACCTTGTACCCTGGGTCTTCCTCTATTCTTTGATGCCTCAAACACAAAGTAATAAGACCAAAACCAATTTGAAACATGCTGTGATATTTTTTACTCATTCACTCTTTTGTCTGATAATAACAACACAGTTACCAATATATCCCACACTATTTATTTAGATTTGGTCTTATTACCTTTTATTTAAAAAAAAAACTTTTTTCTTTCAAAAATCTAGATTTGACTTATTTCTAAAGGAGAACCTACTGTGTTGATGGAGGACATTGTATGGTCAATGTTGTGATCCACACAAAGGATTAAATCACCATGGTGTGTTGACAGTTTGTGCTGCAAGATGCCGGGGGCTGGCTGGGCCCCTCCCTACTCTCCAACTCCACAGAGCCCCCACTCCACTCCATGTACAACACGGGGGCTGCGGAGTGTATGCGCCAGCACCTCAATGATGCCATAGAGTTCCTGGTGGATGTCCACGCCCTCAATAAGATCAGGGTAACTACTGGGAGGTCTGTCTCATAGTGGGTGTAACTCCCCATGGCCATGCAACAACACTGCCGTACACACAGCACATTAAGATAGAACATGTACAACACGGGGGCCGTGGAGTGTATGTGCCAGCACCTCAATGATGCCATAGAGTTCCTGGTGGATGTCCACGCCCTCAATAAGATCAGGGTAACTACTGGCAGGTCTGTCTCATAGTGGGTGTAACTCCCCATGGCCATGCAACAACACTGCCGTACACACAGCACATTAAGATAGAACATGTACAAGGTAATAACTCCAAATCCAAATAAATTAATAACTTTTTCTTCAGCTCATAGCAATAACTTCTTAAGTCCATTGAAGTCTTATCAAAAAAGATATGGCACAATTATTTAGATTTGGTCTTATTACCTTTTATTTCTAATCTATATTCTAAATTTTTCCCCCTATATCAAAATATAACATAGAGAAATAAACACAAGGTAATAAGACCAAATCCAAATAAATAAATGGTGTGTGATGTTTCAGTAACAGTGAAGTTACTGAAACATCATACACTATTTATTTATTTGGATTTGGTCTTATTACCTTGTGTTTATAATCTATAATCCAAATTTTGCCTCATCATATAGAAATGAAATATATAAGGTATAAAAAAAAATTAAAAATTGTGGAAATAAAATTGTTTTTATTGTTTTGAAAGAAAGCAGAGTGAACAATAAAGTACAATTTGGATCAACAGATTATAGCTACAAGGTAATAAGACCAATTCCAAATAATTTAACTTTTCAGTAGCAGCGTTGTTACCATCATCAGAAAATAGAGGAGAGAGCTTCAGATCCTTTAAAATAGAATCTTCAAGTGATGGCATCAACATTGATATTCACTTTGGAATTCTTCAGTCATAGGAAGAATAACTTCTTAGGTCCATTGAAGTTTTATCAAAAATGATAAGGTACAATTTGGATTAAAGATTATAAACACAAGGTAATAACACCTATACTGTTCCGATTCTTCCAAAGTACAACCCCACCAGCGAGTGGAAGTAACCAAAAGGGGCTCTGGCATAATTTTTAAGTACAATGTCTAACTGCTTTTCACACATGTAGACATGTGGTATACTTACAGTAAAAGCATTTGCCTTCTTCTACCCACCATGATTATCATGGCCTGTACCACATGTACTAGGGATAAGCAAAAAACCTCTATTTAGAGCAACAATGAGTAAAATAAAGTGATTGGTGTGGTATTGCAGCAAAACAATGAACCCAACACTAAGGTAAGTGGGGATGTGGTGGGTGGAGAAGTCAAGGCCGGGATTGCCCAGTACATCGCCATCGAGATGAGCCGAGGGAGGGACACTCGAGCTGTCAGCAAGTGGCTCCCCTGGCTCTACACCCATCCTTCCTCCATCCAGCAAGGGTTTGTTGCCTGAATCTCTTTATCACAAGAGGATTTTGTTTTAAATTAATTCCCTATAACAATGTGTGATAAATATTGTTGCATTGTTGGTTGACAAAGAATAACTTCTGTGGGTACAAAGGATCTTTAGGACTTTTTTTAAGCCTAATCGATAAAATAATTACAGAAGAGTGCAAAAATAAAGCAACATTATAAACTCACCAACTGCAGCACAGTGAAGGAAAGCAGGAGCAGAACAGGAGACAGAAGTTGGTAGAACCTTTTAGAATCTTCCAAGAAGTACACCGGTGTCGGCGGTAAGCAGCAGTCCGACCTCTTGAGACAGCAGCTTGCTTGGAGTACACCAAGTAGCTTCGTTCTTCTTCTCCATTTTCTCATCTTTCTTCTCTCTCGGCATAAGTTTTTCATCTCTATATATACTGGAGTAGATCTTTCCAGAACGGTCATGGTTGGTCAGCCAATCAGAAAGCCGCCAGCACCAAGCCTTGCGTAATCGCTTTAGATTGGCCAATCAGTTGTTTTCCGCTTTTTCTACATTATTCTTAAACGTTCTAGAACATTCGCTCTCCATTCTGTAATGTTCTTTCCATTCTACGTAACAATATGATCTGAAAGGAGTTGTTGTTTGACCTGTTAAAAAAAGAGAACTAGGTAGTAGTACTTGAGAAGAAACGTAAGGTAACAAGACTATATGCAAATGTATAAATTATATGTCCAGTATATACAGTAGAACATACTCCATGAGAGGACACCTCTCTGCAAAGGACAGATTTCATTGTCAAAATTAACATTTTTACTATTTAACAACTCTCCGGTAAGAGGACACTTCTTCTTGAAGGACAATTTTGCTCTCCAACTATGTTTTCTTTACAGGGAGGTTCTAATGTATTTCAGAGCGTTGATATCCACCTTCAAACAAAATGCTGAAACAATATCCCAGCATGTTTTTAAATAGTTGGCAAATTTTCTCATTGAGTACTTTTGTCTACATCTATTAACAGCGCCCATCAAAATATCATGCAAAATATATTAATTTGGATATGGCTTTATTATCTTTAAAAGTCGAACATATTCTATAAGAGGACACTCGCACTAGTGGACACCTGTCTACAAAGGACAGTTTCATCAACAAACTTTACAATTTTTAATAATCAGAAACTCCCCTAAAGGGCAATTTGACTCTGTAACTAGGTGTTTCTTTACAGAGTGTTTCCAATCTATTATCCAAATGGTTCCTTATCACCAATACACTCATGGACAAAACTTAAGGAAATTGTACTTTTTAGCATGTATATCTGGATTTATACAATAATTCTTAAATATATTTGATATACAATGACCTTTTTTGAAGACACACAAAATAACCAAGTGTAAGCAAAATTGCCTCTCTTTGCTTCTTTCTCTTCTTCTTCAAAAAAATGTAGAAGCATAGGGCGCCTCTCCCGTCAAAATAAACACTAAAACCTAACATCATCTATTGACCATCGCCACAAACTAGCGGCCTTGGGTCAGTGACAAAGCCACAACACCAGCTTTGGCAATCTGGGAAGCGTCTGCCTGGACTATTTTGCGGTGACCCTCAATTGATGGCGTCAGGTTATGACGTTTATTTTGACGGAAGAGGCGCCCTATGTTTCTATGGATCAATTTCATCCCGGCAAATTTTCCATCTATATATATGAAAAATAATAGAAAAAAAATAATAAATAAGTGGTTCAGGTGTTGATATTAAAAATAAAAAAGGCATATCCTGACCAGGAGCACAAGTACTTTTCAGAAGGCAGAGCACCATCTGGTGGAACAGAAATCGACTAAACATTGATTTAACCTGTTCCCTGATATTTGGCCAACCCAATTTCCTGATAAATCAATAAAAGCCATCCACAAACGCGTTTCGCGCTGTTGGTGCTCTGCCTTCTGAAAAGCACATGTGCTCCTGGTCAGGATATGCCTTTTTTATTTTTAATATCAACACCTTACCCACCTTTTTTTTTCTATTGTTTTTTCATGTATTAAGCGTATTTACGCAAGTTTGGCCTTAAATACCCATTTCTTGGTTTCTCAAGAAGCCTCTGGGATCAAAAATATTTTTGGTCACAGTGGTACTGCCTTCTGAAAAGCACATGTGCTCCTGGTCAGGATATGCATTTTTAATATATATATCTATTCATGTATCAAGCAAATGATCAATAATTGTCTATCAATCTATCATAACATAGATCTTATAATTAGTACATAAATACAATGGAGGTGTGTGGTGCAGGCCCAAGGAGTTCACAGAATGTGTGGCCCACATCCGGCTGCTATCCTGGCTCCTGCTGGGCTCCCTGCTCCACAACAACGTGAGCTCCGCCACCTCCTCCCTGGCTCCTTGCTGCCAGCCCCTGGCCCTGGAAGCCCACACCCACCTGGTGGACCACATCCTGCTGGTGCTGGCTGGCTTCTCCGAGCAGGGCAAGAACTCAGTGGTGCACATGGCCGCTCTCTTCCATGCCTTCCTGCTCTGCCAGCTCTGGACTCTCTACTGCGAGCACCTGCTCTCCCTCAACCCTCCCAACAGTGACCAGCACCAGCTGTGCACCCTCACCCTGCTGGACTTCTGGACCCGCGTCACTCCAGGCATCCTGCAGCTCATTGGACACTCCCGCAATGTGAGTCATCTTCATATTTGTCCTTGCTGTGAGTCACCCTGAGTCTTTTGTCCTTACTCTTCCTGACTTATTACCTGAGAGTTGCCATGACGTAAAACCTCAATGAACAACCTTTTTTTCTAAGCACCCAACCACCTTTATAAAATAAAAGAATTCATTAGAACTGACTCAACCTCCAATGAGAGACTTATCTCCAGGAGAGACCAGGAATAGCCATGTTTTTAACTGTCCTGCATGGAAGGTTCTACTCTTTATACTTAGTGTACACATGGTACAAGCCATGATACTCAGGATGGGTAGTTAGCGATTGTTTTTAATGCACCACATATTATAAAGGTTGGCGTTCAGCCAACTGAAATATTGGTAAAATAAATGATATTTTGATCCAATATATGTCTTTTTATTTAAATATCTACACTTGTAAAATGCAGTTTGACTTTTGACAGAGTCCCCCTTAGGTTACTTGTACTCACTGGTGGGGATGGATTTTGCAAAAATGGGGGCCATTGGTGCACATTTTTTTCTTTACAAAAAAGTTTCAAGGTGGGATTTGATCCTGGGCGATGGCTGTTGAAAAAGAAAGGCTTATTCCACTCACAGCAACAACCTAGGTTCCACTGTAGCTTTATGTTATATAGGGAATATTGTACACCATATAGCACACACAACAAACCTTGAATATATAGCAGAATTTGGTATTTTAACACATTCTGTCGCACCTGCCTTTTTATTTGTAATTATGTCTTCTTCTTTCTTATCTCCACTCAATCATATTAGGGTATCAACCTTGTAGAGCTTGAGACTTGACAACCATCATGACTGGGTGAAGTAGAATGCGTCTGCCTATGTCATTAAGACTGGGAGCACTACTCAGTGGCATGAGGAACAGACGTCATGTGCAGCCGCTCCTAACATGGAGTACAAACGCTGCTCATCCTGTATTCCTGGATTAGGAGCCCTTACAGGGTACTATCAGCCAGGCCAGCTGAGCCCAGGTTTTTTAGCGAGCTTGTTACTGCTCCCCCTCCTCCTTTTTCATCCAGGCTTGGGACCGGCAAAGGCGGAGTTTGTAATTATGTAAATATGTATTTCCTAACACTTGTGATTATGTAAATACAAAACAATTTGCATATCAGTTAGTTGAATACCTGTATAGAAGAAAGATTACAATAACATTTATAGCCTCTTCCCAGAAAACAAAGGAGTTGCCATTGTTGTGATTTCTTTTACACTGCATTGCGCCGTCCAGTGATTAGAATCTTGTTACTTAGCTTGACACATTCTATATTTTTTTTCATTAAAATTATTTGACTAACTTGCTGCAAGATTTTAAATAATATATTTCAGTGGGAAGCATTCAGATTTTGCTTTTTCTCTCAACCTGTAGCTACACACAATGGATAAATTGTTTAATTTGACTGGCAATAAATTAACCAACAACATATTGGGCATTTATTTCACGTCCTGACTTGCAACCTATCAAATAACCAGTATTATTATGTTGTTGTTGTTTCTCATCGCCTTGTGTAAAGATTACCCTAATTCCATGAGTTCATGCTCCTCGAGCTGTTTTATGATAAGCAGTGGTCTCTTCCAAAGGTCCTGTATAGTGCATCTAATGCAAGCCAAAATGTGTTCTGGAGCTGCAGATGCCAAGCTACATTTTGGGCAAGTGGGGTAGATTTTGTTATTATTTTCTATCTTCAATGGCTTGAGATGGCCTGTTCTAAATCTTATTAGTGTTGAGCATTATTATAGTTAATACTTGTTCATCTCTGACTTTACAATTTAATAAATACAACAAGCAACAGGTTCTTAAATTAAAAATACCTCACTCAGTCAGCAAATCTTTTTATTATCTCACATACTTGATCATAGTCTTCTCTAGTTGCCTTGTCATCTTGAATACCTCGGGACTAAAATTAGTCTTGATTATCATAAAAATAGAGGTTGCCTGGCCGGTATTCATAGTTCTTACTGGACGAAGTATCTTTAATTTGAAGAACTATGAATGCCGGCCAGGCAGCCTCTATCTTTACGATGATCAAGACCAATTTTGGTCCCGAGGTAATTCAAGATGACAACTAGAGAAGACTATGATCAAGTATGTGAGATAATAAAAAGATTTACTGACTGAGTGAGGTATCTTTAATTTGAAGAACTAAGAATGCCGGCCAGGCAGCCTCTATCTTTATGATTAGCAATCCAGGATTTCACTATAATTATTTCTCTAGATTTCAGGCTAACATGACCTTCAATAAGAGAACTAGAGGTTCCAACTGACTATATAACGCTAAAAGTTAATTGTTGTTAAAGTTCAACTTTATGGCTGATAATTCATTTAAGCAGCCTTCTTAATTGGCCAGTTAAAAGTGTCACCTTGTGGCAATACAAATCCTGGCAGTGGTGGTTTATACTTATGTCATGTGTAATTTATATGTTTGAGAAGCACATCGTACATTTGCCTTGGTTTAATAACCCAACCTCAGCGGCCATAAGTTACTGATACAAACAATGAGTTATTTCGGAGAGAATGTTCTTCAAGTTGAAAGAACTTACCGAAGAATAAGGACATCATTCCTTTTGATATGCTAGAATGCACTCTGAATAAGGTTCTAGCCCAAAGGCAAACAACATTAAGGATGTTTTTTTAATATTCATGATTATTTTCAAATACATTTTCTAGCCATTTCTTGATTTTAAAATGTATTCACTTTCTTTACACTGCATTTTTGCTCTTAGAGTATTTTTTTTCTATTGTTCAAAAAATTGTATTGATTCAATTGTGTCCCTCATTAAATGTTAATCAAATACATTCTCTGAAGTTATAAAAAATTGTATTAGTAATATTAAAAAAATATTTTGAACAAATATTATTCTATTGATGTAATATTTAAATGAAAATCCTAACCAACTTTAATTTAACTCTAAGCTCTCTTATCCCTTAGGGTGTTCAATTTAAGAATATAAACTGTACTTTCTTACCTTTATTCTAAATAGAATCTTCCATGAGAGGCTACAGGCTAGACACATGAGTTTCCTTGGAGTTAGTCTAATGTTGGATATTGAAGGCCGAATGGTTTTATTGAATTTGTGTAGTTCCTAACAACTCCCTGTTATATTCCATACATCCCTCGTAATACCTCCCCCGTTATATTCCATACTTCCCTCGTAATACCTCCCCATTATATTCCATACATCCCTCGTAATACCTCCCCGTTATATTCCATACATCCCTCGTAATACCTCCCCGTTATATTCCATACATCCCTCGTAATACCTCCCCGTTATATTCCATACATCCCTCGTAATACCTCCCCGTTATATTCCATACATCCCTCGTAATACCTCCCCGTTATATTCCATACATCCCTCGTAATACCTCCCCGTTATATTCCATACATCCCTCGTAATACCTCCCCGTTATATTCCATACTTCCTTCGTAATACCTCCCCGTTATATTCCATACATCCCTCGTAATACCCCCCGTTATATTCCATACATCCCTCGTAATACCTACCCGTTATATTACATACATCCCTCGTAACACCCCCCCGTTATATTCCATACATCCCTCGTAATACCTCCCTATTATATTCCATACTTCCTTCGTAATACCTCCCCGTTATATTCCATACATCCCTCGTAATACCCCCGTTATATTCCATACATCCCTCATAATACCTCCCCGTTATATTCCATACTTCCCTTGTAATACCTCCCCGTTATATTCCATACATCCCTCGTAATACCTCCCCATTATATTCCATACATCCCTCGTAATACCTCCCCGTTATATTCCATACTTCCCTCGTAATACCTCCCCGTTATATTCCATACTTCCCTCGTAATACCTCCCCGTTATATTCCATACACCAAGTTTTCTCCTCCAGTCAGCGGTGTGTGTCCATGCTGCTACCTAGGATGGGGACTTTCAGGTAGGTGCTGTTGTTGTTGTTAGCATGGGTGGTAGTGTCACATGTACACATGTGTCTGCTGTACATCACTCTGACATCATCTAGTGTAAG
Source organism: Cordylochernes scorpioides (assembly GCA_030710605.1). Taxonomy (NCBI): domain Eukaryota; kingdom Metazoa; phylum Arthropoda; class Arachnida; order Pseudoscorpiones; family Chernetidae; genus Cordylochernes; species Cordylochernes scorpioides. The sequence goes on along the minus strand of CP092865.1, from coordinate 60,321,602 downwards.
CTAACATCTAGGAGGTCAGCATGGGTGGTAGTGTCACATGTGTCTGCTGTACATCACTCTGACATCATCTAGTGTAAGCTGACACTAGGAGGTCAGCATGGGTGGTAGTGTCACATGTGTCTGCTGTACATCACTCTGACATCATCTAGTGTAAGCTCACATCTAGGAGGTCAGCATGGGTGGTAGTGTCACATGTGTCTGCTGTACATCACACTGACATCATCTAGTGTAAGCTCACATCTAGGAGGTCAGCATGGGTGGTAGTGTCACATGTACACATGTGTCTGCTGTACATCACTCTGACATCATCTAGTGTAAGCTCACATCTAGGAGGTCAGCATGGGTGGTAGTGTCACATGTGTCTGCTGTACATCACTCTGACATCATCTAGTGTAAGCTCACATCTAGGAGGTCAGCATGGGTGGTAGTGTCACATGTGTCTGCTGTACATCACTCTGACATCATCTAGTGTAAGCTCACATCTAGGAGGTCAGCATGGGTGGTAGTGTCACATGTGTCTGCTGTACATCACTCTGACATCATCTAGTGTAAGCTCACATCTAGGAGGTCAGCAGGGGTGGTAGTGTCACATGTGTCTGCTGTACATCACTCTGACATCATCTAGTGTAAGCTAACATCTAGGAGGTCAGCATGGGTGGTAGTGTCACATGTACACATGTGTCTGCTGTACATCACTCTGACATCATCTAGTGTAAGCTCACATCTAGGAGGTCAGCATGGGTGGTAGTGTCACATGTGTCTGCTGTACATCACTCTGACATCATCTAGTGTAAGCTAACATCTAGGAGGTCAGCATGGGTGGTAGTGTCACATGTACACATGTGTCTGCTGTACATCACTCTGACATCATCTAGTGTAAGCTCACATCTAGGAGGTCAGCATGGGTGGTAGTGTCACATGTACACATGTGTCTGCTGTACATCACTCTGACATCATCTAGTGTAAGCTCACATCTAGGAGGTCAGCATGGGTGGTAGTGTCACATGTGTCTGCTGTACATCACACTGACATCATCTAGTGTAAGCTCACATCTAGGAGGTCAGCATGGGTGGTAGTGTCACATGTGTCTGCTGTACATCACTCTGACATCATCTAGTGTAAGCTCACATCTAGGAGGTCAGCATGGGTGGTAGTGTCACATGTGTCTGCTGTACATCACTCTGACATCATCTAGTGTAAGCTCACATCTAGGAGGTCAGCTCACATCTAGGAGGTCAGTATGGGTGGTAGTGTCACATGTGTCTGCTGTACATCACTCTGACATCATCTAGTGTAAGCTCACATCTAGGAGGTCAGCAGGGGTGGTAGTGTCACATGTGTCTGCTGTACATCACTCTGACATCATCTAGTGTAAGCTCACATCTAGGAGGTCAGCATGGGTGGTAGTGTCACATGTACACATGTGTCTGCTGTACATCACTCTGACATCATCTAGTGTAAGCTCACATCTAGGAGGTCAGCAGGGGTGGTAGTGTCACATGTGTCTGCTGTACATCACTCTGACATCATCTAGTGTAAGCTCACATCTAGGTGGTCAGCATGGGTGGTAGTGTCACATGTACACATGTGTCTGCTGTACATCACTCTGACATCATCTAGTGTAAGCTCACATCTAGGAGGTCAGCAGGGGTGGTAGTGTCACATGTGTCTGCTGTACATCACTCTGACATCATCTAGTGTAAGCTCACATCTAGGTGGTCAGCATGGGTGGTAGTGTCACATGTACACATGTGTCTGCTGTACATCACACTGACATCATCTAGTGTAAGCTAACATCTAGGAGGTCAGCATGGGTGGTAGTGTCACATGTGTCTGCTGTACATCACTCTGACATCATCTAGTGTAAGCTCACATCTAGGAGGTCAGCATGGGTGGTAGTGTCACATGTACACATGTGTCTGCTGTACATCACTCTGACATCATCTAGTGTAAGCTAACATCTAGGAGGTCAGCATGGGTGGTAGTGTCACATGTGTCTGCTGTACATCACTCTGACATCATCTAGTGTAAGCTCACATCTAGGAGGTCAGCAGGGGTGGTAGTGTCACATGTGTCTGCTGTACATCACTCTGACATCATCTAGTGTAAGCTCACATCTAGGTGGTCAGCATGGGTGGTAGTGTCACATGTACACATGTGTCTGCTGTACATCACACTGACATCATCTAGTGTAAGCTAACATCTAGGAGGTCAGCATGGGTGGTAGTGTCACATGTGTCTGCTGTACATCACTCTGACATCATCTAGTGTAAGCTCACATCTAGGAGGTCAGCATGGGTGGTAGTGTCACATGTACACATGTGTCTGCTGTACATCACTCTGACATCATCTAGTGTAAGCTCACATCTAGGAGGTCAGCAGGGGTGGTAGTGTCACATGTGTCTGCTGTACATCACTCTGACATCATCTAGTGTAAGCTCACATCTAGGAGGTCAGTATGGGTGGTAGTGTCACATGTACACATGTGTCTGCTGTACATCACTCTGACATCATCTAGTGTAAGCTCACATCTAGGAGGTCAGCAGGGGTGGTAGTGTCACATGTGTCTGCTGTACATCACACTGACATCATCTAGTGTAAGCTCACATCTAGGAGGTCAGTATGGGTGGTAGTGTCACATGTACACATGTGTCTGCTGTACATCACGCTGACATCATCTAGTGTAAGCTCACATCTAGGAGGTCAGTATGGGTGGTAGTGTCACATGTGTCTGCTGTACATCACTCTGACATCATCTAGTGTAAGCTCACATCTAGGAGGTCAGCATGGGTGGTAGTGTCACATGTGTCTGCTGTACATCACACTGACATCATCTAGTGTAAGCTCACATCTAGGTGGTCAGCATGGGTGGTAGTGTCACATGTGTCTGCTGTACATCACACTGACATCATCTAGTGTAAGCTAACATCTAGGAGGTCAGCATGGGTGGTAGTGTCACATGTACACATGTGTCTGCTGTACATCACTCTGACATCATCTAGTGTAAGCTCACATCTAGGAGGTCAGCATGGGTGGTAGTGTCACATGTGTCTGCTGTACATCACTCTGACATCATCTAGTGTAAGCTCACATCTAGGAGGTCAGCATGGGTGGTAGTGTCACATGTGTCTGCTGTACATCACACTGACATCATCTAGTGTAAGCTAACATCTAGGAGGTCAGCATGGGTGGTAGTGTCACATGTACACATGTGTCTGCTGTACATCACACTGACATCATCTAGTGTAAGCTCACATCTAGGAGGTCAGCATGGGTGGTAGTGTCACATGTACACATGTGTCTGCTGTACATCACTCTGACATCATCTAGTGTAAGCTAACATCTAGGAGGTCAGCATGGGTGGTAGTGTCACATGTACACATGTGTCTGCTGTACATCACACTGACATCATCTAGTGTAAGCTAACATCTAGGAGGTCAGCATGGGTGGTAGTGTCACATGTACACATGTGTCTGCTGTACATCACTCTGACATCATCTAGTGTAAGCTCACATCTAGGAGGTCAGCATGGGTGGTAGTGTCACATGTGTCTGCTGTACATCACACTGACATCATCTAGTGTAAGCTCACATCTAGGAGGTCAGCATGGGTGGTAGTGTCACATGTACACATGTGTCTGCTGTACATCACACTGACATCATCTAGTGTAAGCTCACATCTAGGAGGTCAGCATGGGTGGTAGTGTCACATGTACACATGTGTCTGCTGTACATCACACTGACATCATCTAGTGTAAGCTCACATCTAGGAGGTCAGCATGGGTGGTAGTGTCACATGTACACATGGGTTATATAGAACCATCCAGGCCAATGATAGATACATTTTACAGAAATATGTCACTACATCGTATAGAGATGTAAAAATGTAGAAGGACTGAATCCAACACTTTCAAAATTTGATCACAAAGCCTAAAATTAAAAGGTTAGTGAAATACAGTTAAACCTATCTTGGGAGTTTCTATTTGGTTTAAAGGAAAATTGCACTAGCATGTCAGGTTTATTGACTAAAAAGAATACATTTAATAACAGCCATAAAAAACTTGAAACTCTCCATTCTTATGCAAATTCAATGATAAAATGTATTAAGGATATTCAACACAACCAGCCTTTATTGGCTCAAACAATTTAGAAATGAAAGAATTACAGGGTCTCTCACACAGTAAACATACAAGATAAGTGACTTCATAGAAAGGTTTTACTGTATATTCTACCACAACAATAAGTATATGATTTCCAAAAGATACGCAAATGATAAAATAGATCAATATCAAGCAAAGTAACAACTTAATATACAAATCTCAGCCGCCCTCTAAAACATGCCTCTCAATTAGCCCGGTTGTTTTGTATACCAATATATGTATTCTCCGAATTTATTCAATATGTCTTTCACAGAAGATGTTTGATTTTTCTAAACATTGGAAGCCAACTGTGGTAGGTAATCTCTTTTCTTTAAAACCTTTGTTGATAACAAGATGTTTTAAAATAATTCAAAAAGGTTTCTGGAGATACTTTTTATATCAAATACCATCTCAAGGATCTCTGCCCTTCCAACAGGAGAACATATATAATGGATAAAACTTCATTTTCAGCAACAGGCGGTGTTTTATCCATTATATATGTTCTCCTGTAGGACAGAGATGCCTGAGATGGTATCTGAAATAAACTATGGAAACCTTTTTAATTGTTTAATTAATGTGCAGGAGATTTAAATGAATTGATGTGATAACAAAATGTGGAAATATTTCCTTTGAGAACCAAACCATCTGTACTGTCTCAGGCCGACAGTTTCAACCTCTGCTCATGATCCTTACATAATGATAAGGTACAATTTGGATTATAAACATAAGGTAATAAGATCAAATCTAAATGAATAAATAGTGTGTGACGTTTCAGCGTTGTTACCATCTTCAGACAAAAGTAGTCAATGCCGCTATCGAAACGTCACACACTATTTATTCATTTGGATTTGGTCTTATTACCTTGTGTTTATCCTTACACAATATTATTTGTAAAGCATTCAATCTTCTCTTATAGCTATTACAGTGACTCCAGTAGTGCCCATGATGGAGAGCTGCTGTCATTGGTTGGCTATCTACATGGAGTGACAGACAGACTTTGCCTCAATGCATAGGCGCTACAAGACAGAACCTACACAGTGTGGCAAATAATTTTTAAGAATGGGTTTGTAAAATAAAACAGAAACAAGCTAATTCAATTTCTACTATTTTTTTATTCAAAATAATCCCCTCCGGATTCAATACATATGTTACAACCAGTGCTGTAGTCGTAAAATTAGCATAGGGTATACGCTTGAGAATATAAATTTTTGGTAAAAATAAACAAGGTTATTTTTAATTATATTTTTATTTGAAAAAAAGACGTAAAATATTACATACAACTTTTACATAAAAATGTCCCATAATGACTGCCGAGATGCATCTGTATTTTTTCTGGCACAAACTCTTGATCTAGTGTCAGTAGATGATCTATGATGTAAAAGCCATGATTGAACGTATTTTTTCGGCTGAAACATTTCGATTGGTGGTCCATTTGAATTTATGAACATTAAGTTCGAAACATTTGATATTAGCAAAGAAGTCCGCAAGTTTGTTATTATATCATTCATCAGGCTGAAACCTCGCTCACATTCAGCTGTTGAACAGGGCAATGTTGAAATTGCCCTGAAAATGGTTGAAGTGTTTCGGGAACATTGTTTTTATCATCAACAAAATCTCTCAAGCCGTTAATGCATTTCATTTCATCTAAGTTAAACCTTCGACAAATACGTCTCATTTCGACCTCTCCATATCGAACATTTTCTGCGTCAAAATTGTTTGGTTCTAGAGCTGAAATATCCTTAATTAATTGCTCATTATCTTCATTTGATTCTGTACACAACCTTAATTTTAACTTTTCTATTATACTTAGAAGAAATTTTTTTCTATCAATCGGAATAATTTTGGCATTGGGAACTAATGTTACGCTCCTAAAAACTAAGTTTTCTGCCGCTTCAAGAGCTAGCAAGCTTTTTTCTCCTGGTGATGTTTTGAAGCTTTCTATGACTCTAATTGTTCTCTTTATTATATGTTCCGCCTTTTGTAAAGTAGTTGTTCTAGACTGCAGCTCTAAAGACAACATTGACATTTCCTGAATCGTGTCGTACATTAAACCTAAATCTAATATAAATTCTGGACTCTCCAATCTTCTTAATAACCCTTGATATGTGGAATCGAGATATGTTGATGATTTGAAATGATGGTGCAATGACTCGTATGACTCCCAGACGGTTTTTATTGTTCTAAAACTACTTGAAATCCATCGTACTCCTAAAATTCGACCCACTTTAGCAAATCTTGTTCTTAATTCATGGCAAGCTTCCTCCAGAGCACGACAATTTGTGGGAGATTGGCTATATAATGAATACAGTTTGTCCATAAAAGCTTTAAAATGGTTGATTCCGCGGACTTCTTTGATAGTATCGCCAACAGAAAGCTCTAATCTATGGTTGAGGCAGTGCCATGCAAAAAGTTTTGGAAACTTTTGCTTAAGTCGAGTTATGACTCCCGAATGTCTTCCTACCATGACACTTGCCCCATCAGTCGCAATTGCTATCCAATTTTCTTTTAGCTCTTTTTCAATATTTAGCTCAAAAGCTCTTTTTCAATATTTTCTGAGTCTTGGCATTGTAATTCACACAAATCAAAGAAAATATATAATCAATACTTTCTCCTCCTAAATATGCTTTCAAGAAAATGACCAAAGTTGATTTATTACTTAAGGTTGTTGATTCATCAATTAGTATAGTAATTTTTGAATTTGTTGACAAAATCTTCGCAACAAGCATTTTCCGCATTTCGCAGGCTATATGGTTTATTATTTGTGTAGCAGAATATCTGGAGTGAAGAGTCGATCCTAATTTAATGCCATTTAATGTTTGTAATTTAATGTTTAGTACATAAATTTCCTGTCTTCCTAAGCGGTCCATAATTAAACAGAAGAGTTATTTTCGAAAGCTAGTATAAGTACAGAAAATTTAAATTTCACTTATTTTAACATTAACAAAATTTAGATACTTACTTAATCGATTTGTTTTGAATAAAATCTTTATTTTATTTATTTTTTTAAAAAACAAACACCAACTTTTCATCAACAATTAAAAACAATTTAAATAAGCTTTTAAGCCAGTATCAATAAACTTACTTAAAGAAGTTTTCAAAATTATATTTTTTTGAAAATCAATGTTATTTTGTCAACAGCTTTTGCTAACTTCAAATAAACTAAAGAATATGCAAAATTAACGTCCACAATAACGTAGTTTAGCATGGTTACCATAGCAACTTTAGTTAAAGAAGAGTGTTTGATAAAATTCAAATATATTTTCAATTGTATAGAATTAGAAGAAAATCGTTTTAAATCGAAAACCAAATTGTTTATGTATTAGTTTACATCACTGCTGGATAAATACAGCATTGGTAATAAGAGAACATCTATCTTGAAGAAGTCGTTTTTACTTTTTTTTGTAAATGATTTTAACATCAGAAAATATAACTTTATTTTTATTTAAACTTTAATTTTTTAACATATTTTCTATTAAGCACAAACATAATATAACTTTTAAATATTAGGAAAGTTTAAAGTTTTCATTTCATTGTGGTTTTTTTTAAACAAAATTACCATTTTCAAAAATTAAAGGTTCGGTTATATTCGTTTTCCGTTTTTCGTTAAAGGAGGCTTGTTTGATTATTAATTTGAATATAGTTGATATATTTTTCCCAAGAAATTTTTACTAAATGAATAAAATATTTTGTGTGAATTGTTAATTTGAAATTTTTTTGCAATTTTTCAGTACAATTTTTATCATTTTTTTTTTACTATTACAAAGAAAGAAAATAATAAATTTTTAATAAAAAATTTGAACAAAATCATAGGGTATACGCTATTTTTAAGTAAAACCACTAGGTATACGCTATCTAAATTTTAAAAGCATAGGGTATACGGCGTATACCCTCCACTACAGCACTGGTTACAACGATTTAATAAGAAATTAAATGCCTCTTGCAGGCCACTTTGAGGAATCGCCTCCAAAGTGCTCGTCGCAGCTCTCTGGATGGTCGGGATATCATAAAAAAAACAACCTTTCAACTTCAATTTTATTTTTGGGAATAAATAAAAGTCACATGGTGCTAAATCAGGCGAGTACAGTGGATGATTCAACACACAGACGTTATTTTTGGCCAAAAAGCGACGAACAATAAGAGAGGAGTGACTCGGTGCATTATCATGCAGCAAACACCAACTCTCTTCATCGCGATATTCCGGACGAATGCAATGAATTCTGGCAATCAAACGTTTCAAAACGTTTGAATAAAACTCTCCAGTAATGGTTTGTCCAGCGGGAACAAATTCTATGTGGATAATACCTCCACTATCGAAAAAGGTAATCAGCATTGTTTTGATTTTTGATGGCACTTTCGCATTTTTTTGGCTTGTGGGGAGTTTTTTGACTTCCATTCGGCACTTTGGCACTTTGGGTCATACTGAAAACACCATGTTTCATCACCCGTAACAATTAATTTCAGGAAGTTTGAATAATTTTCATAGGCAGAAATGATGTCCCTGCAATGTGCAATTCTCAATGATTTCTGCTCGCCCGTTAAAGTGTGTGGAACAAATTTAGCACAGACTTTAGTTTCACCCAAATCTTCATGCAGAATGGTTCGAATCGTTTCTTTGTTGATGTGTAAAACCTCTGCCATCATTCTCTGAGATGCACTGCGATTGTTTGCAACAAATTCTCGCACTTTTTCTATTCTTTCTGGTGTCTTCGAAGAACTTGGTCGTCCAGTATGCTTATCATCTTCTAGCGTATTTCTTCCATCCGAAAACGTTTGTGCCAATTGAAAACATTTGATTTACTCAAACATAACGTACCATAAACTTGCTTCATCAAAATATATGTTTCCGATGCATTTCTACCAAGTTTTGCATTAAATTTAATGACCGCTCTCTTTCCATCTCAGAATTCCGACGAACAAAAATTTTTACTTTTCAAAAATCGCCTGTATGGTTTTAAAAAGTTAACCAAAATGGCTGAAACAAAGCCACGCGCTAAATAAGGCTTCGAATATATATACGCATGCGCAATTTCATACCTGGCTCTACTATTGGCTTTTATCTAGCGTGAGTCTTAAAAATTATTTGCCACACTGTGTATATTCCAACCCTACCAAGATTGTCTTCTTCTCTTCTTCTTTTTTATCTCCACTCAATCATATTAGGGTATCAAGCATGTAGAGCTTGTTGATGGTGTATGTCGGGAATGAGTATAGCACATCAATGAATGAGTCAATACAGTCAATAATGTGTTTTGGGGTTGCAGGTTGAGATTGCACCAAGATAGTGAATTTGATCTATGAATTTAGTCTCAATGACCTTGTATAATTATACAATGGGATAATAATGTTTAAAAAAACAACAGTGGCAACTACTGTAAGAAGAAGGTTGTACGAGTGTGGCCTCAATGCCAGAAAACCAACCATTTGCTTTACTAAATAAAGGTAAACCATAGAATGCAGTGTCACATGACCTAGGATTCTATTCACTACTGAGTTAAGAATTTCACTAAATTTAGATAGTATATGTTTTATTAGAGAGAGAGGCACTGTTGAGTGTCTAGTAGCTCTGGTGTAACTCTGATTATATCTGGGTCAGCATACCGACATGTTTTCTCCTCAGAGAACTATCTGAATGAATCCCTCTTTGTACTGGTGGTATCTTGTCCACTCCATGGAAAGGGAAGCTGCTATTGCCCCATTAGTCAGCCACATTTCAGTGTTCCCTGTTCACGGTTACCGTAGCGGCTCACGACACCGTACTACAGGGCAGTCCCTTACTTGTGCTGTTTCTCCCCACATAGAGGAGGACTTCTGGGCGTGTATTGTATTTGGTGGTGGTGGTGTCTTGTCCATGGAAAGGGGGGACCCCGTTAGTCAGCCACATTTCAGAGTTCCCTGTTCACGGTTACCGTAGCGGCTCACGACACCGTACTACAGGGCAGTCCCTTACTTGTGCTGTTTCTCCCGCCCGCCACGTAGAGGAGGACTTCTGGGCGTGTATTGTGTTTGGTGGTGGTGGTGTCTTGTCCATGGAAAGGGGGGACCCTGTTAGTCAGCCACATTTCAGAGTTCCCTGTTCACGGTTACCGTAGCGGCTCACGACACCGTACTACAGGGCAGTCCCTTACTTGTGCTGTTTCTCCCGCCCGCCACGTAGAGGAGGACTTCTGGGCGTGTATTGTATTTGGTGGTGGTGGTGTCTTGTCCATGGAAAGGGGGGACCCTGTTAGTCAGCCACATTTCAGAGTTCCCTGTTCACGGTTACCGTAGCGGCTCACGATACCGTACTACAGGGCAGTCCCTTACTTGTGCTGCTTCTCCCGCCCACCACATAGGGGACTTCTGGACGGGATCCCTCTTTGTAAGACCGGCATTGTAGATGGATTCATCCTAAATGAATGGCTGGTGGATTGGCCATGGTGTCCACACAATCAATGTTATGGTCATCCCAGATCATATTTATGGGATATCTAAGGTAAAGCCACCCACCTCCTCAGAATCTCTAGGAACTGACAACCATTCAATAAACCACCGTTAACCTCATCATTCATTCTTCTGATTCAAGGCCTGGATCGACGCATGTATCATACTAGACAGAGGTGGTCACATCCTATATTGATATTTGTTATTCTTTGTATTTGTAAAACACCTCCAATAAATTATTTAGCTAATTTCAATATGCATACAATCATAATAAGGCACAATTTGGATTATTAGTAGTAAATATTAGGGGGGGGGTTTTGGTTTTATTACCTTGAAAATTTGCAAATAAAAGTTTTTCAATTCTTATGATTACTCGGTTTCTAATACAGTAGAACAACCTCCCTGTGGAGGACAACATCTAATTGCAGAGCCATAGTGTCCTTTAGGGAGAGGTGTCCTCTTACTGGAGAGTTGCTACAGTAGAAAAACCTCCCTGTAGAGGACAACACCTAATTGCAGAGCCAAAGTGTTCTTTAGGTAAAGGTGTCCTCTTACTGGAGAGTTGCTACAGTAGAACCTCCCTGTAGAGGACAACACCTAATTGCAGAGCCATAGTGTCTTTTAGGGAGAGGTGTCCTCTTACTGGAGAGTTGCTAAATAGTTAAAATGGTAATTTTGTAAAAATGAAAACTGTCCTTTGTGGAGAGGTGTCTGCTAAATGGAGGTACTACTGTATCTCTTTTTCTATGTTTTGAACTCTAAAAATTGGTTATTTATCATTTCAAAAATTATTGTACAACTTTTTTGGTTTCATTCTATTGTAGGGGAATGTTACAAAGTGTAAACTAAGAAAAAGGCATCTCCTTATTGTGCAACAAAAAGTTTCTGATGGCTTGCGCCATCTATCGGAATAAATATCAACTATTCGTTGATTTTGAATTATTTTAGAATTCCGATAGATGGCGCAAGCCATCAGCAACTTTCAGTTGCATGATAAGGAGATGCCTTTTTCTTAATTTATGAACCTTATCCCAGTACAATGTCACTTTTTTTTTTTTTCAAAAAGTGTGAACAGTTTGGTACCAGACTGGCTGTACTTCCTCTAGTTGGCCTAACATTTCACACTCTCCCCATTGTTGGTAAATGGCGGATAAATATATTGGGCATCTTTTTTTTTTCTAATTGTTTTACTCCATTATCTTTCAATTACTGTTACAGTAGAACTACAAGGTAATAGGACCAAATCTAAATAAATAGAGTGTGAAGTCACACTCATTTATTTGGATTTGATTCATTCAGTCTTTTGCCCGATGATGGTAAAGCGCTGTTACCAAAATGTCACTCATTATTTATTTATTTGGATTTGGTCTTATTATCTTCTTTTTCTAATCTATAATCTAAATTGTGTCTTATCAGTTACAGTAGAGCTTCTCTGTGAAGGACAGCACCTTGAGGCAAGTGTCTTTTAGAGATACAGTAGAACCTCCCTTTAGCGGACACCCCACTAGAGGACACCTCTCTATAAAGGACAGCTTTCATTTGCAAAATTACCATTTTTACAATTTAGCAACTCTCCAGTAAGAGGACACCTCTCTCTAAAGGACAGTTTGGCTCGGCAATTAAGTGTCCTTTACAGGGAGGTTCTACTGTAGCAACTCTCCGGTAAGAGGACACCTCTCCCTAAAGGACACTTTGGCTCTGTAACTAGGTTATGTCCTTTATAGGGAGGTTCTACTGTAGCAACTCTCCGGTAAGAGGACACCTCTCCCTAAAGGACACTTTGGCTCTGTAACTAGGTTATGTCCTTTATAGGGAGGTTCTACTGTAGCAACTCTCCGGTAAGAGGACACCTCTCCCTAAAGGACAGTTTGACCTTGCAATTAGGTGTCCTTTACAGGGAGGTTCTATTGTAGCAACTCTCCGGTAAGAGGACACCTCTCCCTAAAGGACACTTTGGCTCTGCAATTAGGTATTGTCCTTCACAGGGAGGTAGTTCTACTGTATGTGTTTTCATACCAGAGAGAAACTAAATGGTAATTTTGGTAGGAAGTCCCCTATCACAGAGATGTAATCGCATGTCTGTAAACACAGCTGTGGTTATGCCCAGCTCTCCGACATGGTGAGCCTCCACTTCCTTATGCTGCTGGAGGCCCTGCTAGAGTGCAACTCCGCGGTCCTCGCGCGGCTCCTGCCCATGTGGAGCCAGGTGCTGGGCTGCTTCCGCGGACAGCTGTCAGCCTCCCACCTCTACCTGCGTCTACAAGCCTGCCTAGCCTGGCCGCCAACCCAACCTGGACCTGCGCGGCTGCGCTGGCTCCGGAGACTTCACTTCAAGATGGGGCAGATAGAAATGCAAGCATCAGCCGCTACCACCCAGTTCTACACTCTGTAGGCCTGTCTCCCCCCCCACGTGATGTTATCTGTGGTGCTGTTTATCTTTTTTTTCCATCTCAGGATTTTGTGCGTTCCTTCCCTCCTTCTTCCCTAAATTCATTCTCAAAAAATCAGCCAATCCTAAGAAGAAAATGGTATCAGCAAGTGAGTTGAAAAGCACCAACTACTTCTAAAAAGACTTAGCTATTTTACTTACTTTAACTAGTGTTGTTGCATGGTGGCATGGTAGGGTTTGTGATGTTTTCTCTCTCAAGCTGCGCAGCTATTTCCCGAGGAGGTCAGCCTTGACGGGGGTATGTGCTGCAGCTTTGCTAACTTGCACCCATTCACTCACTTACTTACTCACGCCAGCAGCACTTCTTCACTCTGCATGGTTCTTCTCTTTCTTTGAATGTTTCTTTCTATTACTTACTTACTTAAAACACACCTTCTCTTTCATAACACTATCTACTGATAAGGTACAATTTGAAATATAAATTATAAACACAAGGTAATAAGACCAAATACAAGATGGGGCAGATAGAAATGCAAGCATCAGCCGCTACCACCCAGTTCTACACTCTGTAGGCCTGTCTCCCCCCCCACGTGATGTTATCTGTGGTGCTGTTTATCTTTTTTTTCCATCTCAGGACTCACCAAAATAGGGTGCTATAGAGAGGGGGTGCTATAGACAGGTCACTTTTAATGTAAAATGTTTACATTTTAATATTTAAAATCGAGCGCTATAGACAGGAAGGCATTATTTAGAGGGGGTGCTATAGACAGGTTTAACTATATATAAATAGTGTGTGATGTTCAGACAAAATTGCTTCTGGATTGTGCGGGAAGTGCAAAAGGATTCAGTACTTTACATGGTAACAACGCTGAAACGTCACACACTATTTATTTATTTGGTCTTATTACCTTGTGTTCATTTATTCTATTGTCATAAGGCACTCTTACTGAAAGCTTTGATTATTCCACAATAAAAAAAAACAACAAAGGGGAATTTGCATAATTTCTATCTTAGAATATTTGCATAGTTATTATCATTTGTCTATCATCACACTATAAGAACATGAGCAAGCAAGCAGAGTCGGTAGACGAGGGGTTAAAACCTTCGATTCCCGACAGTCATGAAACATAATTCCGTCTTGTACACTTTATTTCAATATGTGAATAACTTTCACATATTATTCATTTACATTATACATAATATTCATCAGAGGGGAAAGACCTCTTTAAAAATCCTGACTTTCACTGACCTGGTTGATAGACCTCAGCAAGGGTCCCACTCCAGAGATACGGAGGAGCTGTGTCTGTGCTCATGTTAGAGTCGGCAGCAAAGGCTTCCATGTTAGGAACGGCCTCAAACTACAGGCAAAGTCAGACTTTCACCAAATTGTGCCTGGATCATGGTGCCATGATCAACGAAAGCTGCATCCTTACACCCCATTCCATGAGATATTCATTGTTGTAAATATCATAAGCTAGGTTGTTCTTTCTGAGTGGCGCCTAGTAAAGTGATTTTGGAACAGGAACAAGACACTCTAAGGGCATAGAAACCATTTACCACCTCTCACTTTTCATATTTTCTAAGTTTCACATTACAATACAACCTCCCCTAAGAGACCACCTCCCTTGAACAACCATTTCTGTAAACTCTAAAATGTCTTGTTCTGATGATAAGGCACACAATTTGGATTATAAGCACAAGGTAATAAGACCAAATCCAAATAAATTAATAATGTGTGACGTTTCAGCGTTGTTACTATCATCAGACAAAAGTACTGAATGAGAAATTTCACCACAGCATGTTCTAAGAATTAAAAAAAAGTGGGTTTTTTCCACTTTTAATTCTAAGAATAATATTCTGTGTTTCTCAGAAAACTATCTTCTTCTTATTTGCTATCTTGTTTACATACTTGATAACGGTAACTATTTAAAACATGCTGTGGTAAAATTTCTCATTCAGTACTTTTGTCTGAAGATGGTAACAATGTTAAAATGTCACACACTATTTATATATTTGGATTTGGTCCTATTACCTTGTGTTTACCTTGTGTCTTGTTCTGATCTTACCTCTGATGAGAGACCAACATCTCTATTTTATAGGAAGTCTCTTATGGGAGTATTCTCTCAGTATTTGCACAAGCATCTTTTAAACCTTTTAACATTATTTATCTTCTCCCAACTTACTTATGCATTTAGAATTCTCCCACAAATGTGGCCAAAATGTGAAATGTTTGTTCCAGCTCCCCGGAAAGATTTATTGAAAGCTTGACGGAACCAGAGCTAGAAATTGACGACGCAGACTTGCTGTTGTATAATATTAATTTCTGAGATGATGATTTTATTTTATTGTTTTTTGACCATTTATCTTGATATTGGTTTCACGCACATTTATTGTTTTCTCTCACACCTCTATACCTATATATGTGGATACAGTGAAATATTAAATTTTTAATTGCCATCTATCGATAAAATTTGTAACAATTTACTGGCAATGTGTTTATTTTCATCAAATATTATCTCTAACAGACCTTGTTGTTGTTGTTGTGTCCAATGAAGAGCCTCAGATGTCTCCATACATCTCTATCACAGCAATGTTCTCTATCTTGGGTGTGTAAAGCTGCTGTTCTGGATCCATGTCAATTTTCTGTTGTTGTTGTTGTGTCCAATGAAGAGCATCAGATGTCTCAGTACATATTTATCGCAGCAATGTTTTCTATCTTGTGTGTGTAAAGCTGCTGTTCTGGGTCCATGTCAATTTTCTGTTGTTGTTGTGTTCAATGAAGAGCCTCAGATGTCTCGATGCATCTCTATCACAGCTATGTTCTCTATCTTGGGTGTGTAAAGCTGCTGTTCTGGGTCCATGTCAATTTTCTGTTGTTGTTGTGTTCAATGAAGAGCCTCAGATGTCTCGATGCATCTCTATCACAGCAATGTTCTCTATCTTGGGTGTGTAAAGCTGCTGTTCTGGGTCCATGTCAATTTTCTGTTGTTGTTGTGTTCAATGAAGAGCCTCAGATGTCTCGATGCATCTCTATCACAGCTATGTTCTCTATCTTGGGTGTGTAAAGCTGCTGTTCTGGGTCCATGTCAATTTTCTGTTGTTGTTGTGTTCAATGAAGAGCCTCAGATGTCTCGATGCATCTCTATCACAGCTATGTTCTCTATCTTGGGTGTGTAAAGCTGCTGTTCTGGGTCCATGTCAATTTTCTGTTGTTGTTGTGTCCAATGAAGAACCTCAGATGTCTCCATACATCTCTATCACAGCAGCAGCAATGTCCACTATCTTGGATGTGTAAAGCTTCTGCTCTGGGCTCTTCATTGGAAAATGGGTGCCGTTGCCACATTAGTCACCTTGGAAACGAACCAGAATTTGGTTGAATATTTCTAGGGTCCAGGGGGGACCACAAACAGACCTTACTGCAACGATAATAGTTCTTGAAAAAGAAAAAAATTCATTCAAGAACTTATATCGTTGCAGTAAGATCAGTAGAGATATTATTTGATGGAAAGAAACACCAGTAAATTTATTTGTTACAAAGTTCACTACTGATGAGCCAAGCTCTCTCATTCAAGAACTTATATCGTTGCAGTAAGATCAGTAGAGACAATATTTGATGAAAAGAAACACCAGTAAATTTATTTGTTACAAAGTTCACTACTGATGAGCCAAGCTCTCTCATTCAAGAACTTATATCGTTGCAGTAAGATCAGTAGAGATATTATTTGATGAAAAGAAACACCAGTAAATTTATTTGTTACAAAGTTCACTACTGATGAGCCTGGAAAAAACTGGAATTGTTAAAATAGAGTGTCCAGGATTACTACAGTGGTTGGGAGATTTCTAGAAATCTGGCCTCCATGCTCTTACTAAGGATGTTCCCAATTATACACTCATGGACAAAACTTGTTTTGATGTCGCTGGTCATCTATTTTTTGAAGGAGACAGAGACAATTTTGTTCACACAATAAAGGTCACTGTGTATCAAATATTTTTCAGAGTTATTGTTTAAATCCCGATATTTATGGAAGTTGTACCTTTTAGCATGTATAAGTTTTATCCCTATGAATGTAATATTGTCCTAATCCCAAAATACATGCTAAAAAGTACAAATTACTTAATGATAAAGCACAATTTAGATTATAGATTATAATACAAGAAAATGAGACCTAATCCAAATAATTTATTTGTGTGTGACGTTTCAGCAACAGCATTGTCACCTTCATCAGACAAAAGAATAAATGAGAAAAAATATCACAGCAAGTTCTAAAAAAAAAATCCACTTTTAATTCCAAGAAGAATATTTCAAGTTGACTTAAAAAACTATTTTTCCTCATCTGTTATCTTGTTTAAACACTTGAAAACAGTAAGAACTTGCTGTGATATTTTTTCTCATTTATTCTTTTGTCTGATGATGGTGACAATGTTGTTGCTGAAACGTCACACACTAATAAATTATTTGGATTAGGTCTTATTTCCTTGTATTACAACTTCCTTAAGTTTTGTCCATGAGTGTAAATCCAATTACCACCTATATATTGGCGCAAGCATCCCTTGTGGGGATATTGTGTCTGTTTGATGATAATAATTAAAAATCTATTGATGAAATCTGCAATAAATATTTTTCACAATGTAATTCTTATAATATATAAAATTATATCTCTAAAGACCTTACTGCAATAATTTAAAAAAATTAATTTTATAAATTCATTTTCCAATCTATTGATAAAATTTGTAAAAATTATATTTGCTGGCAATGTCTTTATTTTTAATATCACAGTAGAACCTCCCTTTAGCAGACACCTCTCCACAAAGGAGAGTTTTCATTTGCAAAATTACCATGTTTACAATTTAGAAACTCTCAGGTAAGAGAACACTTCTCCCTAAAGAACACTTTGCCTCTGCAATTAGGTGTCCTTTACAGGGAGGTTCTACTGTAGCAACTCTCTGGTAAGAGGACACTTCTCCCTAAAGAACACTTTGCCTCTGCAATTAGGCGTCCTTTACAGGGAGGTTCTACTGTAGCAACTCTCTGGTAAGAGGACACCTCTCCCTAAAGAACACTTTGCCTCTGCAATTAGGTGTCCTTTACAGGGAGGTTCTACTGTAGCAACTCTCTGGTAAGAGGACACTTCTCCCTAAAGAACACTTTGCCTCTGCAATTAGGTGTCCTTTACAGGGAGGTTCTACTGTAGCAACTCTCTGGTAAGAGGACACTTCTCCCTAAAGAACACTTTGCCTCTGCAATTAGGTGTCCTTTACAGGGAGGTTCTACTGTAGCAACTCTCTGGTAAGAGGACACTTCTCCCTAAAGAACACTTTGCCTCTGCAATTAGGTGTCCTTTACAGGGAGGTTCTACTGTAGCAACTCTCTGGTAAAAGGACACCTCTCCCTAAAGAACACTTTGCCTCTGCAATTAGGTGTCCTTTACAGGGAGGTTCTACTGTAGCAACTCTCCGGTTAGAGAACACTTCTCCCTAAAGGACACTTTGCCTCTGCAATTAGGTGTTGTCCTTTACAGGGAGGTTCTACTGTAGCAACTCTCTGGTAAGAGGACACCTCTCCCTAAAGGACACTTTGTCTCTGTAATTAGGTGTTGTCCTTTACATGGAGATTCTACTGTATCATCAAATATTATGTATAATTTATATATATATTTTTTAATTCATTGCTCTTTAAGGTTATACAGTTAAACCTGTCTATAGCGCCTCCTCTAAATAACACCTTCTTCTCTATAGCGCCCGATTTTAAACATTAAAATGTAAAAATTTTACATTAAAAGTGACCTGTCTATAGCACCCCCTCTCTATAGCACCCTATTTTGATGATTCCCAAGAGCTATAGACAGGTTTAACTGTAATATGAAATTAATCCTGTTATAGATGTCTAGAATACCAAATATGGAAACAAAGAGTGACAAACATATAATGAGAGTACATGGCTTAGAAAAGACACAAATTGAGAGGAAGACCTGCAATGAGCTGTTTCTACTCTACTTTCAATAAGAGAAGGAAAAATTAACTGAAAGTTTTACCTATATTTGCTTGGTAATCAAAATGTACCATTTGTTCCTAAAGCCTTGAATTATATGAGAAAATGTTTTTAAGATGAAATTTGTATTTTTTATTTTATTTTTTTTTTTTTAAGAACACACTTAGCTATATACACAGACACAGTTAGACCTGTCTATAGCACCCCCTCTAAATAGCGCCTTCCTCTCTATAGCGCCTGATTTTAAATACGTAGTACGATGCGATTTACATTAAAAGTGACCTGTCTATAGCACCCTATTTTGATGAGTCCCAAGAGCTATAGACAGGTTTAACTGTATACTAAACTATGCCATAAATATGCCAATATATATATATATATATATCTCCTCCATTTTTTACTAGGGAGATATGGCTGATTTTTAAAACCATTTCAACTAAAATGTTTGTCTTTTATTCTTTTTACTGAAAATATAGCTCAACTACTTTTTATAAAACAATACTCTATTTTAACTAAAATAAATTTTTTGAATGGGTGATATAGCCAAATTTGGAATACATTATATATGATATAAATTTGAATATACAGTAGAACCTCCCTGTAAAGGACAACACCTAATTGCAGAGCCAAAGTGTTCTTTAGGGAGAGGTGTTCTCTTACCAGAGTTGCTACAGTAGAACTACCCCCCTGTAAAGGACAACACCTAATTGCAGAGCTAATGTGTCCTTTAGGGAGAGGTGCTCTCTTACCAGAGAGTTGCTACAGTAGAACCTCCCTGTAAAGGACACCTAATTGCAGAGCCAAAGTGTCCTTTAGGGAGAGGTGTCCTCTTACAGGAGAGTTGTTAAATAGTATAAATGATAATTTTGCAAATGAAAACGGTCCTTTATATAAAGAGGTGTCCTTAAGTGTCCTTTCATGGAGTACTGCTGTATATGTACAACACGGGAGGATGATATTCACAAGTATCAAAAGAGGCACCTCTCCCTTTAACTATGCATCATAAGGATGGCACTGTACATCACCCTGGTAAACATCTTCACTAATGTTTGATAAATTCAACTGACTCTTGTAGGATGTTAGGAAATGGAAGCTCCCCTGTACTGATGAGGGTCAAAGCTTGACACCATGGTATACAGGTTGTTGTCTGAATTTTCAAAAACTGGTGTTGTCACTCATTCTTTATCATCACTAGTGAAGATTTTACTGGGCTGATGTACAGTGCATTGTTCTGATGTACGATTAAAGGGAGAAGTTCCTCTTCTGGTATTATGATGATTTATATATATATATATACAGTAGAACCTCCCTTTAGTGGACACCTCTCTATAAAGGACAGTTTGGCTCTGTAATTAAGTGTCCTTTACAGGGCGGTAGTTCTACTGTAGCAACTTTCCGGTAAGAGGACACCTCTCCCTAAAGGACACTTTGACTCTGTAATTAAGTGTCCTTTACAGGGCGGTAGTTCTACTGTAGCAACTCTCTGATAAGAAGACACTTCTCCCTAAAGGACACTTTGGCTCTGTAATTAAGTGTCCTTTACAGGGCGGTAGTTCTACTGTAGCAACTCTCTGATAAGAAGACACCTCTCCCTAAAGGACACTTTATCTCTACAATTAGGTGTCCTTTACAGGGAAGTTCTACTGTAGCAACTCTCCGGTAAGAAGACACCTCTCCCTAAAGGACACTTTGGCTCTACAATTAGGTGTTGTCCTTTACAGAGAGGTAGTTCTACTGTAGCAACTTTCCGGTAAGAGGACACCTCTCCCTAAAGGACACTTTGACTCTGTAATTAAGTGTCCTTTACAGGGCGGTAGTTCTACTGTAGCAACTCTCTGATAAGAAGACACTTCTCCCTAAAGGACACTTTGGCTCTGTAATTAAGTGTCCTTTACAGGGCGGTAGTTCTACTGTAGCAACTCTCTGATAAGAAGACACCTCTCCCTAAAGGACACTTTATCTCTACAATTAGGTGTCCTTTACAGGGAAGTTCTACTGTAGCAACTCTCTGATAAGAAGACACTTCTCCCTAAAGGACACTTTGGCTCTGCAAACAGGGAGGTTCTACTGTATATTTTAACCAAAATTAGCATAATAATTACATCATTTACTTATTTTAAAACTATACTTGAAAAATATATACAGTTAAACCTGTCTAGAGCGCTGCGCCTCCTCTAATATAGCACCTCCCTCTCTATAGCGCCCGATTTTAAATACGTAGTACGATACGATTTATATTAAAAGTGACCTGTCTATAGCACCCCCTCTCTATAGTACCCTATTTTGATGAGTCCCAAGAGGAGGCGCTATAGACAGGTTTAACTGTATATTGATTATACAGTAAGCCCTGTTAAAATTTACCTGGGATATATTGAAACTTCCCTTATAACAAACCTGAAATAATCCCCATTTTTATTTCATAATACAATGAACCATGGCTATAGTAAACTACAGGTTCAATCCCATTGGTGTTCATTTTGAAGGGGTTTTACTGTATATATTATTTATTGACATTTTTATTTCTGCTAAAATATTACACACAAAATAGTATCAACTCTGCATAGACTGCTATGTTTCTACATCTGGGGTCGGCAAACTTTTGAGACGGAAGAACCAAAAATTACAATTAAATAACTTTCAAAGTTTTTAAAGAGCCACAACATTTTTTTTCTTTGCTAACAATAAATAGTACTCGCATAAATAATTTTTACATAAGGAACTACAAGGAAATAAGACCTAATCCAAATAATTTATTAGCGTGTGATGTTTTGGCAACAGCATTGTTACCATCATCAGACAAAAGAATAAATAAAAATTTATATATGAATATGAATAAATGAAAATTTATTCTTTTGTCTGATGATGGTGACAATGCTGTTGCCGAAACATCACACAATATTAAATTATTTGGATTAGGTCTTATTTCCTTGTATTATAATCTATAATCTAAATTGTGCTTTATTGCGTATGGAACTATATAAAGAGCCGCATGTGGCTCGCAAGCTGCAAGTTTGGTGACCCCTGGTGTAGATGATATAAATCCCAGAAAGTTTCTGTATATTTACTAATATTTGGATGAATGGGAGGGAAGTAATTTTTCTTGGTTCTGAATGCTGCATGGAATATAAAGAAAACTTGTCCCACAAATACAAAGCTAAGTGCCACAAGTACAAATATTGCTAGAAACATTTTCAATGATATTGAATAATTTCTTAGCTATTTTCTCTATTGAATGTGATGTGTTATGTTTGAAACTCAGCAAATGTAAAAAAAAACTTGTCTCAATAGATAAAAAGCTAAGTGCCAGAAGTCCAAAGATTGTTAGAAGTGAGTTCATCTTGATTGAAGATATGCTAGACATTTGCTACATTGAATGTTATAAGCTATGTGTGCCAGCTACAGTGAATGCAATAAGTTTTGTGTGCCAGCTACAGTGAATGCAATAAGCTATGTGTGCCAGCTACAGTTGAGTGTAGATAAAATACTAAGTGCCACAAGCACAAAGACTTATGTTCAGCTACATTGAATGTTATCTTCTTATTTCCACACTGGGTGAAGTAAAATGCTTCTGCCTTTGTCATTAAGACTGGGAGCACTACTCAGTGGCAGGCCGACTTAGCTCCAAAAGAAATTGCCGCCTCTGACATGAGGAACAGACGCCATGTGCAGCCGCTCCTAACATGGAGTACAAACGCTGCTCATCCTGTATTCCTGGATTAGGAACCCTGACAGGGTATTATCAGCCAGGCCAGCTGAGCCCAGGTTTTTTAGTGAGCTTGTTACTGCTCTCCCTCCTCCTTTTTCATCCGGGCTTGGGACCGGCAAAGGCAGAGTTAAATTTGAATGTGACAAGCTATGTGTACCAGCTACAGCGAGTGTATATAAAACACAAATGTTTGCCAAAAACAGCCCCTATAGAATACACAATATTTAGTCTCTACAGATAATGTTATAACCATGTTCAGCTACATTGAATGTGATAAGCCATGTGTACCAGCTACATGTATGCCATGTGCCAGCTACATATATTCCATGTATGTATGCCATAAACAGCCCCTACAGAGAATGTTATAACATGTTGAGCCATATGTTCTGTAGCTAAAGTGTCTCCTTGTTTGGATCTTTAGATATGGCTAACTAACTGTCCCGTGTTGCCAAAATAAAACATTGAGCTGACTTCTGTGTGTCTTCACTTCTCCAGTTACACAATATTACTGTGAGGTTGCCTGCATCCATAGTTCTGTGACACTTCAGCCAGTTATTTTCTCAATGTTTCAACAAAATTCTTCATCATGAGAATAATAAATATATTGTTATTATGTCATACCCAGACTCTGTTCTTTGTTTGATCAGGATGGCACAAAGAGATAGCACTGGTGAGTTCATAAGGGATGTAGCAAAAGTTTATTATAGATCGCACTGAACAAAAGACAAGTGGGACTTGCCTTCAACTTCCCCGTCAGAAGGATACTTTGCTCAACGACAGCAGCTCTTTTTACCCATCATAGAGACTTATGGAACTATTCTGGAATGTAGGATGAACCGACAAGCAGCAACCTGTATCTCCAGGCTCAAAACTGGCAGCCATACAAGAAGACTTTTCCAGGATGGTGACACAATGTACCATCTACAGGATCAAAGACCAGACCACCTCTTAGAATGTATGGAAGACAGGACCCCAACTCTACCTAGATTGTGAATTTGATCTATGAATATAGTCTCAATGACCTTGTATAATTATATACAATGGGATAATAATGATACGGTATGATTTGGATTATTAATATATATAGTCACGACCGTCTGTCGTGGCCTCTGTCACGGATAATATACAGTTATCATCGTCATGCGTTCTTAATTCTGTCACCGTTTGCTTTTGGTTCAGTGGTAGAATGCTCGCCTGCCACGCGGGCGCCCCGGGTTCGATTCCCGGCCGATGCTTTTTTTTTTTTTTACAATTTTTAAAACTCATTTTAAAACTCATTTATATATTATACAAGAATGACATCCACGGCGCCAATTTATAATTGTAACGAATAGTATTTGAATAAAAGCATTTAATCGGGTAAACCCCGGGCGTTGCCCGGGTCATTCGGCTAGTAGATTATAAACACAATGTAATAAGACCAAATCCAAATAAATAAATAGTGCTTGACTTTTCGGTAACAACGCTGTTACCGAAATATCACACACTATTTATTTATTTGGTCTTATTACCTTGTGTTTAATGGGATAATAAAAAATTTTAAAAAAGGATACTTTGCGCTATGGGTGTCACTCTTGTGAAACATCCCACTCCACATTGTACACGTCCAGCCTGGACTACACCACCTTGTAGGTCACTACAATGTCAGGCTCTCCTGGCACTGTCTTGCAAGATCATCCACACACTTGGAGACAGCTCACCGTGCCACTGCCGATATCACCAGAACTGTCTGTTCTCCCCCACTCTGTCCTGGCACTGTTTCCCTCACACATTCAGTGTAGCGTATACACTAGGACCTCCCTTTAGAGCAAACACCTCTCTACAAAGGACAGTTTTCATTTGCAAAATTACCATTTTTACTATTTAGCAACCATCATGACTGATACCCTAATATGATTGAGTGGAGATAAGAATAAAGAAGACAATTTAGCAACTCTCCAGTAAGAGGACACCTCTCCCTAAAGGACACTTTAGCTCTACAATTAGGTATCCTTTACAGGGAGGTTCTACTGTAGCAACTCTCTGATAAGAGGACACCTCTCCATAAAGGACACTTTAGCTCTGCAATTAGGTGTTGTCCTTTACAGGGAGGTTCTACTGCATAAGCAGAATCGTCTATATTGTAGTAAAGCTCTAAGAAACGGTCTGGTGGATTGATTGGGCAAAACTGCTAGGAGGATTTACCACTGATGAGCCAAGCCCTCCCAATATATATTTTTTATTCGCGGCTGGGACAGTAGAAGTTTGTTTTATGTGTAAAAAAGAAACATTAATTTCCTATATATAGATGGGGTGTTATTGCTTTGTATTAATATGTTATTATAAACACAAGGTAATAAGACCAAATAAATAAATAGTGTGTCACGTTTCGGTAACGGCATTGTTACCATCTTCTAACAAAAGTGCTGAATGTTTGAAAGTGTTGAATTCAGTACTTTTCTCTGAAGATGATAACAATGCTGTGACCAAGCCTCACTCACACACTATATATTTATTTGGATTTGGTCTTATTACATGGTGTTTATAATCTACTAGTCGAATGACCCGGGCAACGCCCGTGTTTTACCTGTCGCGTTCAGCGGCGCAGCGCCCAGGCTCTATTTTGCCCAGACGCCCGAAGTCTCTTATTCTGGTCCCGGGGAGGAAAAAATCCATGGAATCTCAAGGGTAGAGAAGAGCGATTCCCAAGAAGTCAAATCCGCGGAAGTGTCTAAGGCAGGTATCAACCAAGGCGTAGACCTCTCGAGAGCGGGCCGAGAAACCACACGACTCTAACCAGTCAACTACTTTATTTTTTGTCACGAATATATATACATATAAATATTTACATATGGCAAATATGTTTCTTATAATGGATTAAATTTACATATATTTAAAAAATATATATAAATCTATAAGAAAAATAACATTCTTTTCCCAACATACTCCCACCTTGAGTTTTTCTACAGAAACTCAACCAATAGTTGGGAAACGACCGTTCATTCCAGTTCTTTAGGATTGGGCTATCTTCGTAGGGTCTTTACTGGCTTCTCCTCGGGAGCCTCCCCGGCGTGGTTCCGACTGTATACTCCTCAAGGTACTCCCCAGATCGGCGGGTATCTCTAAATTGTAGAGCCGTTGAACCGGCCTAATCTGGACGCCCTTGCTGGTTCTCAACTTGGCGACCCTCACAGGTCCATCTCGGCCAGGGTAGACCTCCACAACTCTCGCCAAAGGCCAATTGACTCGCTTAGCATTATCTTGTCCAATCAACACCAGATCTCCCACCTTGATAGGTCTTGTCTTCGAGCGTCTTCTAGTCTCTTGCCTTAAGAATCCAAAATACTCCGTCCGGAATCTCTTCCGCAGATCTTCTCTTAACCTTTGTCTAAATCGGTATCTCTTCTGAAGACTAGCCCTTTCAATAGAGTCCAGATCTGGAACTCCTATTTCTTTGAGGTCGTGTAAGAACAAGGCAGGGGTTAATGGACTAAGATCTTCGACATCTTCAGACATGTAAGTCAATGGACGTGAGTTCATCAAGGACTCTGTGTCACAGATAATGGTGTAAAGTTCCTCAAATTCCAAACGAGCTTGACCAAGAATCTTCCTAAGGAGTTGTTTCAGCAAACCAATCAATCTTTCCCACCATCCACCCCACCATGGAGCCGACGGAGGGATAAACTTCCAATTAATATTTTGCTTGGTACTCTCTGATTGGACTACCGCATTGTCTAGATTCCCTAGAGCTCTGCTTGCACCACGAAAATTGGTACCGTTGTCCGAGTACACTACATAGGGGCGTCCTCTCCTTGCTACAAAACGTCTGAAAGCTTGCAGAAAGTTCTCGGTTGAAAGAGAAGTCACCAGTTCCAAATGGACCGCCCGATATACGGCACAAGTAAATATAACAATCCACACCTTTCGCCTGTTCCTTAAAACAAGTGGTCCAGTAAGGTCTATCCCCACTACCTCAAATATTGAGGCATCCCTTACTCTATTTTCAGGTAATTCCACGGATTCAACAGAACCCGATTTAGCCGTGAACCGTCTACACTTAACACATTGATGTATGACCCTTCTTACAGTCCTCCTGAATTTCAAAATCCAATAATCCTCTCTTAATAAATTCATCAGAGTTTGAAGTCCCACATGCCCCCAAGTTTCATGCTTCCATCTAATGAGTAAATATACCAAGTCATGATCAGAAGGCAACAATAAAGGCATTCGAAAACTTTCCAGATCTTGTCTCCTACTTATTTTAGTTTTGACCCTCAACAATCCCAAAGAATCGCAGCATAACTTGAAATCCTTCAACCTCTTGTCCTCTGGTCCAGTGAAGGATTCCCGTTGGATAACTCTCACCAGCATCAGTTCCGCCCTTTTAATTTCATTCACAGTAAGATCACCTTTCACTCGCTGACCTATTGTTCCTCTCGCATTTGTTAAAAACCGGTTCATCCAGGCAGTTACTCTCAATATCTTGTAGTAGTTTGAAAAGCGATAGTAGTACTGATCTTTTTCCCTTTCAATACATGTTGATGTTAAAACAATCTTTCTCTTTTCCGAGTTCACAATATCTGGGTCAGGGTATATTTCCCTATGGGGCCAATCTCTTCTTGGTCTTCTCAACCAACTCGGGCCCTCCCACCACTTCGATCTCTCCAGAGAATCGGCTAAGCACCCCCGTGATGGTAAATCCGCTGGATTCAAACATCCTGGTACATGATACCAATCCTCTGTCTCACTGAGAGATCGGATCTCCATAACTCGATTCATTACAAAAGTCGCCCAGTTATCTTTTCCCTTGATCCAATGGAGTGCATTCATGGAGTCTGTCCAATAAAATCGCTCCATGTCTTCAAATTTTAGGTCCCTCACAACGTTGTTCACCAAGCGGGCCCCAACCAAGCATGCCAACAGCTCCAAACGAGGAATGGTAGTCCCCTTCAAAGGAGCCACTCTCGACCGAGCCTGTACTAGTTGACACGTTACTTCCTGTTCGCTCTCGATGCGTAAAAAAATACAAGTGGCGTAGGAGGCCCTAGACGCATCACAAAAGACATGAAGAGTAGTTCCAATCCGGTGTTCTTCTCTATAGCAAAGCCATCTCGGTATGGCAATGGATTTCAGAGACTCCAATTTGGCCAGCCACCTCAAAAACTCGCAAGACAAGTTTTCAGGCAGAGGCTCATCCCACGACAATTTTAACAGCCACGTTTCCTGTAGGATAAGTCTCGGAACGAGGGTCACTGGACAAGTGAAGCCCACCGGATCGAAAATACGGCTTGCCAAGGAGAGTACCTTTCTTTTGTTTATTGGCCCCTGTATTTCCAAATTCTCCAAAGAACAAGCCAAAGTGTCCTTTTCTTGATTCCATATCATGCCCAACAACCTTCCTCTATCAGACCTAGGACCATCACACATTATACTGGTAACATTGCTTGTCCAATCACGCAAGTTGAAATGAGCAGAAGCCAACAATCTCTGTGCTTCGTCCACAAATTTTTCCATATCTGTGACTTTTGAGAAACTAGCCACACATTTATCGATGTATAAAGACTCCCTCAATAATTCAGCTGTTTCTTGCCAGTGTTCAGGAGCCTTGTTCAAGTGGTGAAACAGCGTGGCAAGCAGGAGATATGGACTCGTCGTGATTCCGAAGACAACTCTCGCATGACGTAAAACCATCACATTTCCCTCTTTGTCATACCAGAGGAATCTTAGATAATCTCTGTCTTCCTCCCTAATCCCAATTTGGAGGAAGGCCTTCTCTATGTCCGAGGAGACTCCTATCTCGCTCTTCCTAAATTTATTCAAAATTCTTGGGATCGTTTCTATCATTCGGACCTCTTTCTAGACAATCATTCAGTGAAAGTTTTCCCTTCTTCTTCGCCGAAGCATCAAAAACTGGTCTTACTTTGGTGGTTGGACTATTCTCTTTAAAAACTGGTCGATGAGACAAATAGTGCACTCCTTCACGTTTATATATATATATATATTGTCTATAACCCTTTCTATTATTTTATTCCTTAGCCACTTTTCGAGAATATCTTCATATTCTGCCAAATTTCCGGTATTCACAAGATGTTTCCTCACGTTTGCTAATCGTTTTTCGGCAACATCTCTATTGTCCGTGAGTAGTTCTCTTTCGCGAATCCAAGGAAGGGCAACCTGGTAACGCCCCTCACAATCCTGTGAAATAGTACGTGCAAAATATTCTTCCGTTTCTTTTTGTATCGAGTCGTCTTGACGAGCATCTGAAATACCAATAGCCTCTAATCTCCATAAATTCTCCAAATCGCTAGTCAACAGTGAAGTTGTGCAAAGTCCACTAACGCTAGTTTCTTCTTCTGTGGCCGGAATCTTGCCCATTAAAGTCCAGCCCAACCTCGTTTGCACCGCCACAAGCCCAGAAGGAAGTCTTCTATGCTCTCCGGTTAGTAATTTTCCAGCAATATCTGCTCCTATAAGAATCTCAAGAGGTCCCCTGTGTAGATCAGTTAATTCTATGTCATGAGCACTAAGATCTTGCATCCATTTACCCTGATGGACCCTGGGCACGCTGTCGCAGATAACATCTTGGCTCAGTGCTTCAAAATTACAGCCATAAGATCCGTCTAAATTGCTCAACCTGATATCATAAACTCCATGTTCGTACAACTCTGTGTTCGATCCACCAAACAAAGAGTGGCGAAGAGACTCTTTTTTGGAACATTCATATCCCATTTCTTCCGCCGTGTCCTGGAGTACATAGGACCTCTGAGATCCCGTATCAATCAAAATTCGTCCCATTCTTTCTTTACACTTTCCTCTGATAGTCACTCTCAGTGTGGGCAACAACACCACAGGCGTCGTCAGATTGGTCAAAGTCTCATCCCTCATCATCCCTCGGGCTGGAGTAGCATTCTGGTTCTTCCTGGGGCACATAATCCTTGAATGTCTCAATTCCCCACAGCTGGTGCAACTTGTCTTTGCAGAATTTGCTCAAATGACCATATTTCAGGCATTTGAAACAAGCCCCTTTCTTCTTTAATTTTCCCAATTTATCTTCCAATGTCAAATTTTCCGCGAATTCGCACTTTGTACTTTCATGATCTCTTTCACAAAAGGCGCAATTCTTCCTCTTATTCACTGCTTCAGAGGCATTCAAAAAAACCAGCAGCCGTGGGCAGGGGATTCCTCTCATTTCTTCGATACTTCACGATAGAGCTTTGTGACTGAGGGTGCTCATTTGATGGTTGGCCGGCTGTTATTTCGTCCCGCGTACCGAACGTGCTTTCTAATGCAATCAATTGTCTCTCCAAAAATTCAATCAAATCTCCAAGAGAAAAAGCTCCTGTGAATTCCCGGTGTAATTCAAGCTTTAAGTCTGATGGCAATAGCTTGAGGAGTAAAGGGCACAATAAGTTACCGTAGCTTTCAACGACAACACCCAATGACTCCAAACTTCTAATCTGCACCAGGATTCTGCCGTACAATTCTCTGAAAGCCCTCACGTCCTTTGTCACTCTAAGTGGTTTCAAGGCCAAGAGGTTGTTCATATGCACGTCGATCAACCTTTCCCCTTTTCCGAAGCGTTTCTTCAACAATTCAACGGCCTTATCGTAATTTTCCTCAGATAGGCAAAATCCTTCCACAGTTTGGGCCGCCGTTCCACCCAAGTAGGCTTTAAGATAGTTAAATTTATCTATCTTGGTCAAGTGTTCATTCCTATTGATTGATGAATCGAAGGCATTCCAAAAATTTAACCACTGGCTAATTTCCCCGTAGAATCTTTCCATTGTCAATTTGGGTAACTTAACCATCCCAGTTAGAGTCGGTCGACCGATTTCTCCTGGATATTCCTTCTTCGTGGCAGTTGCAGTTTCCCTCTGCATTCCTTCCGCTACCACCAGACTTCTTTTCTTTAACAAATATTTCCACGCCACGGCCTTTTCCCGGTATTCCTCTACCATCTTTAGATCTTTCTCTAGATCTTTGATGTCAATCAGCTTACCG
The DNA here is from genome assembly GCA_030710605.1 of Cordylochernes scorpioides. NCBI lineage: Eukaryota > Metazoa > Arthropoda > Arachnida > Pseudoscorpiones > Chernetidae > Cordylochernes > Cordylochernes scorpioides. Next base: position 60,290,980 of record CP092865.1, on the reverse strand, counting down.
ATTTCTTCGTCTACCCGCCTCAGTTCTTCGTAGACATCCGAAAGCTGCCCCAGCAGTTCCTCGTGGTCACACTCCTTGTGCACGTCATATTCCTCTATTCTTTTCCCGTACTTGGATAAAGACGTGCGGAGTATGGTTCTCTTCTTCTTGAGTCTCTCTAGCGCTTCTTCTCTCTCCATCTTCTGATCCAAAAGGGTTCCAAATATAGGCACGGCTTTCTCCTCGCGTCCCGGCTGGGATGCCAAATGTCGCGTTCAGCGGCGCAGCGCCCAGGCTCTATTTTGCCCAGACGCCCGAAGTCTCTTATTCTGGTCCCGGGGAGGAAAAAATCCGTGGAATCTCAAGGGTAGAGAAGAGCGATTCCCAAGAAGTCAAATCCACGGAAGTGTCTAAGGCAGGTATCAACCAAGGCGTAGACCTCTCGAGAGCGGGCCGAGAAACCACACGACTCTAACCAGTCAACTACTTTATTTTTTGTCACGAATATATATACATATAAATATTTACATATGGCAAATATGTTTCTTATAATGGATTAAATTTACATATATTTAAAAAATATATATAAATCTATAAGAAAAATAACATTCTTTTCCCAACATTACCCGATTGAATGTTTTGATTCAAATACTATTTGTTACAATTATAAATTGGCGCCTTATATAAATGCATATGTTAGTTAATAACTATAGCCTATGTGCTTTATCTGTCTATGTACTGTTGGCTTCCGTAGGCGTCTCTTACTGGGAAAAAGAAAGAGAGGATTCCATTTAGTTATTAACTAATATATGCATTTATTTAAGGTGCGACCCGCTCCAACACAATAGTTACAAAAACCAAAAAGTGAGTGGGGGGGGGGGCAAAGTCAAAAACAAAGTGTCTCGCGTAGTGGCGGTGCCATCGTAGCCACATGATCGTAGCCAACCAATAGGAGAGCGCCATTCCAAAAAAAAAGTAAACGGTGACAGAGATGATGATGCTCGTAACTGTATATAGAATAATCCAAATTGTGCCTTACCAATATGTCATCATGTTAGTAGTTCCCCTTAATAGACTATTGAGAGCAACTACTGCTATATTGTGGTGAAACAACGGCTGATCAAAACACTAATCTGGCCTATACAGTAGAACCTCCCTGTAAAGGACAACACCTAATTTCACACCCAAAGTGTCCTTTAGGGAGAGGTGTCCTCTTACTGGAAAGTTACTAAATAGTAAAAATGGTTATTTTGCAAATGAAAACTGTCCTTTGTAGAGGTGTCCTCTAAAAGGAGGTTCTACTGTATTAACATATGGCTGTAAGACATTACTAAAATCTTTAATGAGACAAATAGAGGTCTTGGAGAAATACTTTTATAGAAGAGCACTTAAGATTCCATGGACAGATAAGATGACAAACAATCAGGTCATTGATCAAATCAGAATAAGAGCTTATGATATTCATGAAACAATAAGCTCCATGGAATTTGTGTAATCTTTCCACACAAGGGGATAAGAAGCAACAACATAAAGCAAATATTTTCTGTATATACAAGGTGTGTTCATTAATTTCCAGGACTGCTCTGTATCTTTGAAAAAAATGAAACAAATAAAAAAACGAATTTAATATTTTTCAAAATATGCCCCTCCTGCCTCAATACACCTGTTCCATCTTTTTTTCCAATTGTCGAAGCAGGAGATAAAATCACTTTTTGAGAGGTTCCTCAAGGTTGACTTCGATTCAGCTTGTATCATATTAACGTTGTCAAATTTCCTTCCTTTTAACTTCATTTTCAATTTAGGATAGAGGAAAAAGTCATTGGGGCTAAGTCGGGGAATAGGGTGGATGAGGGATCTGTATGGTTGAATGCTTGGCCAAGAACTGCAAAACAACATGGGCTGTGTGCGGCCGCGCATTATCGACGTGAAGTATCCAGTCATTGTTTTGCCATCTTTCAGGTCTTTTAAGGCGCACTGCCTCCCTTAAGCACCTCATTATCCCCGAATAAACCTCTTGATTAATTGTACATCCGAAAGGAATAAATTCATGGTGAACCAAACCATTAATATTTAAAAATGTAACAAGCAATGTCTTGACTTTGGATTTTGTAAATCTTGCCTTTTTGGGTTTCGGTTCCCCTCTTTCAATCCATTGGCTGGATTGACGTTTGGTTTCCGGGTCATACTGATACACCCATGTCTCATCCCCGGTAATGATTTTTTGCATCCATTCTGGATCGGTCCGAGTCATTTCAACCATGTTTTTGCAGACATCCATTCTAACCTCCTTTTGTTCCTCTGTTAGAATCCGGGGAACAAATTTTGAAGACATCCGGATCATGTCCAAATCTTTTTTTACTATTTGATGACACAGTCCTACAGATAGTCCAGTCTCTGAAGATAAGTCTTTAATAGAATTTCTTCTGTTAGATTTAATTAATTCCTTTATTTTGAGCTTGTTTTCCTCGCAACGTAATGATCTTGGACACCCAGTATGCTGATCATCGTTTACCTTTTCCCGACCCTTTTGGAAGCGTGAAAACCATTCAAAAGTTCTTGAACGGGATAAAGCTGCATCGCCAAAAGCTTCTTTAATCAATTCATATGTCTCAGTAGCACTTTTTTCAATTTAAAAAAAAACTTAATGCAGATTCTCTGCTCTTCGAAAATGGCCATTTTAAAATTAGAAATGTGAACCTTACAAGGAAGTTTTTTGTTCTATTTTTAGATCGGCGCGTGCGCCACGAGACTCGTGCTTTCAGTCAGGTGTGGTCGAATGTCCAATATTTAACTCTGTATAAATTTTTTTTCTTTAGCTTTTTTATTTATTTTATTTTTTAACCAGTCCTGGAAATTAATGAACGCACCTTGTATAATGGTTTATGATGCATTAGCGCGCCATCTGTTATGAAAATTCAAAGCTATTATAGACACGTATGATTTTTTTGAAAATTAAACAATTTCTACTGTCCTTACTGCAATGGAAAAATTATATGGTGGAAAATATGGTAGATTAAACTGGCGAAACCGCCTGGAGAGTTCACCATTGATGAGCCAGGCCCTTCCATTAATTTTTCCATTGCAGTAAGGGCAGTAGAAATTGTTTAATTTTTAAAGAATCGTATGCATCTATAATAGTTTCAAATTTGCATAACAGATAATGTGTATATAAGATATTTAGATTACTTTTGATACCAATGCTTCTTTTAAATTTTTACCCAAATAAATTTACTGGCAATGCGTTTCTTTTTTAAATCTCTACAGACGTTACTGCAATGATATGATTTAATGAATGAGAGGGCTTGGCTCATCAGTAGTGAACCCTCTCAGCGGTTTCGCCAAATTAATCTCTAGACCGCTCTACTATTGTATTGGACTGGTTTTGTTATATACCCTGCATTTTGCTACCTTGAAATTTATATGTATGTACCTCTACAGACCTATAAGCTTATGTCCATAGTTCACTAAACACCATTTAGCTGCCTTCCATAGAAAATGCAGGGTATATAACAAAACCAGTCCAATACAATAGTAGAGCGGTCTAGAGATTAATTTGGCGAAACCGCTGAGAGGGTTCACTACTGATGAGCCAAGCCCTCTCATTCATTAAATCATATCATTGCAGTAAGGTCTGTAGAGATTTAAAAAAGAAACGCATTGCCAGTAAATTTATTTGGGTAAAAATTTAACGATAGAGGGCAATAAAATTTAATTTACTAATGCTTCTTTTAGAAGTGAATAAATTAACTACTCTCTTTACAGCAATTATAAAATAATGGGAGGTCTGTATAGAATACTGTAATTTGATAAAGCACAATTAGGATTATAGCTACAAAGAAATAAGACCTAATCCAATCAAATTAATAGTGTGTAACAGTGTGTTACCGAAACATCACACACTATTATTTTATTTGATATAAGTCTTAATTCCTTATATCTATGATCCAAATTTTGCAGTATTCTATAAAGGGCCTCCCATTATTTTATAATTGCTGTAAAGACAGTAGTTAATTTATTTATTTAGAAAAGAAACATATATTCAAAAGTAACATTGTTGTTTTACCGAAACATCACACACTATTATTTTATTAGGTCTTAGTACCCTGTAGTTAATACTGTATTTAATAATTGCAGTATGGACAGTATTGATTTATTTGAAGAAACATCAAAAAATAGTTTCAATATGTTCTAATGTAGTATGGCATGTGGATCAGCGGTGGGAGACAGTGCCGATGGTTCTGGAGGAAAAGATCAACAGGAAAAGACTAGAGGAAGGCACTGAAGGGGGGAGATATGGAGAGACCATGTGGCCCACCCTCAGTAGAGGAAGGCACTGAAGGAGGGAGATATGGAGAAACCATGTGGCCCACCCTCAGTAGAGGAAGGCACTGAAGGAGGGAGATATGGAGAAACCATGTGGTCCACCCTCAGTAGAGGAAGGTACTGAAGGAGGGAGATATGGAGAAACCATGTGGCCCACCCTCAGTAGAGGAAGGCACTGAAGGGGGGAGATATGGAGAGACCATGTGGCCCACCCTCAGTAGAGGAAGGCACTGAAGGAGGGAGATATGGAGAAACCATGTGGCCCACCCTCAGTAGAGGAAGGCACTGAAGGAGGGAGATATGGAGAGACCATGTGGCCCACCCTCAGTAGAGGAAGGCACTGAAGGGGGGAGATATGGAGAGACCATGTGGCCCACCCTCAGTAGAGGAAGGTACTGAAGGAGGGAGATATGGAGAGACCATGTGGTCCACCCTCAGTAGAGGAAGGTACTGAAGGAGGTAGATATGTAGAGACCATGTGGTCCACCCTCAGTAGAGGAAGGCACTGAAGGGGGGAGATATGGAGAGACCATGTGGCCCACCCTCAGTAGAGGAAGGTACTGAAGGAGGGAGATATGGAGAGACCATGTGGCCCACCCTCAGTAGAGGAAGGTACTGAAGGAGGGAGATATGGAGAAACCATGTGGTCCACCCTCAGTAGAGGGAGGCACTGAAGGAGGGAGATATGGAGAGACCATGTGGTCCACCCTCAGTAGAGGAAGGCACTGAAGGGGGGAGATATGGAGAAACCATGTGGTCCACCCTCAGTAGAGAAGGGCATTGAAGGAGGGAGATATGGAGAAACCATGTGGTCCACCCTCAGTAGAGGAAGGCACTGAAGGAGGGAGATATGGAGAAACCATGTGGTCCACCCTCAGTAGAGGAAGGCACTGAAGGAGGGAGATATGGAGAAACCATGTGGTCCACCCTCAGTAGAGGAAGGCACTGAAGGGGGGAGATATGGAGAAACCATGTGGTCCACCCTCAGTAGAGGAAGGCACTGAAGGAGGGAGATATGGAGAAAACATGTGGTCCACCCTCAGTAGAGGAAGGTACTGAAGGAGGGAGATATGGAGAAACCATGTGGTCCACCCTCAGTAGAGGAAGGCACTGAAGAAGGGAGATATGGAGAAACCATGTGGTCCACCCTCAGTAGAGGAAGGTACTGAAGGAGGGAGCTATGGAGAAACCATGTGGTCCACCCTCAGTAGAGGAAGGCACTTAAGGAGGGAGCTATGGAGAAACCATGTGGTCCACCCTCAGTAGAGGAAGGCACTGAAGGAGGGAGATATGGAGAAACCATGTGGTCCACCCTCAGTAGAGGAAGGTACTGAAGGAGGGAGATATGGAGAAACCATGTGGTCCACCCTCAGTAGAGGAAGGCACTGAAGGGGGGAAATATGGAGAAACCATGTGGTCCACCCTCAGTAGAGGAAGGCACTGAAGGGGGGAGATATGGAGAAACCATGTGGTCCACCCTCAGTAGAGGAAGGTACTGAAGGAGGGAGATATGGAGAGACCATGTGGTCCACCCTCAGTAGAGGAAGGCACTGAAGGGGGGAGATATGGAGAGACCATGTGGCCCACCTCAGTAGAGGAAGGTACTGAAGGAGGGAGATATGGAGAGACCATGTGGCCCACCTCAGTAGAGGAAGGTACTGAAGGAGGGAGATATGTAGAGACCATGTGGTCCACCCTCAGTAGAGGGAGGCACTGAAGGAGGGAGATATGGAGAAACCATGTGGTCCACCCTCAGTAGAGGAAGGCACTGAAGGAGGGAGATATGGAGAAACCATGTGGTCCAACCCTCAGTAGAGGAAGGCACTGAAGGAGGGAGATATGGAGAAACCATGTGGTCCACCCTCAGTAGAGGAAGGTACTGAAGGGGGGAGATATGGAGAAACCATGTGGTCCACCCTCAGTAGAGGAAGGCACTGAAGGGGGGAGATATGGAGAAACCATGTGGTCCACCCTCAGTAGAGGAAGGCACTGAAGGGGGGAAATATGGAGAAACCATGTGGTCCACCCTCAGTAGAGGAAGGTACTGAAGGGGGGAGATATGGAGAAACCATGTGGTCCACCCTCAGTAGAGGAAGGCACTGAAGGGGGGAGATATGGAGAAACCATGTGGCCCACCTCAGTAGAGGAAGGTACTGAAGGAGGGAGATATGGAGAGACCATGTGGCCCACCTCAGTAGAGGAAGGTACTGAAGGAGGGAGATATGGAGAGACCATGTGGTCCACCCTCAGTAGAGGAAGGCACTGAAGGGGGGAGATATGGAGAAACCATGTGGTCCACCCTCAGTAGAGGAAGGCACTGAAGGGGGGAAATATGGAGAAACCATGTGGTCCACCCTCAGTAGAGGAAGGTACTGAAGGGGGGAGATATGGAGAAACCATGTGGTCCACCCTCAGTAGAGGAAGGCACTGAAGGGGGGAGATATGGAGAAACCATGTGGCCCACCTCAGTAGAGGAAGGTACTGAAGGAGGGAGATATGGAGAGACCATGTGGCCCACCTCAGTAGAGGAAGGTACTGAAGGAGGGAGATATGGAGAGACCATGTGGTCCACCCTCAGTAGAGGAAGGCACTGAAGGGGGGAGATATGGAGAGACCATGTGGCCCACCTCAGTAGAGGAAGGTACTCTAGGAGGAAGATATGTAGAGACCATGTGGCCCACCCTCAGTAGAGGAAGGTACTCTAGAAGGAAGATATGTAGAGACCATGTGGCCCACCCTCAGTAGAGGAAGGCACTGAAGGGGGGAGATATGTAGAGACCATGTGGCCCACCCTCAGTAGAGGAAGGTACTCTAGAAGGAAGATATGTAGAGACCATGTGGTCCACCCTCAGTAGAGGAAGGCACTGAAGGGGGGAGATATGGAGAGACCATGTGGCCCACCTCAGTAGAGGAAGGTACTCTAGGAGGAAGATATGTAGAGACCATGTGGCCCACCCTCAGTAGAGGAAGGTACTGAAGGAGGGAGATATGTAGAGACCATGTGGCCCACCCTCAGTAGAGGAAGGTACTGAAGGAGGGAGATATGTAGAGACCATGTGGCCCACCCTCAGTAGAGGAAGGTACTGAAGGAGGGAGATATGGAGAAACCATGTGGCCCACCCTCAGTAGAGGAAGGCACTGAAGGAGGGAGATATGGAGAAACCATGTGGTCCACCCTCAGTAGAGGAAGGCACTGAAGGAGGGAGATATGTAGAGACCATGTGGTCCACCCTCAGTAGAGGAAGGCACTGAAGGAGGGAGATATGGAGAAACCATGTGGTCCACCCTCAGTAGAGGAAGGTACTGAAGGAGGGAGATATGTAGAGACCATGTGGCCCACCCTCAGTAGAGGAAGGTACTCTAGGAGGAAGATATGTAGAGACCATGTGGCCCACCCTCAGTAGAGGAAGGCACTGAAGGGGGGAGATATGGAGAAACCATGTGGTCCACCCTCAGTAGAGGAAGGCACTGAAGGGGGGAAATATGGAGAAACCATGTGGTCCACCCTCAGTAGAGGAAGGCACTGAAGGGGGGAGATATGGAGAGACCATGTGGCCCACCTCAGTAGAGGAAGGTACTCTAGGAGGAAGATATGTAGAGACCATGTGGCCCACCCTCAGTAGAGGAAGGCACTGAAGGAGGGAGATATGTAGAGACCATATGGCCCACCCTCAGTAGAGGAAGGTACTCAAGAAGGAAGATATGTAGAGACCATGTGGTCCACCCTCAGTAGAGGAAGACACTGAAGGAGGGAGATATGGAGAGACCATGTGGCCCAGCCTCAGTAGAGGAAGACACTGAAGGAGGAAGATATGGAGAGACCATGTGGCCCACCCTCAGTAGAGGAAGACACTGAAGGAAGGAGATATGGAGAGACCATGTGGCCCACCCTCAGTAGAGGAAGACAATGAAGGAGGATGTATGTGGCACAAAATCTTTTTCAAAGTGAGGTTGTTATGATAAAGTCCGACCATTATGTATAAGGACATCATTTCTACATATTGGATTCTACAATTTGGATTAAATTTACGAATATCAAAAAGTAACAAGATAAATAAGTAAGCTATTAATGTTTTGATAACAATGTAATTATTGATATATCAAGTATAAAGTACTGTATTTAACTTGGTCTTGTGAACATGTTTCTTGTTCTCTCTGTAAATATGATATAATCAGACCATTTTCTCTAGTTGGTGATCTTGTCCCAATATAGAGTTGATTTTTCCCAAATATATTGGAAGTTCCCATACACAGTAGAACCTTCATGAGAGGACACATCTTTTTAAAGGATAGTTTTCATCATCAAAAATACCACTTTTACAAATAACCAATCTCTCTGGTAAGAGAAAAACTTCTTCCTAAAGGACACTTTGGCTCTACGACTAGGTGTTGTCCTTTACAGTGAGGTAGTTCTACTGTACTTTGCTGTCAACACAATTCACTGTAAGAAGCTAGATTTACTTCTAGGAACGTAATTCCCCCTAGTGTGGAAACCAACATTTGTCAAATATACCACCTCTACTGCCACCATATTGGTATTGTGATGTTCATCAATTCAACATAACATGCCACTACAAGAATATTTTTTAAGAACAAATATAAACGGTTACTTTTAGAAAATCTCATATCTAATGAATATAATAGGGCATAAACACACATGAAGGTAGATTTCCCATCACAATACCTTAGATTTTAAGATACACTAGTGTGGCATTTGTTATGAAAATTAGAAAATATTTTAGACGCCTAAGATTCTTTTTGAAATTAAACAATTTATACTGCCCTTACTGCAATGGAAAAATTAATGGGAGAGAGGGCTTAGATACCTTAAAAGAAATCATTATAACAATTCTATAGGTTCTGGTTGCCTTGAAAATGTGAATAGTCATATCCCATAATCATTGTTAAATTACATTTCAATATTTCAGTTGCACGCTGCATGCGTATGTATCTGTTTTGCATAGATATTAATGTATTTACTATAAAAAATGGTTCGTCTTATTATTCAGTTAATCATTTTACAAGAGTCCTCTGTATCCAGGCTTTACTTCTTGGTTACTGAAACTCTTGGGCATAAGATTATATATCAAAGGCATATAAAATATGATTTTGACCCATATAGTCAACTCCTAATTCAATGGGTACAGAGGGTCATCTAAATCTGAAAGGAGCAGCCTAAAAGGAATTATTGAATATATTTTATTGCCAATTTGTGGATTTACAGTGGAATTCAATGTACTGTGATTTTACCCTGGTGAATCAACTGTGCAAAATGTAATGAGCGCTACATGGCCATAAACAGGTAAGTACATAAACAGGAAATGTTTCAATATTCATGTGAAATGATCTGCTTCAAACATGTGCTAAACTTGTTTTAATCTTCACAGTTGTTTAAAACATAGATATACCAATGCTAACAAAATTATGTGTCTAACATTTGTGCATAAAAAAATAAAAGAAAAAGATTTAAATAACATAATACAATAGAACCTCCCAGACACCTCTCCACAAAGGACAGTTTTCATTTGTAAAATTATCATTTTTACTATTTAGCAACTCTCCAGTAAGAGGACACTTCTTCCTAAAGGGCACTTTGGCTCTGTAATTAAGTGTTGTCGTTTACAGGGAGGTTCTACAGCAAGCATGTCAAACTCGCGGCCCACAACGAATAAATTTGCGACGAATATATTTTATTAAAAAAAAAAATTATAAATTAAAAAAAAAATTAATAAAAATTTGCAGCCGAATTTTTAAAAATTGTAATTATACATAATTTATTTATTAATAACGAACCACTGGTCGCCATACATAAGTCGTAAGTTTTGATAATATTATACCTACATACATAACGTATGTACATCGCCATAAGTATTTTTTGCGGCCCACATAATCTTATTACTTTTTATTTGGCCCGTGTTAGGATTTGAGTTTGACATGCTTGTTCTACAGTATTTAAATAACATAATATGATAATTATAAAGCTATAAAATGTCATTTAAAAGCACAGACAAAATAATAAAAAATAAATAAAATAATATTAACACAAATTAATGCTAAGTTATAAGGTACAGAAATACACTTCAAAAGGATGTTTTGAATTAAAGAGGTTATACTGTTAGATCTTTTGGTTTATATTCAAGCTGGTAGAATGTATTATTAAGTTAACCCTAGATTCCGAGGTACATAAAAAAAAAAGAATATATATATAGCTTGTAATTTGCTCTTTAAATATTTTACATAAAAATTAGGCTAATTTTAGTGTTTTAAAAAGATGGTTACATACACAATGTAATAAGACCAAATCCAAATAAATAAATAGTGTGTGACGTTTCGGTAACATTGTTACCATCTTCAGACAAAAGTACTGAATGAGAAATTTTACCACAGCATGTTTTAAATAGTTATTGTTATCAAGTTTAAAACATGCTGTGGTAAAATTTCTCATTCAGTACTTTTGTCTGAAGATGGTAACAATGCTGTTACCGAAACGTCACACACTATTTATATATTTGGATTTGGTGTTATTACCTTGTGTTTATAATCCAAATTGGGCCTTATCAGATGGTTACATATAATATTGATCTAAAAATAAAGCAATCCATATTTAAATCATTAGATAATAAAAATACATATATTGTATTGAATAAAATATTTATTTGCCAATATTTTGGTTGGCTGAATGCCAACCTTTGTCAAGGCATTACATTTTTGTATAAGGTTAGTGTTCAGCCAACTGAAATATTGGCAAATAAATATTTAATTCAATCTAATATATGTCTTTTTATTATCTAATATTAAATTGACAAAAAAAACCTCAAATTTGTATTTTTTAAAAATAAACAATAATCTACATAAAATAAATCAAAGCTATAAAATATTTTGGTTCATATTAAAGCTGTTAGAGGAAATTAGACTACACATTTGTACAGAAAAAAAAAAAAACATTTCACAGAATAATGTTGATTTTTTCAAATTGCCAAGTAGGCTTATTTTAAATTAAATTTATAAATTAATTGCCATCCTTTAATAAAATTTGTGACAATTAAATTTCCTGACAATGTGTTTCTTTTTAATAGACTTATTGTAAATTAAATTTATAAATTAATTGCCATCTATTGATAAAATTTGTGACAATTGACTGGCAATGTTTTCTTTTTAATAGGCTTATTGTAAATTAAATTTATAAATTAATTGCCATCTATTGATAAAATTTGTGAAAATTATATTTCCTGGCAATGTTTTTCTTTTTAATAGGCTTATTTGTATTTTAAGCAAATTAAGTAAAAGTTTGGGTAAAAATTATTTTTCCTTAATTGGAACCATGTTGGTATTTAAGCATATGAAGGGATATACTATCAGCCATTTGTCTTGCTGAAATTGTTTGGCCATAATAATCAACAAATTCTCCTTTAGGGTTAATGAGGTAAGTGTTGATGGAATGGTCAACAATATAGTCATCGTCTTCATCTTTTGCACCAAAAGAATAATGTACACGGTAATTCATTGTTATATTATCAATTTGCTCAATTGTCCCTGTTAACCCAATCATATCTGGTGAAAATTGCCTAATATATTTTTCAACTGCTTTCACATCATCGCGTTGTGGGTCAACAGTAACAAAAATTTTTAAAATCTTATTTGTTTTGCGATTTCTTTCAATTAAATCTGTAACTTCAACAATCTTCTCCATTTCTTGAGGGCAAATATCAGGGCAATGTGTAAAACCAAAGTAAATTAGTATCCAATTTCCTAAATAGGTATCTCTAGTTACTGTCTTACCTGTATGATCAGTTAGTTCATACTGACCACCGATGTCTGCTTTACCAAATTTAAGAGCTCTCATTCTTTCTTTTTCTTTTGACTTAACCTTATCCATATATAGAATTAGGCCATACATAATTCCTCCAAAAGTAAATACAACAGCAAAGTTAAGCCAACTGAATTCGGAGGGTTTTTCTCGTCTCGGCTTGAATTTTGTTTCTTCAGGTCTGTCATGTTGCAAATTATGAGATTTATTAATTTGGTATATTGGAGGCTTTAATTTTTTCATAAGAAATAAATTCATATTTGAAATGGTTCTAGCATGGCTTAAAGGTTTCGCATTTTTTAAAGAAAATAATGCATAGCGAACAATGTATCGCTGTAGCATTTTAAACTCTATTTGATAGACTAGGTGTGTGTGTTTATTAATTATATATATTTTTAAATTAAATTATTGATTTAAAGTATTTTGAGAGAACCGCGCCCTTTAAACATTCATGTATCACGTTTTTAAAAAGCGTTAAAACAAGATGAATGAAAATAAATAAACATTGACAATAACAATACCACAGATTTGAAAATAAATATTTTTTCAAAGTATTATATTTTTTTTAACTCTTCTAGAATAAAATTCTAAGAACCAAGGTTATTTTGTCCATTTAATAAGTTTAATACGATATTATAATAAATATTATCTATATATATCCATTGTATGTCTGTAATGCACGATTTCAACTCGGGAACTCCTGAGAGTTGAGCCATGATTTTTTCAAGCGATTGTTCGCCTTGATTTTTTTAAACGATTGTTCATGACATAAAAGGAAAAACAAATCCAGAAATTCTCTAAGGTTACTTTACACCTCATTGGAAGTACAAGCAAAAACTGCCAAAAATAAAGATGTTAATTTTTTTGTTGTAATCAAGTAATCTGTGCTTTTCAAATATAAGTATACCTATATTTATAAGTTCACTAGCGGACGTACCCGGCTTCGCCCGAGGTTTTACCCGAGTAAAGGTTTGTCTAGCGAACATTTGTTAAAACAATTTTCTAAAAACTTATTTAAAAAAAAAGATATATTTTGATAATTTGAAACTCGTAAATTTGAATCTCTCGATAAAGTGAACATTTTTTCCTGGTCCCTGTGTGCCGTGTCATCCTGAATTTTGTCTTTCCTAATTTTCTACATTAGAAAATCATAGTTTTATCTAGTGAACATTTTTCCCGTGTCACATTGCCGTGTCATCCTGAGATAATCTTACTTTTGGTAAATAATATTTAAGATAACAAACTTAGTGATAAGAAAACTTGTTTACATCGTCACAATGGGGGCGCTGCTTGCGAATTAAATCTACAAATCTGAAAATAACTCTAAGGATATTCAAGATATTCATGAAATTATTTTTCAAAAACCTTCCCGGTGATATACCTAATAATATCCCAAAATTTCACGGCCATTGGATGTATGGTTTTTGAATCTATAGAGTACAGACAGACAAACAGACAGACAGACATTCAATTTTATATATATAGATTATATCAACACTTCAATACATATTTGTAAGTTTTAAGAAATTCAGGCTAATTTGCTTTAAACAAGTTTCGATCCACATTAGGTTATACATCTTTTAATCAACTAGGCCATGATTTTATTATATAAAATATGACCCAATTGAAAAATTATCTAAACTAGCGGACGTACCCGGCTCGCACAGGTTTTACCCAAGTAAAGGTTTGTCTAACGAATCTCTCGATAAAGTGAACATTTTCCCCCGTCCCTTTAAAAATACTCGATAAGTTGAATAAAATCAATATTAATTGGTTCCCTCGGTAATTGGAAGTTAAAGGAATAGTATCTTGCCTTGAAATTGTATCATTATTCTTGTGTCAAATAAATTGCCGTGTCATCCTGAATTTTGTCTTTCCTAATTTTCTACATTACAAAATCATCGTATCATCATGATAATATTTAGAGCAGATTGTTGAATTATAACAGATAAATTAGAATATTTAGGCAAAATAATTTAGAATTTTTAGGCGAAAAGTTATTTCAAAAATTTTATTTGCTAGAAACCTTCCCAGTACTATACTAAATAACTTCCCAAAGTTTCATGGCGTTCCAATGAGTGGTTTGGTCAGGCATAAAGGACAGACAGAGACACACACATACATTCATCTATATATCTATATTTATATATAAAAATGAATGTATGTGTGTCTGTTTGTTTGTTTGTCCTTTATGCCTGACCAAACCACTCATTGGATCGCCATGAAACTTTGGGAAGTTATTTAGTATAGTACTGGGAAGGTTTCTAGCAAATAAAATTTTTGAAATAACTTTTCGCCTAGAAATAATCAAGATAAATATTCTAATTTATCTGTTATAATTCAACAATCTGCTCTAAATATTATCATGATGATACGATGATTTTGTAATGTAGAAAATTAGGAAAGACAAAATTCAGGATGACACGGCAATTTATTTGAGACAAGAATAATGATACAATTCAAAGGCAAGATACTATTCCTTTAACTTCCAATTACCGAGGGAACCAATTAATATTGATTTTTTCAACTTATCGAGTATTTTTCAAGGGACCGGGAAAAAATGTTCACTTTATCGAGAGATTCGTTAAACAAACCTTTACTCGGGTAAAACCTGGGCGAAGCCGGGTACATCCATACAAGAATAATGATACAATTCCAAGGCAAGATACTATTCCTTTAACTTCCAATTACCGAGGGAACCAATTAATATTGATTTTATTCAACTTATCGAGTATTTTTCAAGGGACCGGGAAAAAAATGTTCACTTTATCGAGAGATTCGTTAGACAAACTTTTACTCAGGTAAAACCTGGGCGAAGCCGGGTACGTCCGCTAGTATTTATATATAAATGAATGTATGTGTGTGTGTGTGTGTGTCTGTCTGTCCTTTATGCCTGACCAAACCACTCATTGGAACGCCATGAAACTTTGGGAAGTTATTTAGTATAGTAATGGGAAGGTTTCTAGCAAATAAAATTTTTGAAATAACTTTTCGCCTAAAAATAATCAAGATAAATATTCTAATTTATCTGTTATAATTCAACAATCTGCTCTAAATATTATCATGATGATACGATGATTTTGTAATGTAGAAAATTAGGAAAGACAAAATTCAGGATGACACATCAATTTTATTTAAGGAGCAAGCAAAAATTAAAATTTATAAAAAACAGAAAAGCAATCATGAAAGTTCAGGCAGAATAATAAATTTTGATAACAGATGGCGCGCTAATGCATCATACTAAAGTACATATACATCAAAATTGATAATCTGTAATAAAACAATAAATACTTTGCTACTAAAGGGGGAATTTATTTAAACTTTTTTAATTTGATATCATTTCGGCCTGGCTATTCCTTTTCTTAGTCCAAATGGCATGAAGCCAGCCTTTTTAGCTGGTTGCTACAATGCTTATTAATTTTTACTACATATTAATGCGTCAAGATTGTGCATTGAATAGGCTAATAATCGCTAACTAATAATTTATTCATCATAACACAAATTTTATGTTGATTTCGAGAGAAAAAGGAAATAAAATTGATTATACTTATTTATTTAATTTATTAAAATATCTCTATATATTAACACAAAGCAAAAACGCGCCATCTATACACATAAAATAAAAGGATTCAAAACGCGAATGCTTCTTTTATACAAATACAAACTTCTACTGTCCTTACTGCGATGAAAAAATATATTGGGAGGGCTTGGCTCATCAGTGGTGAACCCTCCCAGCGGTTTCGCCAATTTAATCCACCAGACCGCTTCTCAGAGCTCTAATACTGTATTGGATCATTCTGCTTTTATATGCTACACTGAACATTTGAACAATTATATTACGATGCACTAGAGCGCCATCTGTTATCAAATTACAAAACTATTTTCGAGGCGTAAAAGACACAATTTGATATTTGCGGAAAAGCGATTGCTCGAAGCATATTATATATTTATAATTATATGTAATTCTGCTGTACTAAAAGCTTATGTCCATAGTTCATCTAAAATACCCATTTGTAGAGTCAAGCATCAGTATAACTATAAAAGGAAGTTCCAAAAATGCAATATAACAGCGGTATGGTAGATTAAACTGGCAACACCGCTGAGAGGGTTCACCACTGATGAGCCAGGCCCTCCCTTTAATTTTTCCATTGCAGTAAGGACAGTTGAAATTGTTTTATTTTAAAAAGAATATTACGCCTCTAAAATAGTTTTGTAATTTGATAACAGATGGCGCGCTAGTGCATCGTAACATATATGTTAATTAGATAAATATTATAAATAATTTATTTGTCATATTTTTTAAAAATGGTATCGGGACTTATGGGCTACCCTGTATAGCAGATGTGAGAAGCTTCATTGACATATGTTCCTACTATCATAGGTTCATCGAAAATTCCGTAGAAAAAGCTGTTCTCCTACGCGAAGTCCTCTAAACAATAACCCCCCCCCCCCCAAAAAAAAAAAGAAATTCATATGGAATACTTTGACCAACAGAATGCTTTAGCATTCTTGAAAAGAGCATTATTGTCTGAATCTGCCTGGCCTATTTCGAAGAACAACTGCAAACTGAGTTCCATACTGACGCCAGCGGTTATGGAATTGGAGCTGTCATCGTGCAGATCAATGATGGGAAAGAGAGGTCAGTTGGTTATGCTTTAAGAACCTCATCTAAGGCGGAGAAGAATTACTCAACAACAGATAGAAAATGATCGGCTGAAATATGAGCCATCAACAAATTTCGATCATACCGTTTTGATCGTGAGTTTGACATTCTCACTGATCACTACCCCCTTTGATGGTTATCTAGCCTGAAGAACACCTGACAAGATAACTAGCGAGATGGACCTTAAATCTGATAGTGGTAATAAGTTGATCATAGTCTGTACAGACTTTTTAACCTAATTCGCGGTTACCAAAGCCTTACCCGCATGAGAGGCAAAAGATGTTGTCAAGTTCTTGATGGAAGATGTTGTCCTCAAACAAGGAGCTCCAGAGAAATCATTACTACCCGAGGGCGAGTATTTGAATCAAAAAGCTAATAAAACTTACTAACCAGTACTCTTCCATACACAGGTTTAGAAAAGCACATTATCCTCCGATGTACGGCTTAACTGAAAGACTCAGCAAAACATTAGCTAATATGCTAGCAATGTATGTGAACAACACGGCCAAGTAGGACCCGGCAGGTTTACCTCCATTTAAACTGGTCCATGGAGGTGAAGCTGAAACGACTGTAGGCACTTTTTTCCTAAATCCGAATGAAGATCTCCAAGAAGAATACAGTCAGAAGATTGCAGCAAGAGTTGAAGAGGCAGCTGGCAAGATTAGAAATTTTGGAAGGCCCAAGAAACAGACAAAGTTAGATATAACTACAAACACGAAGCAGCAAACTACATTATCGGTGATCTCGTGTGGATATTCACACCAGTATGAAAAGTAGGACTATCCTAAAAACTCATTAAAAGATACTTCGAACTATTCAAGGTGACCCAGAAAGTATCGATGCAACCTACGAAGTCGAATTTGCGGAGCCATCAGGCCGGACACGATAAAAAAGAAACCTTGTCCACCTGCTTAGGATGAAGCTGTACCATGATCCGGTGGATCATATGGACCTGTTCAAGTAACTTGGTTCAGCGAGACGCTGTTCACCTAAGAAGTTGACAATGTCAGTGAATAACTTATTAAATAATAAATTATCACTGATTGAAGAATGGTAAGGTACAATTTGGATTATAGATTAGAATTAACTTCCTAAGATTATGAAAACAAAAATAGAACAGCTTATCCAACAAGACTTCGCTAGACTCGACAATTCGAGAGTTTTTTCAAACTATAAACTTCTCTGTAATTCATTTATGCCAGAACGATACTTGTCATTGAATCTGTCATCGAAGATAATAGCCTTCATTGCACGGACTAGAATTACTTCAACTCTAGATAGAGAAAGTCATATTCTCATCATCAAAAAGAAAAAAATTCACTGCATGATTTGTGGAAATATGATATCTGATGAAATCTCCCACTATATCATAGAATGCCAATATTTAGGTGAAGAAAGAGAAAAAAACTCTTAAAAACACCTTCTGGAGACTTAGCAACTCACTGAAGACGCTGAGAACTATTTCAGAAAAGAAAAATATAGCAATAGAACTCTATAATTTCTACAGATCAATTGTAAATAGATTCATACACAAAAGAGGTAGTGAGAAAAGTTTTAGAACAGATGTGTATATAAATCCCTTTTCAAAGAAAGACTCGCGTGCACATTGGGAAAGGGAGAAAAAAATTACTGTGTTATTTTGTTGTTGTATGCCGAATCCATACAGGGCAATGGGCCCTAATAAAAGCCTTTTTGTTGTTGTTGTTATAGATTAGAATTACAAGGTAATAAGACCAAATACACCACACTATTAATTGATTTGGATTTAGGCTTATTATCTTGAAGAACTGATTAAATAAATTAAACTGCTCGTGAATTAAATTGGCCCTACTGCTGTTCCTTGTTGATAATTATTGTTGGATAAACATGATTTTAACCTTATCTCCAGTGTTATATTATTTATAAATAAACATTTTTAAAATCTTAATTAGACGAATCTTAGTCATCACTAATGTGACAATATTGTAACAAAGTATTTATTATTTTATTAGCAGAGTATTATTTTTTATGTTTATATTTTGCTATACTCTGTACACTTCCTTCTTTTGCTTATCTTTTGTTTATCACTCATAGTTTGTTCTTGCCTGAAATAAATTGTTGTTTCATCCCGAAGTTGGTCTTCCCTAATTTTCCACGTGGCATTATTGTAACGTAAAAAATTAGGAAAGACAAACCTCAAAATGGCGCAGAAATTTATTCAATGTAAAATTAAATTAAAACAGATAAAATAGCAGAGAGGCAATGAGAAAATTTTACATTGTATCAAAATACAAATATCGAAATTTAAATTT
Organism: Cordylochernes scorpioides; assembly: GCA_030710605.1. Classification (NCBI taxonomy): domain Eukaryota; kingdom Metazoa; phylum Arthropoda; class Arachnida; order Pseudoscorpiones; family Chernetidae; genus Cordylochernes; species Cordylochernes scorpioides. The sequence goes on along the minus strand of CP092865.1, from coordinate 60,271,917 downwards.
TTTTCATAGAATAATATTAATAAACAATTTGCTTCAATATAGTCAAACTCTTACTTTATTTTTAGCTTTATTAAGGTAAAACTTGAATAAGGCTTTGAACAGGCTGTCCTTCTAGACCGTTATAGAACAGTCAATGTTCTAGGTATTTTAAATTTTCTAAATTGTTTACTCACAATATTTCGAGTTACATTTTTATTTAACACAAGATAGGTTTCAAAATGTTTTATGGATAAAAACTAACTCAGGTTCCTGGAAGGTACAAAGTACAAAAGACGTGGCCAACGTTCTGAAATTTTTTGTATGATGAATTATGTTCAAAAATAGAGTGAATACATTTAACTATATATAAATTTTGAAAATATAATGAATAAATATATGAAATACAGAATAAATTATATAAGGAATTAATTAGTAAGTATATGTTGTAATGTGTGGAGCCGACATTGTCGCAGTGGGTTCCTCATTCAACATGCAGTCATGGGCCAAAGTGGGAACACACTAGCCTGAAGACAAATCAAGAACACACACATAGGAATATGGTTACCTCGGTTTAGAGGGTGCAGCCCCCGGGAAGGTGGAGATGGACTAGGGAAATTCGAGGAATTGCCGGTCAATCGGGGAGCATGGTGACTTAAATAAATGACTCTTGATTACTCTGCCTGCTGTAAACCCACGTTCCTGGAGCTTATCCATAGTTCGCCAACTATCCAGGCTCTCCTTAGGTTTATGAGTCTGTCTTACTTCCATTGTGCTGACAGCGTCATCGCACTGTCACTTTCGGTCATGAAAACGACCCAAGATACAGGTTGCTGAAGCTTGGATCCTAACAATGTTAGCTCGGATTTCCATCTAGCTCCTTAGCCTTTTGTCTGGTCTTAGGTGTTGACGATAACTGGCAGAACGTCAACTGTACACCAGACCTGACTACTGAGACTTCTCTAGGTGCAATGTAGCAGCAAGCTGTTTGAATAAAGGAATGACCAAACAGCCTCACTGGTTTTATCTGACTGACTTAACTTTATTATTACTTTCACTCTTTTTATATACATATATATATACTAGCCGAATGACCCGGGCAACGCCCGTGTTTTACCCGATTGAATGTTTTTATTCAAATACTATTTGTTACAATTATAAATTGGAGCCGTGGATGTCACTCTTGTGAAACGTCCCGCTCCAAACTTTACATGTACATTAGGTCAGCTGGTATTACCCCTCATTTTCACCGCTAGAGGCGCGAGCGAATTGACTTTTTGTAAATATACATAATTATAAAGATAGAAGCTTCTATAGAAGATAATGATCATAATGATCATGCGCGCGCATCCGTGACAGCGATGAGGAATTGAGGAAAGACGGTCGTGAATATATATGTTGATAATAAAATAATAATAATAATATAATTATAATTATTATTATCATTAGATAATGATAATGATCATAATGATGATGCGCGCGCATCCGTGACAGCGATGAGGAATTGAGGAAAGACAGTCGTGACTATATATGTTGATATTTATATAATTTAAAAGAAAAATTTACATAATTATAGAACAATGCAATCTGGCAAGTTATTTACATAGCTAGGCGAAAACACTGGTACTTGATGCAGCTATACGATCTTGTATGGCCATGTGAGCAAGAAGTCTGTCCTCTCGGCCGATAATGACCGTTTAGATCCTGTATGACCCTCCTTCCATATTGTTATAATGGTCACGGGATTTCGACCAACCCGAGAAGAAATAGCACGATAGGATAAGCCACAGTCCCAGTAAGCTACGATAATCCGCTATCAAATTTCTATACTTGCTCGTGTTGGTTCCACCTTTTTGCATAAGGCATTATTTATATTTTATTCGCGATCGAATGTTGTGGCCCATTGTATGTATTACATCCCAAACACGATGCGATACCAGCCATCTCTATCCTGAGCTCAATGTACCATCTCAGCGACCGTTAAGCCAGTGAGTTCCTTTAATTGCTCCACGAAGCGTGTCGGCAGACGTCCAGGTATGCATCGCCCAGACATCTTTCCAGTCAGTATGATGTACTCCATTCCCCTGCGTCGTGACCAAAGAATCTCAAACAATTCCATTCTACAGGCCGCAGAAGTCGGTCATCTTCCGAAATCGATAGTTGTGATAGTATCAATGTCCTACGTCCTAAGGCATATCAAGATCATTTCACACCAACCAAAATGTAAAAACGATTTCGATGATAGAAATCTGCTCTACGAGCTGCCATTTTCAACAAACTATAGATAGCGTTATTCCTACCTGCTTTGCATATTGGAGTTGAAATTCTGATCACTTACAAATCCAAGTATGTTGTACCTCTCATACAAAATTTAGGTTTATCGTGTAGCAGCAACTATTATAACACAATTTTAATGGCAACAGTGTATTATATTTGGAAAATTACATATATACAAAATAAAAGAGTTGACACATTTTTATAAATAAGATTTTGACCTTCATAATGATTTCAATATTATAGCAAAGTATTCATTATATTTTATGCACATATTGCCACGTGGAAAATTAGGGAAGACAAAAACTTCAGGAGGAAACAACAATTTATTTCAGGGAAGGACAAACTATGAATTGTAAACAAAAGATAAGCCACGAGGGAAATTTACAGAGTCGCAAGATATAAACATAAAAATGACCACTCTGTTAATAAAAAATAATAAAATTAATAAATACTATGTTACATAAATAAAATTAATAAATACTATGTTATACAATATTATTACTTTTTTATATTTATATTATTTATATAATTTTTTTTTGCTACTCTGGAAACTTCCCTTAACTTGTATCTTATAAATGTTGATTTGTGCCTTAAATAAATTGCTGTGTCATCCTGAAGTTTGTCTTTCCTGACTTTATACATTACAATATCCATGGAATGTGGCCCAGCTACATTGCCAGCGAAACACCTCTTTGGTAGATTGTGAGGATTCCATTAGATCCCGTGTGGATCTCATGGAATAAAGTCCGCCCTAGACTGACGAGGGCCATTAGCCCGAAACCATGGTCTCTAGGTGGACGCTTATCAGTTTGGCAAAGTTGGTGTTGTGGCTTTGTCACCGACCCGATGCTGCTAGTTGCGGCGACGGTCAATGGATGGGCTCAGATTCTGACGTTTATTTTGACGGGAGAGGCGACCATTGCTTCCATGGATTAATTTCCTCCCGGCAAATTTTCCATCTACGTTAGAATATGATATTTAAATAATAAAAGTACAAATTAACACATATTATAATCCAATCTCTTACCATTTAATATTCATTGGAATGAAAAGGGCAATTTTCGGAATCATTAAAAACATTAATCTCTATCTTTATACCTTTTAAAAACCAATTTTATTAAGTTTGTTTGTGTGACGTAATAAAATTAGTATAAAATCATACAAAAGAATATAAATCAATCAAATATTTTTATTAGCCATAATGAT